>CM069910.1:75081321-75473597 GCA_036172215.1 Camellia granthamiana
CTGAGACATGCCTCAAACTCCGACATACTCGTGCCCAGCCTCTGCCGGCTCTATCGAAATCTGGTAAGCTGTCCTAGTCGGCCGCCAGCATGTGAGTGCAGTGGGAAGCTCTAGCCAACGAATAGTCTGCTCAGCAGAGGGAGCCCCTCTAGTATGGGCCCTAGTCACCTGAGTCACCTCACCCACCATGGGAGGCCCTGCTCCCTCGTCTGCATGAGCGCCCGTCAGAGAAGGCATAAGGTGGGTATGAATAAATGTCGTGTAGTCACCCTCGTCTCTGAAGAAATCAACGTCTAGGCCTACCATGAACTGAATGACTGCGTCAACAGATAGGCTATCCATTGCCCTCATAGACGCTGGGGGTGGCATCGGGACATCCAGATCAGGCAAGCCCACAGTCTAGCGTACGAATCTCTCATTTAAAAACCAAGCCTGAGCATGATGTACCCTAAGCTCCCGCATACTAGTCTCTCACCCCTGCCGGCATCATGGCCTAGGGCTGTCACGTAATCTACAAATAGAGAATGTACAGATTGTTAGTTGTCGTCAGTTGCCAAAGTGTGAATCAGAGCAGTATTAAAGCAAAAATGATTGTGAGTTTCGAGTTACCTCGGCGGCGATCACTGTATCAAAGTAATGGCAGAAGAAGGTGAAGGTCTCGCGACTCCAGCGCTGACATCGACCATCGTATCATCTCGAGTAAGGGACAGCAAAGGGGAGCTCTTCCATAGGCTCTGGAGCGAGGGCTGGAAAATATGTGTAAACCCATAGCTGCAAGGAAAGGGCAGTGGTTATCAACAGTATGAACAGATACATAAAGTGCAAAGTAGAAAGAACAGTATGAACATATACAGAAAGTGTAAAGCAGAAAGCACAAAGCATGAACAGATACAGAAAGTGCAAAGTAGAAAGCACAGATGTTGAACAGATATAAGGCAAAAATGTGAAGTAGAAAGTGTAAAGTGCAAAGAGGGAACTGTAATGCATACCTCTCAGGCTCGCCAGTAGCCTCTGATCCGCTCTCCCCTTATGCGGAAGGTGGAGCTCATATAGCCGTAAAGGGTGGCGAGGCCAGCTCTGCCCCAGTCATAGAATCACACCCGAGAAAGGGTCACCAGGGAGTTCAACAGATATAAATCCACGATGTTCCACCTGTTCGAAAACAAGGTGGTACTGAGGATAAACATCAGGAAACCCTAGGCATACTGCTCCATCTTCTCCATTGTCTCAGGCTCGCTCCTACAGAACTGCTTGGCGAACCAACTGTATCTCACCATGGCTGGCTGGTATAGAAGTGGGCACGCTCCCAACAGGTCAATCCAAGCAGCCTCTCACTCCCCCATGTCTGTATCAAAAGGGATCAGATCACCCCTTACTCCTAAGCTTGTGATCATGGCAAAGTCATAGGGAGTCATCGTCATGTCCCCGGCAGTAAAGAGGCGGAAGGAGTTGGTAGTGTCCCATCACCTCTCCACTAGCGCTCCTAGAAGGGAGCGGCTTGCTATGACGCATGTTAGTCCAGAGCAGAAAAGGCCGAAGCCAGCCTCATCGATGATGTCACAGACCCCGACAGGGAGCTTATCGTACCAGTCCCTTGCCATCGTCGCTCCGTACCCCCTGTAGGCACGGGAGTCTCCCTGTGGTAGAGAAAAAGAGTGAATCAGGTAGTGATAAAAGTGTAATTAGATGAAAGGCAGTGTAAGAAATACAGTTAAAGGAAAGACAGGAATGCATAAAAACATAGTTCATACCTCAGTAATGCTGGAAGAAAGGTGGGAGTCCGACTCCCTCAGTAGGAGGTCCTTTGGTGTGCCGCGAGCAAAATTGCTAAAACGCCTAATGCCACCAAGCGGTAATATGTGTGTACGGGGATGATATCTCACCGGGTGAAAGGGCCACACTCTCAATGGTAACGGCTCTGGCTCGAACTCGGGCGTGAACTTCACCTCAAGGTCAGCCTCAATGTTCTCTGCCGTCCCGCCGGCCTCAGCAATTGCTGGCTTCTTTACCTCGGCTATGGGTTGAAACACAGGTGGAACCTCAAGAGGAGCTCTGTCATGAGAAATATCGTCTACCACCTGGAAAATAGGTGAAAAGTGAGGAAAAATTGAGAAAGAGGAAAACTTGGAAAAGTCAACCCTAGGAGAGAGAAAATGGGAGAAAAAGTCAAAACTCGAGAAAGTTCACAAAACCCGAGAGAAACTCGAGGGGAACAAGCCTAAAGTGGTGAAAATCCAAGAAAAAACGACGAAATCAAAATCTAATTGGTTCAAAGTGTTGAGAACCAAGAGGGTTTTAGGAAAAAAGTTTGTGTGGGGTATTGGAAAACACATGTAAAGCATGGATCTAGAGAGAGAGAGAGAGGATTTCGAGCTTGGAGAAGTGAGGAAATGAAGTGTCTTGACCTATACATAAAGACCCACGTGTAAAAGGACAGTTTTGCCCCGAATCTGCCACAGATGGCCGGCAGGCCACATTGGTGGCTGACAAGGTTCTCTGGTGGTCGGCAGGTGGCCGGCAGCTTCTTCTGGTGGTCGGCAAGTGGCCAGTGGCTCTCAGTTGAGTCCTAGTGCTCTTCTGTGCTTCTACTTCTTGAGTAGTGTATGAAAGGTTCTGTTTTGGGAGCTTGCAACTATGTTCCGGTGTGTGAACGTGCCCCACTTGCTACTATGAACGAGGTGTATCCTTTTTGAACATGTTGCAATTCCTCCGAGAGGTAAATCGAAACTTGCTATCGGATATCGTTTTATTCGTTTTGTCAACTTACGTCTTCGTTCTCTTCCGTTGCAGAAAATATGCATTTTCACATATACGTATGCTGCATGCGTGTCTTACATCATTTATAATTCATGCATAGAATATGCTCTTGTTTCATGCATAGAACATGCTGTCAATTTTGCATAGAATATGCTCTTGTCAGTTTTGCATAGAATATGCTTTTGTTTCTTGCATAGAACATGCCTTCAATTAACATCATACGTCGGTTGTCTATCTTGCACAGAACATACGTTGTCACTATATGGACTAATTCATTTTCTACATCTATCGTACACTTTCAATCCTTCGTGTTTTATCTCAGGACGCGTGAAGCGCGAGCCCGAGCGGTTTCTCTTGTATCTCAAGATGGGTAAAGCGTGTCCCTGGGCATATTTTATCTCGGGACGCCTAAAACGCGAGCCTGAGCGGTTTTTTCTATCTCGGGACGCGTGAAGCGCAAGCCAGAGCGATTTCTTTTGTATCTCAGGACGCGTGAAGCGCGACCCTGGGCGTGTTTTATCTCGAGACGTGTGAAATGCGAGCCTGGGTGGTTTTTGTTCTAGCTCGAGATGCGTGAAGCGTGAGCCCGAGCAGTTTCTCTTATATCTCAGGACGCATGAAGTGCGACCCTGGGCGTGTTTCATCTCAGGACACATGAAACGCGACCCTGAGCGATTTTTCTTCTATCTCAGGATGTGTGAAGTGTGAGCCTGAGCAGTTTCTCTTGTATCTCAAGACGCGTGAAGCACAGCCTTGGGCGTGTTTTACCTTGGGACACATGAAATGCAAGCCTGAGAGGTTTTTTTTCTATCTCTAGACGTGTGAAGTGCGAGCTTGAGCGGTTTGTCTTGTATCTTAGGATGCGTGAAGCGCAGCCCTGGGCGTGTTTTATCTTGGGACACCTGAAACGCGAGCCCGAGTGATTTTTCTTTTATCTCGGGACACATGAAGTGCGAGCCCAAGTAGTTTCTCTTGTATCTCAGGACGCATGAAGCACGGCCCTGGGCGTGTTTTATCTCAGGATGTGTGAGACGTGCGAAGCTCGAGCCTGAGTAGTTTCTCTTGTATCTCAGGACACATGAAGTGCAGCCCTGGGCATGTTTTATCTCGGGACGGGTGAAACGCGACCCTGAGTAGTTTTTCTTCTATCTCGGGACGCATGAAGCGTGAGCCCGAACGATTTCTCCTGTATGTCAGGACGCGTGAAGCACGGCCCTGGGCGTGTTTTATCTTGAGATGCTCGAAGCATGAGCCTGGGCAGTTTCTCTTGTTTCTCAGGACTCATGAAGCACGACCCTGGGCTTGTTTTATCTCGGGACGTGTAAAGCTCGAGCCTGAGTGGTTTCTCTTATCTCAGGATGCGTGAAGTGCGGCCCTGGGCAGGTTTTATCTTGGGATGCATGAAATGTGACCCCAAACGGTTTTTGTTCCTCTATTTCTGAGGATGCGTGAAGCGCGACCTTGAGTGGTTTTTATCTTGAGACGCATTAAACATGACCCCAAGCGATTTTCATTTCTCAGTTTCTCAGGATGCGTGAAACGTAACCCTGAGCGGTGTTTTCTTTCATTGTCTCGCATTTTGGCGTGGTTAGAGTGCGTTTTAGATATTTGTGCATGGAACCTGTGTTGGTTTTAAGCTTGAAGCTGCTCATTCATATGGATTTATCTTGTTATTTCTTATTGCATCTGTTATTACTTATTGCATCATCTTGTATGATCATGAGTTTTCAAAATAGCCGGCTTCGCAAAGCGTGTGAGTCCAGCTTTCAAAGTTCTTTGTGCATATCATTTGCATCTTGCCCTAGAACTACACTGGTTTGATTCCTTGCAAAGGGATACGTAGGCAGCCTGCGGGCATAACCATTTATTTTTGTTCTGATTGTTTGTCCAAGTCTTATGGCCTCGTTAAAATGGGTCGTCTTCGGGCTTTGACATTCACTCACATCATTTCATGACTCCGAGTTCTGTCAAAGATGGGCAACTGTAGACACCCCATTTTTGACCGCCCTTATGACTTGGACATCATCGCTTCCACACCAAATGATGAGTATATATGCTTGTCAAGTGCTCGAAGTCGTCAGCAGAATGCCACAACTTTGAGCCTTTCAAACCTTACCCACCTGTTGCCCTGTTTTTGGACCAAAACCAGAGATTTTCAAGCCTGCAACCTTTTGTGGCCTATCGGCCCCTTTCTTTTGGTTGCCAGCCATTGCTTCTGGTTACCGGCCACCAATGTTTTTTGTAGATATTTTTCTGCCAACTGTACCAACCGTTGGCACAGATGCATTCACCTTCCTACATGTGTATGTCTTGATATTTCTAAGGGAGTTGCTTGGTTTTCTATATATAGGAGGCCTTCCCTTCCATTTTTAAGGTTGGAATTTTTAGAGAAAAAATTCTCGCTCTCTCTCTACAGTTCTCTCTCTCTCTCTTGAAATTCCTGAGCTTTTTGCAAGCTTTTGCCTATACACTCTTAACCAAACCTCTTCACCTTTGAGCTAAGATACATTTGAGCTTTGTTTGAGCTCTTGAGGGTGTGTTTGTCTTGATTTGTTGCCTAGAATTGGTTCCCCTCTTCAAGAGGTATAAAGCTTTGCCTCTCTTCTTGCTTTATTTACTCTTTTCCTTATTATTTTCCAACTATTTTTTAGGCTGTACAAACTTTGTATTTTTAGGCTGAAACTTGGGTTTTAAGGCCAATAAAAGTTGAGGGGTGGTTCACCATTCTTTACACCTTGCTTTCAAGGCCTTTACCCCTGTGTTTCCCACCTTTGGACTATCTTTTTTTGGGCTTTTAAACACTAATTTTTAGAGTTATTTTAGTGACTAAAATTATGGTTTGAAGTCCAAAATTGAAGAGGTTAGCCTCCCCTCCTTGTGTTTTGCTTGCTAGCCTAGCATGATTTATATTTTAGCATATTATTTTAGCTATTTTTGTCTTAATTTCAGCATGTTTTAAGACTTACTTAGCACTGTTTTAGGACTATTTTTAAGTGTTTATTGCATTTAAGCCTTGCGTTGCATGCTTGTAATGTAATTGTCCTCATAAGTTTGGTGTTTTAGGCCTTAGACACCACTTTATTTGAGTTGATTGCATTTATTTAGTGCTTTTCTTACTTGTTCTTACCTTTATTCACCTCTGCAACCTCCCTCCTTTCTTAGTTTTTTATTTTCTTTGAAAGTGGTTTCAAATTGTTTGTCTGTTTAAGTATGAGATTGAGGTGTCATGCTTAATGGTTTATTCCCTTTTGGGGTTCATTACCAATGGTATGATGTCTCTTTCATGCCAAAAGTAACACTTGGTTTGAGCCCTCTTTCCGTTAGAGGACTTAAACTCACTTTTGGACTTAATTGATTAAAGAATTGAGAGGTAACTAAAATAGAGTAATAAAATTGGTGAATAAAAAGGTGCAAGATAACAATTTGGTTTAGGGTTCAGTAGGACGTTAATTGAACCCTTGAGTCTTGAGTCGTTTCATACTCATTAGTAATGAAAACGGTTCAAGATTCATTGTCAACTACTTCCCTTGATCTTTCATGATAGGGAGGTGGTTTTGAGAGTCTTGTTTTGTTGCATTCATTGAACTTGCACACTTGATTCATAAGCCACCATGCAATGAAATTGCATCCATTGGTGGTTTATGAATCAAACTTACAACTCCTTTGAGTTGTCTGATGATAAGGAGGGGTGCGTTGTGCAAACAAATCCTTGAAAATACCTTATCCTACTCTATCTGCTCTCTGTTGCAGCAGGACAATCGAGTCATAGTGGCCGGCAAGCCCCTTTTTGTGGCCGGCAGGCCACCTTCATTGGCCGGTAGGCCATCTGCCTGCCACCAGTACAAAATCTAGCAGTGTACTGTTAAAGAAGAACATAGTTGGTTTTGAGGTGGAAATCAGTGCAAGTGTTCTACTGTGCAACAAAGGCATTTGACAGCAGAAACAGTGGCTTTTTCGGGTGGAAAGTCTATGCATGCATGAGCATTCCTCGTTTCCCGAGGAGGAGTAATTAGAATAGCTAGCTTAGCACCCTTTTCATATTATATTCATGTAAATAATTAGTTAATTTGTTGTAATAATTAGTTAGCTAGAATAGTTAATTAATTTGTTGTACTAATTAGTTAAGTAGTTTAGTTAAATTATTCATTTGGATTTGTAATAGTTAATTAATTAGCTTAGCTTTAGCTAGTTAGCTAGTTAGTTCATTCAGACTCTCATTCATGAGAGTGAAATGTTGTAATAATGTGTATATCTTCTAACCCCACGTCTTTCTCCCTTTTATTTAACTGCTTATGATGGTTAAATTAGAGCATCGTGTTTTGTTTAGCATAATCCATGTTTGCATCCACCTGTATTGCATGCACCGAGGCTTGGGTCATCATTCTAACTGCATTGTTAGTTAAACAGTGTTTGAATACGTGCTTAGACCGCATGATATTTAATTGATTCATATGCAATATTAGTAGCCTAGCTTAGTAATTGCATATCGCATGTGTTGCATTAGTCATATTGTATAAGTTAGGATCATGCATTATTCTAACTCTATCATTGTTTTTGGCTTAAAGTACTAAGTGAGCCTTTACTCATTTTGGCGTATCATATGTGTGTGATTGTTGCCATGTTTAGCATGTTTTCTATGAGGCTCAGTGCTTAAATGCCTATGGATGAAGGCTAATTGTTTGAACTGGAATAATTTGAGTAATGTTCATTATGCGATCACTTTTTCAAGTGGTACATATTCAAAACAATTTTCAAAACAAACATGAATCAAAGTATTCCAATTCTTGTAATTTAGTCTATACTTATGCGTGTGTGTATCACATGATAATGCTAGCCTAAATAAACCGGAACTAGAGTATATAATGTAGATAAGATTCATATCATGATTAGTAGAGGCCGATCTTTGATCGGGCAAGCGGCGGTGCTCAATTCATAACCTTCCCCTCTCGTACCTAAGTTCGTGCGCCGAGACAATCTTAGTGATGACGGACACGTGGCCTTTGGCACGAGTCATGGGTTTCCTAAATTCCCCAAAAAATATTTAGGTGGCGACTTTGTATCTGGCAAAGCAGTCCATTTTTGGCAATTTGATTCAAAATCGATTTTTCAAAAGATTTGTTGGATTTGGACTCTTTGGTGATTATCTATTCCATATTGCACTTGTGAGATTAGATTCAAAACCGTGGGAGTCCGATACTATAGGGCTTGTTCGTCTTCTGAAAAGGGGCACGAAAAGTCAAGCTACAGGGTCATTATGCACTCGAGCGGCGGTTTGGTCGCTCAGGCGGTGTCACTTATTGTATCTGTCGCTCGAGCGGTCTATGTATATATCAGTTCAAGAGACAACCTTTTTCATCTCTTCCTCTCTCTAAACATTTCAAAACCCTAGATCTACTCTCTCTCTTTCTAGTTCTTGAACTCTTACCCCAAATACTCTCAATCCATTGATTTCCTATGTAAGGCCCCTAAAAATTTACCTTCTTAAAAGTCCCCTACTTTTAAATTATTTCTTTGAAGTCCCTTAGTTTCTTAATTAATTTCAGTTTTAACCCTAGGATCAAATACTTGTGCCAATTGAAAACTCACAAACTCTAATCGATTTCGGTAACTTAGAAAATAAATGTTCCAATTCATAAATTAAACTCAAAGCCTTCACATTTTTACTAAATAACAAATTGACCCCAAACAAGTACCATTATATATATATACACAAACTTGTACCCTGAAATCTATTTTATACATCATACTTTACAATTTTTAACATTTGTACACAAAAAAATAATATAATAAGTAACTCAAATCACCATCTATGGCCGACCATTACCTATACAGATATAATGAGTGTACTTTTGAGACAAACTTGCATGAATTAAGGAAAAAATCTTTGACCTTAGGTATAAACTTATATATATATATACATATATGTATATATGCATTGTACTTATAATTAGGTTGGTTTGATTAAGATAAAACCCTAACTAGATTATGCTTAGGTACTTAATTAAGTCCTCTAACCATCCATTATTCCATTGAATTCAAACTAAATTCAAAATATCTAACCCAATTCCAACCAATGGGCAAAATGGACCTTTTGCACCAATTTTCCTATGAAAGAAATCTCACCCTTAGCATTTTGCACACAAGAACAACACACACACCACACCAAACAAGTGGATGCAAACATGGAGTATGCTAAAAAGAAAGTGATGTTCAAAACTACTCATCATAAGTAAGTAAATAAAAGGGAGAAAGGCGTGGGGTTGAAAAACATATACATTATTACAAGTTTGCCCTCACGCAGGAGGGTCCGAATAAATGGACTAACTAATTAAATACCTAATTAACTAGCTATTACAAACCCAAATAAAGTAAATTAACTACACTAGCTAATTAACTAATTATTGCAGCAACAAATTTAACTAACTCTTCTAGCTAATTAAATAAATACAACATATAATTAACTAGCTTATTCAAAGCACAACACTAATACTATTACAACATCACATCACGGATCTTGAGAATCGAGTGATGGCTCATACATGGATGTAGATTTCCACTCGATAATGCTATTCGTTTTGCTACCGGAATGCCTCTGTTGCACAGTTTGGAAAATTGCACTGTTTTTCACATCAGCTTCTACTCTGCGCTGCTAGAAAAAAGGGGATTGCCTGCTTGGAAAAAGAGGCTGGCAACACAGAAGTAGTGGCCGGCAGGCCACTAATAGTGGGTTGTCGTCCAGAAGAAGTGGCCTGCCGGCCACTGGTGCTGGCTCTTTCCTGCAGCAATAGAGCACAAACTAGAGTATTCTCAAGGGATGTTTGTCCACCCTGCCTCTCCTTATCATCAAATAGGTCAAAGGAATGGTAGGCTTGATTCACAAATCATCAATTGGCGCAATTTCATTGCGTGATGACTTATGAATCAAGGGACACAATTCAATAAATGCAAAATTTAAAGACTCTCAAAACCCCCTCCCTATCATGGATTGATCAAGGGAAGTGGTTGACATTTTCTCTTGAACCATTTACATCACTAACAAGTATGAAACGACTCAAGACTCAATGGGTTCAATCGTTAATTGAACCCAAGTTGATTTTATTATCTTGCATCACTTTTAGTCCCAATTTTATTACTTCATTTTGATTACCTTCCATTCCTTAATTCATTAAGTCCAAAAATGAGCTTGAAGTCCTCTAATGGAAAGGACTACCAAACCAAATGTTGTTTTAGGGATGAGAGAGATGTCATGCCGTTGGTAATGAACCCCCAAAGGGATTAAACCATTAAGCGCAACAACCTCAATGTCATGCTTAAACAAGTAACTAGTTTGAAACAACTTTCAAAACAAAGAAAAAGCGAAGAGATGAGGGAGGTTGCAGAGGTGATTAGAGATGAATACAAGTATGGAAAGTAAAAAATAAACACTATCAACTGAAATAGGTTGGTGGCTAAGGCCTAAACCACCAAGCCTATGAGGACCATTACACTACAAGCATGCTATACAAAGCTCAAATGCAATGAATACCTAAAAAAAGTCCTAAAACAGTCCTTAAAAAGTCCAAAAAAAGTGCTGGAATGAAGACAAAAATAGCTAAAACAATAAGCTATAATATTGAGGAATTAATACTAGTACACAAGCACAAGGAGGGGAGGCTGACCCCTCCACTTTTAGGACTTCAAAACATGATTTTTTTCCTCTGAAAAACCTCTGAAAATCAGTGGTAAAAAGATCAAAAAAAGATGATGAGAAGGTGGGAAACACAAGGGCAAAGGCCCTAGAAGCAAGTTGTAAAGAAGGGCTATCAACCTCTCTGCCTTTAATGGCTTTAAACCACAAGTTTTAGCCCAAAAGAAAAAGGCAATAAACAGTCTAAAAAATAGTAGAAAAGATGGAAAACAAGTGGTGTAGAGATGGTACAAAAGCAAGAGAAGGTATACCTCATGAAAAGAAATGAACCCTTGAGTCACAAACTACCAATTGCACACTCTCAAGTGCCTCAAGAGCTAAAATTCAAGCTCAAATCACCTCAACAAGAAGATCTATAGGTTTGGTTTAGAGTGTTTAGGCAAAGGCTATGCAAGTTGCAAGAAAGAGAATTGTAGAGAGAGAAATTTTCCAAAATTTGCTCTTCAAAATTTTTTTTTCACTCCTAAATTTTTCTTACCTTTAAAGCAAGAGGGGAGGTTCTCTATATACCAAAAACCATATGTCTATCTTAGAAATATCTACATAGGAACAGTTGGTGCAGTGTGGGAAAAACTGGCAACAAATATCTACAAAAGTCTGGCTTTTTACACAAGTGGCCAGTAGGCTAGTGGCTGGCAGTCTGCTTCCAGGCTCGACTTCAAACGGGTATATCTCTCATCTGTACTTGGTTTTTGGTCATTCTTAAGTCTAAGTTGAAGCCTCGAAAATATAATTTCCAATGGTGGTGGCCTCATATCTAAGCTCCAAGTATGCAAAGAGATATTCCTATTTTAATAAAGGTTGCTCATTTTTGTCCTGACGGATTGATGCCCAACTTCCTCCTCAACTAGTTTTCTTCCCTCCCCTCCTATTTTGTTCAACTCCAAACTTTTAAATAAGATGTTTTAAATATTTTTTAAAGTGTTCACCTCCCTCCCATTTCTTTCGACTTTGTCCTTGCTCGGTTTATCGAAGAGTGCAGTATTTTTAAACAAAATGCGAGCCTCGGAACATCGTAGAAACTTTTTCAAAAATATTTTGAACGAGGGGGTTTTAAGTTCTAAAATAGTTTTGGTCAAAATAGGGTGTAAAGTTGGGATTCAGAAGCTCTTCTTGCTGAAGAAATCAAACATTTGCATAGCATGACTTTCAGCATCGAGTGATCAATTAGTGGTGCCTAAGTCTTAAGGGCGGTCAAAAATGGGTTGTCTACAGTTGCCCCTCTTTGATAGAGCTCGAAGTGATGAAATGACGTGAGTGAATGTCAAAGCTCGAAGATGACCCATTTTGACAAGGCTATAAGACTTGGGCAAACAAACAAAATGCAGATGCAGTTGGTTGAACCCGAGGGTTACCTACATATCCCTTTGCAAGGAATCAAACCAGCGTAGTTTAAGGGCAGCATGCAAAATGATATACAGCACAATGTAATCATGCAAATGATATCCAATGTAACAAAATCATCAAACCACAAGCAGTGCAAAACACATGAATACCATAAAGGAATGGAGATGCAAATCAAACTACGTTTTATATAGGGAAGAAGTGGGCACAGCCAAATGATGCCTAACACAGGCTAAGTGCCTACATCCTCAATACTAGCCTTAGCGCAGTATGGATGCTTTACACATAACAGAACCATATTTTAACGTGAAAAGGTGCAAGCACATGCAAAACTTTGTTTTTCGTAGAAAGAGAACGAGTAATTTGGTGGTATGATATAACTGAGGAATGATTTGCTGGGAAAAAATAATGTTGAATGATGAATGTAACAAAATAAAGTACAATGCAATGAATGCGGGTGACAAAATCGTATGATGTAATGGATGCGATAGATAATGTAATAGATGAATAGGGTGACATACTCTAACCACGCTGGAATCGTAAAAGGAGGAAAAACAAATCCCAAACATGCTGAAATCGTGAGAAGAGCAAGAATAAATCCCAAACACACTGAAATTGTGTGAGGAAAAGAACAGTCTAACCACGCTAAAATCGTGAGAAGAGGAAGAACAAATCCCAAACACGCTGAAATCGTGTAAGCAAAGAAACACTATAACCACGCTGAAATCGTGAAAAGAGGAAGAATAAATCCCAAACACGCTGAAATCGTGTAAGGAAATGAACACTCTAACTACGCTGAAATCGTGTGAGGAAAGGAACACTCTAACCACGCTGAAATCATGAGAAGAGGAAGAATAAATCCCAAACATGCTGAAATCATGTGAGGAAAGGAACACTCTAACCACGCTGAAATCGTGAAAAGAGGAAGAATAAATCCCAAACACACTGAAATCGTGTGAGGAAAGGAACACTCTAACCAAGTTGAAATCGTGAGAAGAGGAAGAATAAATCCCAAACATGCTGAAATCGTGTGAGACAAGGAACACTCTAACCACGCTCAAATCGTGAGAAGAGGAAGAATAAATCCCAAATATGTTGAAATCGTGTGAGGAAAGAAAAGGAACACTCTAATCACGCTGAAATTGTGAGAAGAGGAAGAATAAATCCCAAACATGCTGAAATCGTGTGAGGAAAGGAACACTCTAACCACACTGAAATCGTGAGAAAAGGAAGAATAAATCCCAAACACGCTGAAATCGTGTGAGGAAATGAACATTCAAACCACACCGAAATTGTGAAAAGAGGAAGAACAAATTCCAAACACGCTGAAATCGTGTGAGGAAATGAACACTCTAACCACACTGAAATCGTAAGAAGAGGTCCTGAAATGATGCGACAGATGCACAGAGTATAATGAGTTTGTGTGATAGATGCACAAAAGTGATGAGATTGTGTAATAGATGCACAGGAAATACCGTAAACAAACAAAGAGGCACTTTAGAAAGTACCTCATGGAGTGAGTGGCAATGAACCGCTCTACTCTGATGGGAATCTCTCTCTTGTGTTCTTCGAACTATTACCTTCAACTCATAGTTCAAAGGCCCTCAAATGCTGACAAGGGATAACACCTGCATGTAGAAACCACGGATGCCGCTTTTCTTCCTGATCATATTCACAACTTTTCCTATTCTCCAATTGGGTGACAGGCTAGGTGTAGCTCGGCTTTTTCGCGCTCCCTTTTGGAAGGTCGATAGAAGCCCTACAGTTCAGACTCCCGTGGTTCTGAATCTAATCTCACAAGTGCAATGTGAAACTGATAAACACCAAAGAGTCTAAATCTGGAAAATCTTCTAGAAAATCAATTTTGAATAAAAAATGCCAAAATTGGACTGCTTTGCCAGATACAGAGTCGCAAGGGTATCCAAGTCGTAAGGGTGTACCTGTAAGGACATCCAAGTCGTAAGGGCTGTCAAAAATGGAGTGTCTACAGTTGCCCTTCTTTGACAGAACTTGGAGTCATGTAATGACGTGAGTGAATGTCAAAGCCCCGAGATGTCCCATTTTGACAAGGCCATAAGACTTGGACAAACAATCAAAACAGAAAACAAATGGTTGTGCCCGCAGGCTGCCTACGTATCCCTTTGCAAGGAATCAAACCAGCGTAGTTTTGGGGCAAAATGCAAATGATATGCAAGATACAAGAACATAACTTATGATCATGCAATGAGCCTGTATAATGAAATATTTAAATACAAATGCTATGCAAAGAAATGCCACAGTTAAACAAACTAAAACAAGGCACAGCAATTCCGATCATGAAAAGAAAACTATGCGCCACGCGCGAGAAACACGAACCCAAACTACATTTCATATAGAAAGGATGTAAGAAAATTAAAGCTTAACTATGCGACGCGCAAGAAAGGCAAATGGCAACATAACCGTCGGTCACACCGTCTCAACCGAGATTCTAACACGTTGCACGCGGAATGAGAAAAAGGATGGCGTGAACACCGGGACGCACCTGAATGTTTTTAACCGATACAAACAATCCTAACGCGTCTCATGCGAGAGGAGAAGAGGTGGTGTGAACATCGGGATGCACCTGAATGTTTTTAATCGAAGGGGTTGTGGTGTGAACATCGGGATGCACCCGAATGTTTTTAACCGAAGGATTATGGTGTGAACATCGGAATGCACCTGAATGTTTTTAACCGAAAGGGTGGTATGAACATCGGAATGCACCCAAATGTTTTTAACTGAAGTGATCCTAACGCGTCTCACGCGAGAGGAGGAAGAGTGGCGATGAAGCGATTCGAAGGGCACAAATGATTTTACTTGGAACTCCTCCGAATGAACCGTACATACAATATCGTGCAAGTGTAGGAAAGAGACTTAACAAGTGCAATACAGTACGAATGCATGTTCCATGTAATATAAACAACCGAGATACAATGTTAATGGGATGTTCTATGCAAGAAACAAAAAACATAGACATATTATATGCATAATTCGTAACGGGAGCATATTCTATGCGTGATACAAGAGCGGATGCACATTCCATGCATGATACAACATCGAGAGCATATTCCACGCATGAAACATAAGAGCGAGAGCACTATGCATGAAACTTAATGGATGCAAGACACGTATGCAATTCCCGTGAAATGCACATCTTATAACAACATATGTGAAATGCATATTCATGCAACAACGTGAAATGTATGTACAATGCAACAGCGTGAAATGTATGTACAAAAGCATGATTTGATAAACAACTTCCAATTTACCTCTCGGAAGAGTTACAATGTATTTAAAGGATACACCTAGTTTATATTGACAAGTGACAAACATCGCGCACTGAAAACATAGTTTTGAGCTTCCATAGAGACATTCTGAACCAAATAGTGAACAATCCCTTCAATTCATGAAAACCAAGGACACAAAACATCATCTGGACCCCAAGGGAAGCCACCGGCCACCTGCCGACCACAACGGAAGGCCACTGGCTAGGTGCCAGCCACTGATAAGCCTTGCCGGCCATCAATGAACCTTGCCGGCCATTGATGGCAGATCAAGGGTTTTTTTGGTCATTTCGGTTTAGGTCTTTAAATATGAGCCACTAGGGCTCATATCCTCACTCACCCAAGTCAAAAATCTTCCTCCCTCTTTCTCTAGGCATTCCTTCTCTCTAGATTTTCACTTTCTATGCATTTTCCAACACCCCACGCGAAGTTGATTCGCTAAACTCTCTTTATTTCCTTCACTTTGAACCGATTGAAATTTGATTTCGGTGCTTCTTTCCTCATTTCTACCATTCTAGGTTTATTCCCTCGAGTTTCTCTTGAGTTTTGTGCACTTTTCCCATCTTTGACTTTTTCCAAGTTTAACCCTTTTTCTTCATTTTGCTTCACTTTTCACCCACTTCGCACCTATTTCCAGACGGCAGACGAGATTCCTCACAGCGGGGCTCCTCCCGAGATTCCCCTAATAGTTCCACCTGTGCTCGAGGTAGAGGAGCCAATAGCTGACCTTGAGACTGACCTAGAGGCGAAGTTCAAGCCAGAGGTCGAGCCAGAGCCGCTACCATAGAGGTTACGGCCTTTCGATCCGGCGAGATATCACCTTCAGAGACACATACTGCCCACCTCCGGGGGCATCAGACGTTTTACTGAGTTTGCTCGTGGCGCACCAAAGGACCTCCTGCTGAGGGAGCCAGATTCTCATTTGTCGGCCATTGCCGTTGAGGTATGAACTCTGTTTTTATGCATTTCTGCCTTTAGTTCCTTGCATTTTCTGCACTGCCTCATATTTGACTGCATTTCATACACTGCCTTGTATCTGACCATGCACTGCCTTCATCTGATTACATTTCATGCACTGCCTTGTATCTAACTGCATTTCATGCACTGCCTTCATCTGATTGTATTTGTTCTCTTCCACATATCTGACTGCATTTGTCTTCTGCCACAGGGCGAGTCTCGCGCCTTTAGAGTCTACGATGCTACGACCACTCGAGATTGGTATGACGAGCTCCCAGCTAGAGTTTGAGACATCATTGACGAGGCGGGCTTTGGCCTTCTCTGCTCTAGCTTGACTCGGGTCACCACAAGTCGTCCCCTCCTAGGAGCACTGATGGAGAGGTGGTGGCATACCAATAACTCCTTCCACTTTTCCACCGCAGGGGAGATAATGATGACTCCTTATGACTTTGCCATGATCACTGGCTTAGATGCAGGGGGCGATCCGATCCCTCTTGATATAGATATGGAGGAGTGGGAGGCAGCCTGGTTCAAGCTGTTGGGGGCTTGCCCACCCATATACCGGACGGGGATGGTCAGATACACTTGGTTCGCTAAGCGATTTAGAGGGACCGAGGCCGAGATGATAGAGGAGATCGAGTAGTACGCTAGGGGCTTCCTGATGGTCGTCTTCAGTACCACCTTGTTTTCGAATAGGTGGAACACCGTAGGCTTGCATTTGCTGAGTGCCCTGGTGACCCTTCCTCGGGTTCGTTTTTACGACTGGGGCAAAGCTGGCCCCACCACGCTGTATGGATATATGAGCTCTACCTCCCATCTACGAGGAGATTTGATTGGAGGCTACTGGCGAGCCTGGGAGGTACACATCTTAGTTCCCTCTTTGCACTTTATATTTTCTTTACAGTTTCTACTTTTCATCTAATTCAACACATGCTTTCTACTTCGCATTTCTGTATATGCTCAAACATTGTTCATACACTGTGCTTTCTGTTTTGCACTTTCTGCATTTGCTCGATACTATACTGATCACATACTGTTGGATTTTCCCTGCAGCTATAGGTATACGCATACTTCCCGACTCTCACCTCGGAGCCTGTAAAGGAGCTTCCGTTGACAATTCCCTATTCGCGGATATATGGCGGTCATGTGAGAGTGGAGGTGATGACGCCAGATCAGAGAGTGGAGGCGATGCCGAGGCGAGCTCTGAGGCGGAGAGTAGTAATGACACCAACTCGGATTCCGGTCCAGGTTTAGACAGCGGCGCTAACGGAGACAGTGCCCCAGACTCCTCTCCTCCGAGGAAGAGGAAGAAGAGGGCTTCTTGAGCCTGAGGCGACCAACGCTGATTTTTTTGTATTTCTGCATAGTTTCTTTTTTTTTTTTTTTTTTTTTTAAGTTTTAGCCCATTGTACAGCTTCAGACAAGTTTTATTTGCTTTAAAAAATTGTACTGCACTTTTGTAAAAACAATCATGATCAGAATGAAAACCAGTTTTTATGAAAAAGTGTTGTATTTTGCATCATGAGCACCACTTAGCATGGAAATCAGATTGAATTTGATAATGAAAGCTGAACACTTGTATTGGCACAACATTCTTAATCAGGTAATGAACCGACCAACAACTGAAATAGAAACCAATATACAACTCGATAAATAACATAACATAACAACAACTCGATAAACAACATAACAACAACAACTCGATAAACAAAACGATGACAACTTGATAAATAGAACAACATACAACTCGATAAGCAAAACTATGCAACAACAAATGACATACAAAAATAACAAACTTACTAAAACCGAAAGAACTCAAAACGAGACCTTAAAATAGGCTAAAAACAGGACAGAACACATGCTTCCAGCACTGTTCAGCACAAAGGTGGACAACAAGTCAAAGTCAGAGACTGCCGGCCACAAAAAGGGGTTACTGGCCACATGCTGGCCATCAATGTACAGGACCTCCAAATTGTTGACACCTGGTTTCCACTCACTACATTATCTTCTACAAAAGGTTGAACTTCGTAGTTTCTTTATTTCAGCTGCAAATTCTTCACAAATGGAGCCTTTTTTCGCTGAAAAACTCTCCAATTGGATTGCGACTTTAGATGGCTTGGAAAAGGTGAATTTTCAGGGTTTCGGCATAAATGCACTTTTTTTGCTGAGTCATTCTCTGCTTTATTTTCCGTTCCTTCATGCCGCGACTAGATGTTGGTACCCGATTACACACGTCTTTCGCTTTGGGGGACAAGATATGCCCGACAATCGAAGAATTTCAAGCGCTCATGGAATCCCGGCGCGATGAGGAAATCATACCTCAACCCCGCTTTGGCCACATCCAAGCTTTGGGACGGATGTGCGAGCTTACTCTACACAAGGCTTGATCTTTAGTTCATAAAGAAGAGCTGGATATTCCCAGCCTGATTCGTCGATTTTCTGAGGTCGACAACAAAGGTAATCTTCTTTGGTGGGGTTTTCGGCAACACGCCCTTTGTTTGTGTATGCTAGCACATTTTCTTCTTGCCCCTAGTTTCGGCGGGTCTAGCATTCGGCTAATTAAAGTGGCGTAAGGCCTAAAAGAGGGTAATAGTTGCATTGGCTTGGTGCTGTCCGAGATTTTGATGGGCTTAAACGCCTTCCATCGGTGAGAGACCACCAAATTCACGGGAAGTCCACTACTTATTCAGGTAATGTTTCCTACCCTTTCTAATATGTGTTTCTCACATCACTCGGCATTCATGCTCTGTTTTTTTTTCAAAGCCCTTTTCTTACTTTTCTCTCAGCATATATCTCTCTATTCTTTAATCTCTCCTTTCTTTCATCCCTCCCTAGGTGTGGCCAATGGATAAGTTGAAGGTAGTGGACTTTGGCCCTACATACTCAGCTCAGACATATTTTTTCTGCCAACAGCTAGTGGATTTCCCAAATGAAGGAGGGTGGTGCCACTGGATGTGCAACAGGTCTGCCGCTGACATTGCTTGGCGTTGCCCCTAGCTTAATCTAACCGAAATGAGCTACAGCATGACTCGGTAACTTGGCGGTCAGTTGATTGACCTGACACACTGTGTATTCTACTTTTCGTTCCGGTTCAGGTGTCATTTTGGACATGATCAGACTTGCCCAAAGGAGGGGTTAAAGTA
This sequence comes from Camellia granthamiana, assembly GCA_036172215.1. Lineage (NCBI taxonomy): Eukaryota > Viridiplantae > Streptophyta > Magnoliopsida > Ericales > Theaceae > Camellia > Camellia granthamiana. The sequence continues at coordinate 75,100,512 of CM069910.1, forward strand.
CCCAGTTTCATTCCCCGTCCGAGGTTCACATTTGGCTAGGTACCTTACTGCTTGGAGGACGAGAGAGCTTCTAGTCCCTGCCCCTAGTTTCAGCTGTGCCCTTTCTGGTGAGTGCCAGACTTGGCTCGAAGATGAGGCATAAACTGGACCCACTTTAGCCTCAAAAGGTTCCACAAGCACAAGTGGGGGACGTGGGAACACCTGACTCATCTATGCCCCTAGTTTATTGCTTTGATCTTACTTTTCAAGTTTTATGAATGTAATAAAAGCAACTTTGATTTGTATTGAGAGTTGGAGAACTTTGTATTGAAATCAATGAAATTAAAGTTGTGAGCACTGGAAATTTTCCTTGTGGTCCGAAAATGGTCTAAGTTGTAAAAGGTAAAATTTCAGCAAAAATCAACTTTTATCAAAACTTTTCAAAACCATTTTTGATAAGGATCACCACTTGACGCGCATAGAATCTATCCTTGAGATGTACAACCCTGAATCTGAAGATCACAAATTACCCGTTGACTGAATAGCACTGTTGGCCATGAGAGGGGGCTTGCCAGCCATCAATGCCTTTTGCTAGCCATCAATGCAGATTGCCGGTCATCAATGTATAGGACCTCCAAATTGTTGACACTTGGTTTCCACTCAATGCCTTATCTTCTACAAAAGGTTGAACTTCGTAGTTTCTTTATTTCAGCTGCAAATTCTTCACAAATGGAGCCGTTTTTCACTGAAAAACTCTCAAATTGGATTGCGACTTTAGGTGGCTCGGAAAAGGTGAATTTCTGGAGTTTTCGACATAAATGCACTTTTTTTGCTGAGTCGTTCTCCGCTTTCTTTTCCATCCCTTCATGCCATGGCTAGATATTAGAACCCGATTACACACGTCTTTAGCTTTGGGGGACAAGAGATATGCCCGACAATCGAAGAATTTCAAGCGCTAATGGAATCCCGGCGCGATGAGGAAATCACACCTCAACCTCGCTTTGGCTACATCCAAGCTTTGGGACGGATTTGCAGGCTTACTCTACACAAGGCTCGATCTTTGGTTCACAATGGAGAGCTGGATATTCCCAGCCTAATTCGTCAATTTTCTGAGGTCGACAACCGAGGTAATCTTTTTTGGTGGGGTTTTCGGCAACACACCCTTTGTTTGTGTATGCTAGCACATTTCTTTCTTGCCCCTAGTTTCGGCGGGTCTAGTATTCGGCTAATTGAAGTGGCACAAGGCCTAAAAGAGGGTAAGAGTTGCATTGGCTTGGCGCTGGCAAAGACTTTGATGGGCTTCGACGCCTTCCATCCGCGAGAGACCACCAAATTCGCGGAAAGTCCACTCTTTCTTCAGGTAATGTTTCCCACCATTTCTAATATGTGATTCTCACATCACTCGACATTCATGCTCTGTTTTTCTTTCAAAGCCCTTTTCTCACTTTTCTCTCAAAATACATCTCTCTTTTCTTTCATCCCTCCCCAGGTGTGGCTAATGGATAAGCTGAAGGTAGTGGAATCTTGCCCTACATACTCAACTCGGACATACTTTTTAGTGAATTTCCCGAATGAAGGATTGTGGTGCCACTGGATGTGCAATAGGTTTGCTGCTGACATTACCTGGCATTGCCCTTGGCTTAATCTGACCGAAATGAGCTACAGCATGACTCGGCAACCTAGCATTCAACTGAATGGCCTGACACACTGTGTATTCTACTTTCCGTTCTGGTTCAAGCGTCATTTCGGACATGATCAGACTTGCCCAGAGGAGGGGGTAGAGTACCCAGTTTCATTCCCCGTTCGAGGTTCACATTTGGCTAGGTACCGCACTGCTTGGAGGACGAGAGAGCTTCTGGTCCCTGCCCCTAGTTTCACCTGTGCCTTTTATGGCGAGTGCCTGACTTGGCTCGAAGATGAGTGTAGACACCCCATTTTTGACCGACCTTAAGACTCAGACGTCGCCAATTGAGTGCTCGGTGATGATCCATATTGTGCTCATTCTGAGGTTTCAGAGTCTCGGCTGCGAGCCTTGCCTCCAAACTTCGGGGTTCTTTTGTGCTTTGCCTCGGTTTGCGAACCAGGTCCTGTTTTCTCTGTTTTCTCTTCCCGAACGGAGGGAGAGGTCTCATAGACCATCTCTCAGTGGCCGTAGGCTACGTTTCGTGGTCGTAGGCCATTTTTCCTGTTTGGAGGCCAGTTTCCGATTTTCGGAGCCGTCGACTGTGTGCCTCGGTTCGGGACCGCTTAACTACCTCCGATTGTTCTGGTTTTTGGTACACACCTTATTTCCTCCCTTTGGAGGGACACTGTGGCCCGAGAGACCATCTCCGTGGTCATATGCCACTTCCGGTGCCTAACAGCCTATTTTCGGGGCCCCAGGCTGCGTGTTTTGGCCCCCGAACCTTCGTTTTGCATCCGTCTTGGTCCGTTTTTGGTAGGAACCCTATTTTCATTATTAGGGAAGTGGTAGTATGGTGGGAGGCCACCTTTTCCCTTGAAAAACTAGTTTTCTCATTTTCTCTCTCCTAAAGCCGATTTTTCTGATAGAAAGCTGGTTTTTCTCACTTTTGAGCCACAAGTTATGGCTTTTCATACCACCATTGTATTGTGCTCATCTGGGAGGCCACCAATATGGGTAGGCCGACCAGTAATTCATCTTGACCCTTTTGAACCTTGCTAAAAAGCTGGTTTTTCTCTCTCCTAGGTCACTTTTTCTGGTTTTTCACCACACAGCTGTGTTGCACTCATTTGGGAGGCCACCTTTCTGGGGTGGCCGGCCAACATTCCTTCTTGAACCTTTTGACCCCTGGTCGGCCGGCCGGCTACCAGAACTAGCCGGCCTACTTCTTGCTTTTTGCTCTCTCTGAATGCATCACAGTTGTGCCAGCTGTGAGGCATTTGGACCATCCTCCATACACGTTTATGGAGGAGATGTGAGGCCTCTTGGAGATATTTTAGAGCCTCTCCTCTATAAAGGAGAGGCTGAGCTCCATTGGCAAGGGTTCAATAATTTTGTCTAAGGCATACACCCTTCCCTCCATAGTTTCACTATTCCAAGCTCCAAACCCTAGTTTTCTTGCACAATTTGCACACCAACCCTTAGCACCACACCTCCACCATCCATTCCAGCACTTTGGGACTGATTTTCAAGGGTTGAAGGTTCACCAACTTGGTCCAAAAGCTCTTGCTCTGCTGTGCTTCAAGGGTAAGTACCTATTTCCCTTAAACTTGCATTTTTTTGCTCCATTGGTTAGCCTTATTTGCAAGTATTTCTGGGCTTTGTCATAAACTGAAAAGTGTCATATTTTGAGCTCCCCTTGAAGATTTTATAAGGACACTTTTCTGTTTGAGGTCTCCTACATCCTCGTATGCTTTATCCCTCTTTGTAGGCCTATTTTGCATCATATCTTAGTCCTACTTGTGAGCATTTTTGAGATTTTTCATAAACTAGAAAGAGTTCCCTTTTGAGCTGATAAACATGTTTACTTAAGGTCACTTCTCTGTTTGGGGTCATCTCCCCCCTTTCATGCTTTATTTCTTCATGTTTTGAGCTATGCATGTGAGCATTTGCATTGGCCTTGATTTGGCCTTTTAGCCACTGAAATCCAGCAGATTTTCAGTGGCTTAGATGTGTCTTTGAGCTTCAAAATCATAGAGGGGTGACCCTCTCACCCCTAATTCTCTTTACTAGCTTTGTTGGCCTTCCAAAGGGCCCCTCACTTGCATGTTGTGAAGTCACTTTTTAGGCCCAATTTGGTGAGTTTCAAGGTCTTCCTTGGCTCTATTTGAGGCCCTTTTGGCCATATTTCATGTCCCTTATGCATGTGTGGAGTAATCCTCGTTAAGGCCTTTCAAGGGGACCTTTCATTGCATGCTTTGTTGACCATTTTCAGGGCCTTTTTTGGTGAGTTTTAGGGCTATCATAATTGATTTCCAGAGTTGGTTTTGCCATGCTAAGTGTTTATCTTGTGTGTGTTCAGTAACCCCTTGTATGGCCCTCCAAAGGAGCTCATCATTTTTGCATGCATTGGATGCATTTCAGTGGTTATTTGGGGTTTATTTGACATATCATGTCTCTTTTTTTGGCTGGTTTTGTGACCTCTCTTGTGCTTCATATACATGCCATGTAAACCATGCTTACTAGCCTAGGTTGCATGTTGATTTAGCCCTTCATGTGAGCACTTTTGGGCCATGCTTGAAACTGATAATATGCTTATTTTGGACTACCCTAGCTCTGTTTTTGGGCCTCAAAGTCGAATGATGTCTATTTTGCATACTTGTAGTTCAATGCACTTGTTTAACTTTGAGTTTTGAGGTCCATTGCATGCATGTGCTGAGGTGTGTTCATGCTTTGGGCTCATTATGCATCATATTTCAGAGCTTGTTTGAATGCCATATTGCCATGTTTTGTACTCCTTAAGTGTGCCTGACAGTTGTCCATGAATGCCTTGTTTTCGGGCCATTGAATGAGCTCCATTTCGTTGCATTCCGAGCCATCATTTTAGGCCATTTCCCCACTGTTTCAAGCCTGCCTAGGGTCTGTTTGGGGTTGGTTTTGCCTTTGGTGCATTGCTTTGGATACCTCTAATGTAACACACTTCACTAGGTTCGTTACCCGGGCCCCCTAGCTTGCGTAGTGTGCCATGTTTGCATGATTCGGGACCATTGTTTATCATGTTTCAGAGCTGTATCATATGTGTTTGTATGCCATATTGCATCCCTTGCCATGCTTTGGTAGAGTGGCATGTTATGCCTTAGGATCGGTCCTTGGCATTCGTGCACGTTTGCATGCATTTCGGTTGTTTCATTTCCTTTCATATGGCCATTGATGTGAGTGTGGTTGAGGTCCACTCATGTTGGTGTAAGTCCATCGTGCATTGTGTATACCATTTCATAGCATTGCGTATGCTAGGTTGTATGTTAGTCACACTGCGTATGCCATCTCATTTGCATTGTGTTTGGGATAGGAGTTAGCCCAAGCACGGGAAACGAGGGACGTTTTGTACTCCGAGTGACGGAACGTGTCTCAATTTCCGGTCGCTGACACTCCGGATTACCCATGATGAAGTTTAGGTCTTGTTGTGTTTTCATGTGCATTCATTTCACATTGAGTCATGCAATTCGACTCCTCGGCCATCATGCATCGAGATGCGTGATTGGTGGCACGAGGATCGAGGACTACACTCCCTGAAGAGTAGTCATGCATACATATGTGAAAATACTTTGCCATGCCCCTTTGTTGCTCTCTGCTGCAGCAAATCAGAAATCAGCAGCCTTCTGGAGCTTTGCACAATATTCCGAGAACAATTACAAACAGAGGCAAACCGGGGCATCGCAATGGATTTCTGCGCAAGGCAACTGAAGCATGCATCATTCATCATTCGGAACAGAGTTGAAGCGGTCCATGGATTTGCGTGCTAATTTACCTGCTTTCCTAGATTAATTTATTAATTAATTAGGGTTTTGTAAACATTCAAACTGTATTATTTATTTATTCGGACTGTATTATTTATACGGACCCTCCGAGCGTGGGCACAACTGTAATAAGTGTGCGTGTGTGTGGTGTATGTCTTCCAACCCCCCGTCTTTCTCCATTTTATTTACCAGCTTATGATGGTTAGTTTAGGGCATGTTTCACTTAGCATACTTATGCTTGCATGTTTGCATCCATTCATCTGTCTTGCATGCACCGGGCTCGGCGCATCATACTAACTGCATTGTATTTCAATTCCGAGTTGAATACATGTTAGTTGTAGCATTTCACATGCCATCTTTAGAATAACCGAGCCTATTACAGTTGCATTTTTGCATGTGTTGCATTAGGCATTTCTGTATAATTAGGATAATGCATGGATTTCTAACATAGCTTCTGTTTTGGCTCGGAGTACTCGGTGAGTGGTTATGCTTTAGCATCCTTGCATGTGTGTGAGTGACTGCCATGATAGCATGCTTGCCATGAGGCTATGTGCTTATATGATATAACTGCCTGAATGCCTGTGGGTGAAGGTTGGGTTATTTGGATTGGAACAATACATCGACTACGAGTTTTAAGCCGACTAGATAGTGGCAAATCACCATGTTTTTCTAAGCCCACCTGAGGGTGGCAAATCCACATCTTAGCCTACTTGCGAGTAGCAAACCGTCTTTCAAAAACAAACATGAAATGTTTTGTTTCGACTCAGTCGATCCAGTCTATACATGTATGCTGTGCGCATCACATAGTAAATCTAGGCTAATAACCAGAATAAGAGCACATAATGTTTTCAAAACTCGATATCATGGTTAGTAGAGGCCGATCTTCGATCGGGCGAGCGGGGGTGCTCACAAAGTGACCTTCCCCAATCGTACCCAAGTTCCCGAGCCGAGGCAACTTTGGTGATGACGGACACGTAGCCTTAGGCAAACGAGTCAGGGTTTCCTAAATTTTCCAAAATAAAATATTTAGGTGGCGACTCTGTATCTGGAAAAGCAGTCCATGTTTGCCACTTCTTTCAAAAAATCTGTTTTCAAAAACGATTTGCCAGATTTGGACTCTTTGATGATTCATCGGTCTTGCATTGTACTCTGCGAGATTAGATGCAGGACCGTGACATTGAGTCCTAAACTGTAGTGAGCCCAAATGAACAAAACGGGGATTCCCTCCCGGGACGTTCGGGGATGTCTACAGTTTCTGGCGACTCTGCTGGGGATTTAGAGAACTTGACTCGAACTCATGATATCTGGTTTTGACTACACTTATGTGTTTCTTTGCATTGTATTTGCATTGGTGCGCCTAGGACACCGTGTTTGCCGTATGCTATTCCTGAACGGTTTGCCGGAGACTCGCTTCGAGAAGCGTGCCATAAGGCTGACCAGTTGCGGGCTCTGCCACGACGGGAACACAAACCCCGGTTTTTACCGGGGCACCTTTTTTTGACCGTTCGACCTAGTGCATATTCGGAATCCATAGTGACCATTCCAAGCTAGGACAGGTTGCTTACCCGATCATAGGTTGTTTGAAACCACTGCGTGCGTAGTGAAACCCTAGCTCCTGACAAAATAGGACAGGGAAACCCTACCCCAACATAGAAGTGTTTTGGCTCTCACTTGTCTGCTATGTGCTTTTAGAGTGCGTCTCTATGGGAATGCATGTATCAGTTTACAAGTTTGGGCATCAGGCCTGCGGGCACCAATTCAGCATTTTGGGTATCAGGCCTGCGGGCACCAGTTCAGTATTGTCAGAATCAGTTATCTGCGGGTATCAGATTCAGCTTCGGGACAGTGATTTGGGAATAATGATCAGTGTTTGAGAACAGTGTATTCAGCTTATCAACTGCGTGTTGATTATACCCGACTGTGTGTTGTGTTTATTTACGCTGTTATGCTATCCGTTAATCAGGCTGTATGTTTCCTTATTATTGCTTTATTTATCTTTTTGCTAGGTAGTTTAGCATAATTGCTTCAGACCAAGCATATATTCTCCAAGCACTCTGGACAAGAGGTCGCTGACTCAATCGATCTGAGGATCTGGTCGACGGAGAACCAGTGTATCATTCCCTACCCCCGGTTATCAGACAGAGGTCGAGATGACGCGGTGTATCCGAGCAGAGGTTGCCAGAGCAGTGGGTTACCCCATCAGTGGATAGTCAGTTTGAGATCCCAATTGTTGTTATAGAGATAGACCTACCAGTAGTTCAGACAGATCAGAGCAGTATGTCAGGAACGACAGGAGTTGAGGAAATGATGCATCAGATGCAGGAAGCCATGAGGGCCATGCAGCAGGACACTGCTCGTCGAGATGAGTTTTCCAAACAACAGGCCGAGATCATGGCTCAGCAGGCAGAGTTAATTGCCAGGCTGCAACATCAGACTAGGGCATCTGCTTCACACCCGGTTCCTCCCCCACCAGGAGTTCCTGCACCCGGGGAGGCGCCAAATGTCCAGGGAGATACGGACATCCTAACGGGGCCGGCTCCGCCCCCAATTCTATCTCAGTTATCCAAGGCGCCTACGCCTGTCAATCACCCGGACTCTCCCTTCGAGTTCGAAGTAGACCCTATAGCACTGAAATTGAGCAAGCTCGAGAAGTTATTCAAGAAATCCCAAGGGGTAAAGGCTATCCCGGATATCGAGGACGGATATACCAATGTGGCTGTGACGCTGCCAGATAGGTTCAAAATGCCGCAAATCGATCGTTTCGACGGATCTGGGGATCCCATGGTGCATCTCCGGTTATTCTCAGATATACTATGGCCAATGGGCCTCACCAGACCGCAGAAGCTTTCACTATTCAGCCGGACCCTATCGGGTGTGGCTGCTATCTGGTACGCGAAATTGGAGGATGATGTCAAGCGGAGTTAGGATGAAATGGCCGAGGCCTTTGTTGCGCAATACTCTTACAATATCCAAATCGAGATTACAACCCGTGATCTTGAAACAACAAGGCAGGAGCCTAAAGAGAGCTTCTCGGATTTCGTGACTCGGTGGAGGGCAAAGGCTTCAATGATGACCCTAAGGCCTACCGATAAAGATCAAATCCGGATGATTGTGCGCAATCTCCAGCCAAAACTGATGCAGAAAATGATTGTGCTCCCCTTTCCTACCTTTTCTGATCTGCATGAGATGGAAGTACAGATCGAAGATGCAATGAAACAGGGTTTGATTGACCAAGATAAGGAGCAGCCCAAAAGGACTTTCAACTGCAACAACAATGCAGGCACAAGCAGTGCTGCGAATACAAGGGCTTCGGAAGTAAGCATGGTCACCACCATTCCCCCTCCAAGACCCATGGTAGCTACACCTTTCTCCGGCGCATCGGGAAGCAACACACAAACCACCAAATACCAACCTAGAGGCCAAAGAACCTTCAAGCCTTTATATATGCCCCTGTCCAAGGCCCTAGGGGTATTAATCAGGAAAGGGCATCTAAAGCCCCTGGAGCCGAGGCCGTTGCCAAATCCACTTCCCCCCTCCCACAATCCAACCAAATATTGCGCATATCACCAACAACATGGTCACGACACCGACCAATGTTATAGATTGCATCACGAGATCCAAGTCTCGTTGACAAGCAGGTGATTGTGCCTCTAGAGAAACCCAATGTCACAACAAACCCTCTCCCACCGCACAACCAAGCTCCACCTCCCAAAAAAATCAACTTTATCCAGACTGGGGTCGTGTCCTACGATCCTAGCATCTATATCACTCATTCTCACCTACCCAAGCCGGAGGTGCTCCTTCCTGACTGCACTGACTTGTGCATGTTGGACATCTCCAGAGCCCAACCCAAACCAATGGTGGTGATTGTCGAGGACAGAGCAGGGGAGATTTCAGGGGAGAATGGGATTGTCGAGCCAGAATCTGAGAAATTTGGGAATGTTGCTGAGGGGGTATATAGTCCGAGTGACTACATTCTGTCAATAGGCCAGGCTGGGTCAGATGTGGAATTGCCGACAGGGGTAGAGCTTTATGTGATACAGGGGGATGAATCTGGTCAGAGGATGGATGACTTGGCGGCTATAGAAGGGAACTTCGCTAACCTCCAGTTTTTCAGTGAACAAGATCCAGAGGACGCGGCAGTCAACTGGTTTGATTATGAGGAATCGGCAGAGGCTTTCGGATGGCTAGATGACCTACCAGACGTCGTCGATGAAACTCAGTTGGAACAAGGCCTGGCAGGGGCAAGAACATCAGTTGTGGCCGAAAGGGCTGGAAATCAGAATGAATCGCCGGAGAGCGACGGTGCTAAGAATTTTGCTCAGGACTTGGGCATTGTGAATACGGGGAGTGATGAACAGCCAGCTGTACTGACGCAGTTGGAACAAGAAAGGTTTGAGGATTTTGAGAGAATCAGGAAAGCTAAGGGCCCTGAGGGGATTAAAGATGCTGTGTGCATAAAGATAGAAAGTTCTGTGAGCATGTGGACGGAGAGTACTGCGAGTACAATTGTACTGGAGTCGAACAGGTGTCTATTGGCTGCCGACGGAATGTGGTGGGAAGACGATGATCTATGTCTTGCCCACACGGATGAGGATTGGGGGAGCAACCAGCCAGACGATACCTGGTACATCGGCGAAGTCGATCATATGACTAGAAGCGGGCGGTATTTTAAGCCCCCACATTTAGATCAGCCAGAGGCGTCTGGGAAAGATAAGGAGGCAGAGAAACAGAAAGAGAAGCAACTCGAAGAAGAAGCTGTACTGAAGCAGTTGAAAAAGATACAGGCAGACATCTCCATCTGGGGACTGCTTATGGCATCGCGAGTGCATCGACAAGCTGTCTTATCGGCCATGGACAAGGCCAAGCTCTCAATAGACACCACGCCCGAACAGCTGGTGGGATTAGTTTTTCCGGGAGGAGCTACCCCGATGTTGACCTTCTCCGATAAAGAATTGCCATCTGAGGGTGCGAACCATAACAAGCCACTCTACATCTCTGTGGAGTATAGAAACAAATGGATACCCATGGTGCTTGTCGACACAGGGTCCGCCATCAATGTGTGCCTGGCAAGGACTGCGTATGCAATCGGTTTAAAGACCGCGGATTTTGTGCCGGCAGCCCAGGTGATTCGGGCATATGACAACACGAGCAGAGATGTCATGGGGACAGTGAAAATTCAGACCAAGGTTGGGCCGGGACGACATGAGGTAGACTTTCACGTCTTGGAAGTTCCTGCGACCTTCAACCTACTGTTGGGGCGGCCATGGTTGCACCAGGTGAAGGCAGTTTCGTCCACTTTGCATTAGATGGTGAAATACCCCCATGGGAAGGGAGTAGCCATTGTTTTTGGGAATTCATCGATCCATCCACCGTTGAAAGTATCTACGCCAGTTTTGGAAATTGAGCACGGTATGGAGGATGTGTTCTTATTTGGTTTTACCCTGGCTGAGGCCCGGGTAGTACAGAATATCATGGCTGTTAATGAGGGATTGTATGTTAGTGCTCAATTAGTATACCCCATGAACAAGCTTCAGCACATCCTCGGAATGGGATTGGGAAAGAGCGGCCGGAAGGGCGTTGCGACGTTGGCCGAAGTGCCACATAACCCACACACCTTTGGCTTGGGTTATCTGCCCACCAAAGAGGACTGGGTAAGGAAAGGTAAGGAGATGGCTGGGAGAGCCAGAGTAAAGCAGGCAGCGAAGCCTTTTGAGCTGATGTATAGACCTATTCAGGGTACCCTAAACGGACGCTTCATCTGGGAGGGGGAAGACTTTCCATTTTGTGGCTTCCCAGAGCCGTGGCTGAACGCGGAGAGGAAGCGCATGCCAGGTTTCGAGATTTTCTTTGACCTGCAACTATCCAGGGATGACGTTGCCGAAGAGCAGACGGACCCATTAGCTGAGGCTGAACAGAGCAAGAAAGTGGAGTCTGAGGACACCGATAATGGAATGGGGGTAGCGCTGGCATGTCTACTTTCAGATCCTCCGATCGAACAGAAGTGCTTGGGGGATAACTTTTCGGTATGCGTGATCGGGAATGAGACGGATGCGGACCTACCAGCAAACATTTTGGATGCATCTATCGCACCCTCTCTCATTTGGCAATATGAAGAGGGATTTTTGTCAAGCAGCACCGGGTCAGGTAGTGAGCCGGAATCTGATTCCTCCGAATCTTTTGAGTCGGAATCAGGTTCCAGCTCGACTGAGTCTGAGTCCGGTATTCCAGGGAGTGATAACCCGGATACCACAGTCCCGTCCAGGTCGTCTTTTTCTTTCTCTTTTGAGTCTGTTGTAATCGAAGAATCGGACGATTTGGATGTGCTTAATGAGAATGATGTGGCTGTGGTTTCTGAGTACTTTTCTGTGCCCTTGATTTATTGCATTAACTCAGACTTTCAAAATTTTGATGAAAACGACGAGGAAGAAATTCCTCCGGTTTTGCAACGCTTAATTGAACAAGAGCAGGAGAGATTTGTTAAACCCTTAATGGATGAAATCACTACCGTGAATATTGGTACTGAGGAGGACCCGCGGGTAGTCTAGATCGGGTCCACGTTGTCTTCGGAAGAACGCGAGCGCTTAGTCGCTTTATTAAAAGATTTCAAAGATATTTTCGTGTGGTCCTACGAAGACATGCCTGGAATCGATCCTGAGATTGTACAGCACCGGATCCCTCTTGACCCCGAGGCTCGACCCGTTAAATAAAAAATCAGAAGGATCCGCCCGGATTGGGCCCTCAAGATTAAAGAAGAGGTCACCAAACAAATTGATGCAGGCTTCCTGCTGGTATCCGAATACCTGACTTGGTTGGCCAACATTGTTCCGGTGCCGAAGAAGGATGGCAGGATCTGGGTGTGCGTGGATTTCAGGGATTTAAACAGGGCCAGTCCGAAGGACGACTTTCCCTTGCCGCATATTGATGAGTTAGTGGACTTCACAGCGGGGCATGCTTTGCTTTCGTTCATGGATGGCTTCTCAGGCTACAACCAGATAGTGATGGCACCCGAGGACCGAGAGAAGACTGCTTTCACCACCCCATGGGGGACATACTGCTACAGAGTGATGCCGTTTGGGCTAAAGAATGCTGGAGCTACATATCAACGGGCCGCAACCACAATATTGCACGACATGATCCACAAGAAGGTTGAGGTGTACGTGGACGATATGATTGTCAAGTCCAAAGAAAGAGAGGGCCACTACACCGCCTTGCAAAAGTTCTTTCAAAGGATCAGAGAATTTCGGTTGCGGCTGAATCCTCAGAAGTGTACGTTTGATGTTACAGCAGGAAAAATGCTGGGGTTTCTGATTACACAAAGAGGTATCGAAGTTGACCCTTCCAAAATCAAGGCCATCTTAGAAATGCCACCACCAAGGACTGAAAAGGAGGTGCGAGGCTTTCTGAGTAAAGTGCAATTCATAAGACGGTTTATCTCAAAATTAACCTTGAATTGTGAACCACTTTTTGGCCTCCTGAAGAAATGAAAGAAATTCCAATGGGACGGCCGATGCCAAGCTGCTTTTGAACAGATCAAGGAATACTTACAGAACCCGCCCGTGTTGTCACCGCCAAAGCCAGGGAAACCGTTGATTTTGTATCTTTCAGTAACTGAGACTACAATGGGTTGCATGCTCACGCAAGAATCAGAAGACAAAGTGGAGAGAGCCATCTACTACCTGAGCAAGAAGATGCAGGAGTATAAGACTCGTTACACACCATTGGAAAAGGCTTGCTTAGCCTTGGTATAGGCTACCAGGAAGCTGCGGCACTACCTGTTAGCTCACTCCGTAATGTTGGTTTCACGATTGGATCCCATCAAATATCTTTTCGAGAAACCGGCACTTACGGGTAGGCTAGCTCGTTGGTTGCTGTTGCTATCCGAATTTGATCTGAAATATGTGACACGCAAGTCAGTCAAGGGAAGAGCAGTAGCAGAATTCTTAGCCGATCATCCAGTGGAAGGAGGTGAACCAGTTGAGTACTTATTCCCAGATGAGGCCATTTTGCATATCGACGACGAGTTTTGGACGATGTACTTTGACGGAGCATCAAACCAGTACGGGTATGGGATAGGAGTGTTGCTAATAGCACCCAATAACTCCCGTATCTCTCTAGCATTCAAACTCCAATTCAAAGTCTCGAACAACGAAGCATAATATGAGGCATGCATTGCCAGTCTAGAAGCAACCCTGGAACTAGGGGCAAAACGGTTGGACGTCATTGGGGACTCGAACCTTGTTGTATCTCAAGCGAAAGGAGACTGGAAAGTCAAAGAAGAAAAGATGATTATGTATCACCAGACCTTGGACTTGTTAATTCCTCGGTTTGAGAAGCAAATTTTACTTATCTGTTAAGAGAGAACAACAGGTTCGCAGATTTACTAGCAACTCTATCTTCCATGATAGACATCCCGTTTGGAGTTCGGATGCGTCCAGTCATTATCGACCAGAAATTTGTGCCGGCTTACGAGTCGATTGCTGCGATAGATGAGGTTCAAGATGAGAACCCTTGGTATTACGATATTTGGAATTTCTTGGAGAAGGAAGCATATCCACCAGGGGTAAATGCCAAGGATAAAAGGGCAATCAGAAGAATGGCCGTTCAGTTCATCATCTGCGGAGGTAAATTGTATAAGAGAGGTCATCTGGGAATGCATAAGCTGTACGTTGAAGCTGAAGAATCAAAACGCCTGATGGAGGCCATCCATGGAGGGGAATGCGGTGCGCATATGAACGGGGTAATGTTAGCACGGAAGATCCTCAGACAAGGTTACTACTGGTCCACCATGGAGGAGGATTGTATCGGCTTTGTTCGGCGATGCCACAAATGTCAGATCCATGCAAATCGCATGAACATCCTGCCGTCGAAGCTGTACAATATGACTTCGCCATGGCCATTTTCAGTTTGGGGAATCGATGTGATCGGGGCTGTCACGCCAAAGGGGTCTAATGGGCATGAGTTCATCCTGGTCACGATAGATTATTTCACAAAGTGGGTTGAGGCCCAATCCTATGCGGTGTTGAAGGCTTCACATGTTGCGAAGTTTATCAGAAACAACATCATCTGTCATTATGGAGTCCCAAACGAGGTCATTTCAGACAATGGTTCCCACTTCAAGAAGGAAGTGATTGACTTGTTGGGGAAATACAATGTGGCTTTTCATAAGTCATCCACCTATCGGCCGCAGACCAATGAAGCGGTTGAGGCCGCCAACAAGAATATCAAACACAAATTACAAAAGATGGTGGAAACCTATCGGGATTGGCCAGATAAGTTGCCGTTTGCTCTGTGGGGCTACCGGACTTCAATTAGAACGTCTACTGGGGCGACTCCGTATTCATTAGTATATGGGATGGAGGCCGTTCTACCTATCGAGATTGAAGTCCCGTCTTTGCGAGTGCTGGCTGAGTGTCAGATAACCGAAGCAGATTGGCAACAGAGTAGATTTGAATAACTCATGTTCTTCGACGAGCGCAGACTGAAAGCACTGTACCATGTTCAGGGTTATCAGCGCAGAATTGCCAGGGCTTTCAACAAGAAAGTTAAGTCCCGGAATCTAAAGGAAGGAGATTTGGTGCTCAAGGACAACCGAGCTCCCATCTACGATCCAAGGGGCAAGTTCAGACCCAATTGGCCTGGTTCCTACATCATTAAGTCTATCTGGTCAGGTGGAGCTGTGGTTTTGATGGACCTAGATGGCCTAGAGTTCTCCCAACCGATCAATATGGACAAGTTGAAGAAATATTACCCCTGAGGCGTTCGCTAAGCCGAAAACCCGAAAGGGTGACCTAGGCAAAACTTAGAGCACAAAAAAATTTGAAACTATAAAAACTGAGCTCGCAAGGTTGAAAACCCGCAAAGGGCGGCCTTGGCAAAAGTTAGAGCGTAAAAGGAGAGTGAAAATACTCGAGTGAACCCTAGCCTGAACTACGTAAGGCTTGATTCCCATATTTGGGATACGTAGGCAACTTCATCCTGAAGTTCAGCCATAAACTTTTGCCCGATCAACTTTGTCCATTTGATCATCTCGGCCATCTTTGTCTATTCAGCATTTAAGAGTTCGGTTATGATCTCCGGTGCAGTGCTTTTCAGACTAGGGGCAACTTTCCGTTGCTGTGCAATGCTGTGGTACTATTCAGACTAGGGGCAACTTTCCAATTGCTGGGGATCCAGGGTTGTGCATCTCGGTGACAGATTTCAGGCGTGTCCAGTTTTGATCCATATCGAAAATGGTTTTCAAAAGTTTTAATAAAAGTTGACTTTGTTCAAAATTAATCTTTTTACAACTTAGACCATTTTTGGACCAAAGCGGAAAATTTTCAGTACCCACAACCTTCAATTTCATTGATTTCAATACAGAGTTCTCCTGCTCTTGCATACAAATTGAAGTTGCTTTTTTTATTACAATCATAAAGAAAACTTGAAAGTACTAATAAAGTAATAAATCTGGGGCATAGATAAGTCAGGCATTCCTGGCCCCCCTCCTAGAGCTGGTCGAAGCCTCTGATGCCAAAGTGGGCCCTTCATGTGCCTCTTCATTGAGCCAATCCAAGCACTCATCAGACAAGGTGCAACTGAAAGAGGGAGCAGGGGCCAGGAGCTCTCTAGTCCTCCATGCTGTGGCATACCGGGCAAGCTGTGCGCCTCGAACCGGGAATGCAGCAGGGTACTCTATCTCCTCTGGCGGGCAAGTCTGATCATGTCCGAATTGGCGCTGGAACCGGAATGGAAAATAAAAGACACAGTGTGTCATACCAATCAATTGAATCCCGGGTTGACGGGTCATGTTGTAACTCATTGTCGGCAGATTGAGCCAAGGGCAGCGCCAAGCGATGCGATTTGCAGACAAACTGCACATCCAGTTGTACCACCACCCCTCATCCAGGGCATCGAAAAAAGTAGCCGCGAGCTAAGTACGTGGGGCAAGACTCCATAATTTGTAACTTGTCCATCAACCACACCTGGGGAGGGATTGAAAAATGAGAGAATAAAGAATAGAGAGATGTACGATGAGAGAAAAGTAAGAAAAGGGTTGTGTGAGAAAAAAACGAGCCTGAGGGCCGAGTGATGTGAGCAATACATATGTGAGTTTGGGTGGGAAACATTACCTGCAGTAATAGTGGGCTCCCCGCAAGCCTAGCCGTCTCCCGACAATGAAAAACGTCTAACCCCATCAAGGTCTCAGCCAATGTCATGGCGACATAGCTCTTGCCCTCTTTCAAACCTTGGGCAACCTCGATCAACCGGACACTGAATCCACTGGAGCCCGGGGCAAGCAAGAAATGAGTTAACAAGCATAGGCAAAGCGCATGTCGCCGATAGCCCTGCCATTGATGGTTGTCGCGGTCACCAGCATCAGAAAACCGACAAACCAAGCTTGGGATGTCCAGTTCCCCGTCATGAATCAATGATCGAGCGTCATGCAGAGTGAGGCCGCACATTCGTCCTAAGGTTTGGACGTGGCCAAATCGGAGTTGAGGCAAGATTTCCTCGTTACGATTGCACTCCATCAAAGCTTGGAAATCCGTGAAGGTAGGACATATCTCTTGCCCGCTAAAGCTAAAGACGTGTGTTACCGGATTCCAAAACCTTGCCGCGGCATGAAGGAAAAGAACTTGCAGCGGAGAACGGCCCAGCGTGAATAGTGCATTCAAGCCGAAGCCCCGGAAGTTTAACTTATCCGAGCCATCTAGAGAAGCGATCCAAGCTGTGAGATTTTGGGCGAGAAATGCCTCCATTTTGATGCAAAACTAAGATGAAATGAATGAACCACAAGGCTGGAGCTTTTAAAGAAGATAAGGCACTGTTCGAGGGACACGTGTCACAAACCTGGTGGTTGCCAAACTAGGTGGTCAGCCGACCACCTTTTCTGGTAGGCCGACCACCCCTCTCCCCTCCAATGCAAAAAAGCTGGTTGGCCAGCTTCCCTAGGTGGTCGGCCATGGAGAGGAAGGTGGCTTTGGTCTTGTTCTAGCTTCTAGAAGAAAGTTCCTAGCATTTCCATGCATTGGGAGTGTTGAAGGCGCGTGTTTTCCTCTATTTCGGATGCGTTCCGTCACCCAGATCGTCCGAAATGCATTTGCTTATCGAGTTATTGTTAAGTTTTGTTTATTGAGTTGTTATTTTGCTTATTGAGTTGTTGTTTTGTTAGTCGAGTTGTTAAGTTTTGTCGAGCTGACGAGTTTTTACTCTTTGTTTAATCAACATTGTTGTGTCTTGCTTATCGAGTTGTAAGTTTAATCAACATTGTTGTGTCTTGCTTATCGAGTTGTAAACTTGTTAAGGTTCTGTTGTTCCT
Source organism: Camellia granthamiana (assembly GCA_036172215.1). Lineage (NCBI taxonomy): Eukaryota > Viridiplantae > Streptophyta > Magnoliopsida > Ericales > Theaceae > Camellia > Camellia granthamiana. The sequence goes on from CM069910.1 coordinate 75,118,210, forward strand.
TAGTAAGTTAAGTTGTTTTGTTTATTGCGTCGGTTCACTACCTGACTTGGCAATTTTCAATGCACATTTCCATTCAATCTCATTTTTGTGCAAAATGATGCGATGCGATGCTAAGAACATAACATACAACACTTTTTGAACAAAAGCTGTTTCATTCCATCATGCTTCCTTTGTTACAACATTTTACAACAAGGGTACAAGTTTTACAGAAAATAAAACTGCCTAATAATGTACAAATGTGCTACAACTACTAGTAAAAAAGGCAAATAAAGCAGAGAACATCTGTGCTATCAAGTGTAGGAATAAGAGGCCCTCTTCATCCTCTTCGGCTGAGAAGTCCTTGCACCATCTCCACCAGCGCCACCATCTGAGTCGGAGCTGCTATCCTCAGAACCCTCCTCAGCATCACCTCTGCCCTCAGAGCCGGACTCGGAGTCATCCTCTTTGCCTGCTGACGTCTCTGACTGAGGATGCGCAGACTCCTCCTCCTCGCTGGACTCCTCTTCTATGATATGTGCTCTGCGCCTGCCTCATCTGCGAGACGACTCCCCTCTCCCAAATCCTCGAGAAGGCCTAGATGGCCCAGCTCTTCGGGAAGGCCCAGGTGGCCCGGCCTGTGGCCCAGTATATATCGAAGGCATCTGAAAAGGAAGAGCACAATTTAAATACATCAGCCAAAATGTGTATATCAGATGCAGATGCAAGGAAACTACATAGAGTGAGTGTATACAGCTACAGTACATGAATGTGGTGTGTGTCAGATGTGCTCTACACGTACAGTCAATCAATGTAGTGAAATGTTCAAGTCCAGCATGTCATCAGAAGTATGATAAATGCAAGAACACTGAAGAGTACCGGGACACCGATGATGGATAGCTGCGCCTCTCTCCGCAAGACCATGCCCTCGAGTGAGGCCACCAACCCGAGTAACCCCTCAGTATACTCTGTGGTAGGCTGCAGATGCAAGATGCAAGTCATCAGTAGATAAATGAATGACTAAATATCTGAGTGATAAATCAAAACTGTAAAGCATACCGGTGGCGAGTCAGGGTCCCTGACGTATGGGTGATCTGGCATAAGAGGCTCTATCGGAATTGGGTAGGAAGTCCCGTATCGCCATCCCATCAGCTCAGTCGAAATATCTGGCCATCCAGGGTGAGGATAAGTCAGGGGAATCGGGGGGACCAGTCCAGCCCCACCCCTAGATGTACCAGCCATACTAGTAGAAGGAATGTCTCTGGCTCGGGCGCGACTCGAGGATGGCATGCCGGCAGACCTCCTCATGGGAGTACGGACACCTGTCAAGGGAGGCATCAAGTATGTATGACGGTAGGTCGCATACTCCCCGTCCTCCAAATGTAGCAACACATCGGTGCCCAACATGGCGCTAGTGACATCCTGAGGAGTGAGCCCATCAGCGGATCGCATATCGTCTGGTGGTGCTGAGGGAACACTTTGCTCGGAGAAGCCCATAGTCTGGCGCAAGAAGCGATCCCCCAGGAACCAGGCCCTACCGACTGGCCCCTCGAATAGGATCCTATACCGAGAAGAGGCCCATGCCCCAGCAAACTGGAATCGGGCATCTCCACCCAAAGGCACCCAGGGCTGTCACGTGATCTGCGGATAACCAGTGCATAAGCCGATTGGAAATCGTGAATGTGCAAGATAAATCAAAGATGAAAACATGGAGAACTGAGAGTTCTGAATTACTTCTGTCGGCCGCACCGTATCGAAAAACTGTCGTAGGTAGGGGAGAGTCTCCAGAGGTCTCGGCCGATACTGGCCCTCAAAAACGAGTGAATACGGAGTCATGAGAGGTGCCTTCACCTCAAGCTCAAGGGCTAGTGTCGGAAAGTATGAGAAGACCCATAACTGTGGAAAACGGGGCAAAAGCCATCAGAATACAGAATGCTGAGTACAGAATGTGAATACAGAATATACAGAGAATACAGAATGCTGAGTGCAGAATGTGAATACAGAATATACAAAGAATGCATAATGCTGAGAGCGGAATGCAAAGTACAGAATGTAAAGTGTGCCGTGTGTGCAGTACACAGATAATCAAAAGCAGAAATGTAAATCAAGAGTGCAGAAAGTACCTCCTAGGCTCTCCAGTAGCCGCCGACTATGTTCCCCCGTCCGCGGGAGGTCGCGCTCATATAGCAGTAGAGGGTAGCCAAACCGGCGCCACCACAATCATACTGGCTGACTCGCGATAGGTCTACCAAGGCACTCAGCAGATATAGCCCAACGGTGTTCCCCCTATTGGCGAACAGAGTGGTCCCGAAGAGGAACATCAAAAATCCTCGGGTGTACTGAGCTACCTCCTCAGGAGTCTCGGGCACTCTCTCTCTGAAGTATGAAGAAAACCAGGTATACTGGACTCTGCCTAAAGATCTATCAACTAGTGGGTGAGCTCCCAATAGATATATCCAGGCGGCCTCCCACTCGCCCATGTCCTCATCATAAGGGATCGGCCAGCCTCCCACATCGAGGCCTGTCAACACGGCAAAGTCGAACGGGGTCATAGTCATGTCCCCGGTAGATGAGAAGTGGAACGAGTTGGTGGTGTCCCACCATCTCTCTACCAACGCCCCCATCAATGTCCTGCTAGCAGGATATCCTGATGCAAAAGGGTCCAAACCTTGCCTGGTCGACCCAATCACGAACCGCCTCTGGAAGCTCTATATATCAATCCCTCGCAACGATGAAGCCGTATCCTCGTGTAACGCGGGAAGACACCTGCATTCATAATGAACACATGTATTCAGTTTCAGAATGAAATGAATAAGCTGCGTGCAAATGAAATAAATGAGTTGTGTGCAAACCAAACCAGATACAATGCTGTGAGCTGCGTGTTCAACGTCAAGTGTTTGAGCTGTGTGTTCAGATTTCAAAATCAGTGGGCTGTGTGTTCATCTCAAAGTTTGAGATGTGTGTTCAACGTCAAGTGTTTGAGCTGTGTGTTCAGATTTCAAAATCAGTGGACTGTGTGTTCATCTCAAAGTTTGAGTTGTGTGTTCAACGTCAAGTGTTTGAGCTGTGTGTTCAGATTTCAAAATCAGTGGGCTGTGTGTTCATCTCAAAGTTTGAGCTGTGTGTTCAACGTCAAGTGTTTGAGCTGTGTGTTCAGATTTCAAAATCAGTGGGTTGTGTGTTCATCTCAAAGTTCAAGCTTTGTGTTCAACGTCAAGTGTGTGCTGCGTGTTCACAATCAAATATGGGCTACGTGTTCAGAAATCCAAAGTTTGGGCTGCGTGTTCAACTCTTAACAAGTGTGGGCTGCGTGTTCACAAAACAAATTTGGACTGTGTGTTCAGATTTCAGAAATAGTGTGGGCTGCGTGTTCACCAACAACTATGGGCTGCGTGTTCAGAAATTCGAAGTTTGGGCTGCGTGTTCAACTTTCAACAAGTGTGTGCTGTGTGTTCACAAAGATTTGGGTTGTGTGTTCAGATTTCAGAAATAGTGTGTGCTGCGTGTTCACAATCAAGATATGGGCTGCGTGTTCAGAGATTCAAAGTTTGGCCTACGTGTTCAACTTTCAACAAATATGAGTTGTGCGTTCAGAATTGAAGTGTGCGCTGCGTGTTCACAATCAAATATGGGCTGTGGGTTCAGAAATTCAAATGATTGAGCTGTGTGTTCAAGATGCAAACAAAGTACTATGTTATAGACTAAGCATTCGGGACAAGCTGTGTGCTAAAATGAGCAGAAGTATGGCATGCGAATGTGTTCAGAATGAGCAGATGAGCATACATAGCATGAAATGCACAGAAAATGCAGAATTAAGGCAGGATATGTAAAAAAGTGAAGTACAAACCTCTCGTGCCTGATGAGAGAGATGGGACTCCGGCTCCCGCAATAGCAGGTCCACAGGGGCCCGAGCATCGAAGTCAGTAAAATGATAGAAAACTGCCCGAGGGATGATGTGTGTCGGGGGGTCGTACCTCTCGGGGATGAATGGCCGAACCCTCGGGTGTAAAGACATGATGTCAGGCTCGCCTCCGGCACTTGGAGAACCTCCGCCATGGGGAAATTGACCTGCCATTTGAAGAAATCTACAAAAAGGAGCAAAAATGAGCGAAATGAGCCAAAATTGGAAAAAGTCAACTCTCGGGAAATGAAAAAGTCAAGAAAAGTCAACTCCCGAGAAAATCTTCCAAATGTTGAGACAAACTTACCTCAAGTGGTGAAAATGAGAAAAGAAGCTCCGAAATCAAATTTTAATCGGTCCAAAGTGAAGAAAACTGAAAGTTTTCGTGAAACAACTTTGCGTGGGGCATTGGAAAACGCGTATAGAGCGCAGATCTGAGAGAGGAAATGGTCTAGGAAGGAGGGGGAGGCAATTTTGGATCTGAAGTTATGAGCAAAAAGTGTTTGGCTTTGTTTATTTAAAGAAATGAGGGTGAAAAGACAAAATTGCCTCGGATTTGGGCTAGGTGGTCGGCCGGCCACCTTTTCTGGTAGGCCGACCACCCCTTGCACTCAAACCTGGTCGGCAGCCTCCAGTGCACCCCAAACCTGGTCGGTGGTGTTCCCAAGATGGTCTCCAAGGTCTCTGAAATTTTGGTAGTGATCAGAGTCCCCAGCACCCGGGAAAGTACAAGAAAAGTGCACTTTTCGTTGCGAAATTCCTCCACGGGAACTTCAACTCCAACTTTCGACGCGTGTTTCGTCGTCACTCGTCAAGAGCAAGATGTATCCTTTTTGAGTATGTTGTGATCCTTCCGGGAGGTAAACCGGAGATCGCGATTGAGTCGCACTCGTCGAAACTTGCATTTCTTTGCTCGTTGTTTCGTGTCAAACATGCGTTCAATTTGCACTTATCTTGCATTGTTATGCATGTCGCTTGCGTTCTCATGCATACCACTTGCATTGTTGTGCACGTTTTATGGGTATTGTCATACCCTCATGCTTTACTTGCGTTGTCACGCGCGTGTCTCTCGCATTGCGATGCACTTTCCCATTGGCACCCTGTTTGTCTGCGTTCGATATAGCGTTGAACATATGTTGCTAACTATGTTGTACTTGTTAAGTTTCTCTCTTTTGCAGGCACGATATTGTATGTACGGTTCATTTGAAGCTGGTGCGACCAGACGAGCTGCGCAAGTATTGTATCTTCTCCGTGTGAGACGCGGCAAGAATTGAATAATTCTCCGCATTCTTAAACTGCATGAAATGTAGTTGTTGCTTTGCATTCTTGCTTAAAACTATTGCATCTATTTGTGAATACTTGCTTCATTACAGCTTGCTGCTTTGCATGATTATGAGTTACGTCCGGCTTTGTGCATATCATTTTGCATCTTGCCCCCTGCCTGCGGGCATGCCTGCGGGCACATCTTTGTTATCTTGCCTGTTGGGCACATCTTTGTTATCTTGTCTGTTTGTCTAAGTCTTCAGCCTTGTCAAAAATGGGTCGTCTCTAGGCTTTGACATTCACTCCCGTCACATATGACTTCCAAGTTCTGTCAAAGAGGGGCAACTGTAGACACCCCATTTTTGACCGACCTTAAGACTCAGACGTCGCCGATTGAGCACTCGGTGATGATCCATATTGTGCTCATTCTGAGGTTTCAGAGTCTCGGCTGCGAGCCTTGCCTCCGGACTTCGGGGCTCTTTTGTGCTTTGCCTCGGTTTGCGAACCAGGTCCTGTTTTCTCTGTTTTCTCTTCCCGAAGGGAGGGAGAGGTCTCGTAGACCATATCTTAGTGCCCGTAGGCTACGTTTCTTGGTCGTAGGCCATTTTTCCCGTTTGGAGGCCAGTTTCCGATTTTCGAAGCCGTCGGCCATGTGCCTCGGTTCGGGACCGCTTAACTACCTCTGATTGTTCCGGTTTTTGGCACACACCTTGTTTCCTCCCTTTGGAGGGACACTGTGGCCCGAGAGACCATCTCCGTGGTCAGACGCCACTTCCGGTGCCTAACAGCCTATTTTCGGAGCCCCGGGCTGCGCGTTTCGGCCCCCGAACCTTCGTTTTGCATCCGTCTTGGTTCGTTTTTGGTAGGAACCCTATTTTCATTATTAGGGAAGTGGTAGTATGGTGGGAGGCCACCTTTTCCCCTGAAAAACCAGTTTTCTCATTTTCTCTCTCCTAAAGCCGATTTTTCTGACAGAAAGCTGGTTTTTCTCACTTTTGAGCCACAAGTTCTGGCTTTTCATACCACCATTGTGTTGTGCTCATCTGGGAGGCCACCAATATGGGTAGGCCGACCAATAATTCATCTTGACCCTTTTGAACCATGCTAAAAAGCTGGTTTTTCTCTCTCCTGGGTCACTTTTTCTGGTTTTTCACCACACAACTATGTTGCACTCATCTGGGAGGCCACCTTTCTGGGGTGGCCGGCCAACATTCCTTCTTGAACCTTTTGACCCCTGGTCGACCGACCAGGGGGAGTGGCCGGCCGGCCACTTGAACTGGCCAGCCTGCTTCTTGCTTTTTGCTCTCTCTGAATGCATCACAGCTGTGCCAGCTGTGAGGCATTTGGACCATCCTCCATACACGTATATGGAGGAGATGTGAGGCCTCTTGGAGATATTTTAGAGCCTCTCCTCTATAAAGGAGAGGCTGAGCTCCATTGGCAAGGGTTCAACAATTTTGTCTAAGGCATACACCCTTCCCTCCATAGTTTCACTATTCCAAGCTCCAAACCCTAGTTTTCTGGCACCATTTGCACACCAACCCTTAACCCCACACCTCCACCATCCATTCCATCTCTTTGGGACTGATTTTCAAGGGTTGAAGGTTCACCAACTTGGTCCAAAAGCTCCTGCTCTGCTGTGCTTCAAGGGTAAGTACCTATTTCCCTTAAACTTGCATTTTTTTGCTCCATTGGTTAGCCTTATTTACAAGCATTTCTGGGCTTTGTCATAAACTGAAAAGTGTCATATTTTGAGCTCCCCTTGAAGATTGTATAAGGACACTTTTCTGTTTGAGGTCTCCTACATCCTCGTATGCTTTATCCCTCTTTGTAGGCCTATTTTGCATCATATCTTAGTCCTACTTGTGAGCATTTTTGAGATTTTTCATAAACTAGAAAGAGTTCCCTTTTGAGCTTATAAACATGTTTACTTAAGGTCACTTCTCTTTTTGGGGTCATCTCCCCCCTTTCATGCTTTATTTCTTCATGTTTTGAGCTATGCATGTGAGCATTTGCATTGGCCTTGATTTGGCCTTTTAGCCACTGAAATCCAGCGGATTTTCAGTGTCTTAGATGTGTCTTTGAGCTTCAAAATGATAGAGGGGTGACCCTCTCACCCCTCATTCTCTTTACTAGCTTTGTTGGCCTTCCAAAGGGCCCCTCATTTGCATGTTGTGAAGTCACATTTTAGGCCCAATTTGGTGAGTTTCAAGGTCTGCCTTGGCTCTGTTTGAGGCCCTTTTGGCCATATTTCATGTCCCTTATGCATGTGTGGAGTAATCCTCGTTAAGGCCTTTCAAGGGGACCTTTCATTGCATGCTTTGTTGACCATTTTCAGGGCCTTTTTGGTGAGTTTTAGGGCTGTCATAATTGATTTCCAGAGTTGGTTTTGCCATGCTAAGTGTTTATCTTGTGTGTGTTGAGTAACCCCTTGTATGGCCCTCCAAAGTAACTCATCATTTTTGCATGCATTAGATGCATTTCAGTGGTTATTTGGGGTTTATTTGACATATCATGTCTCTATTTTTGGCTGGTTTTGTGACCTCTCTTGTGCTTCATATACATGCCATGTAAACCATGCTTACTAGCCTAGGTTGCATATTGATTTAGCCCTTCATGTGAGCACTTTTGGGCCATGCTTGAAACTGATAATGTGCTTATTTTGGACTACCCTAGCTCTATTTTTGGGCCTCAAAGTCGAATGATGTCTATTTTGCATACTTGTAGTTCAATACACTTGTTTAACTTTGAGTTTTGAGGTCCATTGCATGCATGTGCTGAGGTGTGTTCATGCTTTGGGCTCATTATGCATCATATTTCAAAGCTTGTTTGAATGACATATTGCCATGTTTTGTACTCCTTAAGTGTGCTTGAGAGTTTTCCATGATCGCCTTATTTTCGAGCCATTGAATGAGCTCCATTTCGTTGCATTCCGAGCCATCATTTTAGGCCATTTCCCCACTGTTTCAAGCCTGCCTAGGGTCTGTTTGGGGTTGGATTTGCCTTTGGTGCATTGCTTTGGATACCTCTAATGTAACGCACTTCACTAGTTTCGGTACCCGGGCCCCCTAGCTTGCGTAGTGTGCCATGTTTGCATGATTCGGGACCATTGTTTATCATGTTTCAGAGCTGTATCATATGTGTTTGTATGCCATATTGCATCCCTTGCCATGCTTTGGTAGAGTGGCATGTTATGCCTTAGGATCGGTCCTTGGCATTCGTGCGTGTTTGCATGCATTTCGGTTGTTTCATTTCCTTTCATATGGCCACTGATGTGAGTGTGGCTGAGGTCCACTCATGTTGGTGTAAGTCCATCGTGCATTGTGTATGCCCTTTCATAGCATTGCGTATGCTAGGTTGTATGTTAGTCGCACTGCGTATGCCATTTCATTTGCATTGTGTTTGGGATAGGAGTTAGCCCAAGCACGGGAAACGAGGGACGTTTCATACTCCGAATGACGGAACGTGTCTCAATTCCCAGTCGCCGACACTCCGGATTACCCATGATGAAGTTTAGGTCTTGTTGTATTTTCATGTGCATTCATTTCACATTGAGTCATGCAATTCGACTCATTGGCCATCATGTATCGAGATGCGTGATTGGTGGCACGAGGATCAAGGACTACACTCCCTGAAGAGTAGTCATGCATACATATGTGAAAATACTTTGCCATGCCCCTTTGTTGCTCTCTGCTGCAGCAAATCAGAAATCAGCAGCCTTCTGGAGCTTTGCACAATATTCCGAGAACAATTGCAAACAGAGGCAAACCGGGGCATCGCAATGGATTTCCGCGCAAGGCAACTCAAGCATGCATCATTCATCATTCGGAACAGAGCTGAGGCGGTCCATGGATTTGCGTGCTAATTTACCTGCTTTCCTAGATTAATTTGTTAATTAATTAGGGTTTTGTAAACATTCGGACTGTATTATTTATTTATTCGGACTGTATTATTTATTCGGACCCACCGAGCGAGGGCACAACTGTAATAAGTGTGCGTGTGTGTGGTGTATGTCTTCTAACCCCACGTCTTTCTCCCTTTTATTTACCAGCTTATGATGGTTAGTTTAGGGCATGTTTCACTTAGCATACTTATGCTCTCATGTTTGCATCCATTCATCTGTCTTGCATGCACTGGGCTCGGCGCATCATACTAACTGCATTGTATTTCAATTCCGAGTTGAATACGTGTTAGTTATAGCATTTCACATGCCATCTTTAGAATAGCCGAGCCTATTATAGTTGCATTTTTGCATGTGTTGCATTAGGCATTTCTGTATAGTTAGGATCATGCATGGATTTCTAACATAGCTTCTGTTTTGGCTCGGAGTACTCGGTAAGTGGTTATGCTTTAGCATCCTTGCATGTGTGTGAGTGACTGCCATGATAGCATGCTTGCCATGAGGCTATGTGCTTATATGATATAACTGCCTGAATGCCTGTGGGTGAAGGTTGTGTTATTTGGATTGGAACAATTCATTGACTGCGAGTTTTAAGCCGACTAGATAGTGGCAAATCACCATGTTTTTCTAAGCCCACCTGAGGGTGGCAAATCCACGTCTTAGCCTACTTGCGAGTAGCAAACCGTCTTTCAAAAACAAACATGAAATGTTTTGTTCCAACTCAGTCGATCCAATCTATACTTGTATGCTGTGCGCATCACATAGTAAATCTAGGCTAATAACCGGAATAAGAGCACATAATGTTTTCAAAACTCGATATCATGGTTAGTAGAGGCCGATCTTCGATCGGGCGAGCGGGGGTGCTCACGAAGTGACCTTCCCCAATCGTACCCAAGTTCCCGAGCCGAGGCAACTTTGGTGATGACGGACACGTAGTGTTAGGCAAACGAGTCAGGGTTTCCTAAATTTCCCAAAATAAAATATTTAGGTGGCGACTCTATATCTGGCAAAGCAGTCCATGTTTGGCATTTCTTTCAAAAAATCTATTTTCAAAAAGGATTTGCCGGATTTGGACTCTTTGATGATTCATCGGTCTTGCATTGCACTCTGCGAGATTAGATACAGGACCGTGACATTGGGTCCTGAACTATAGTGAGCCCAAATGAACAAAACGGGGATTCCCTCCCGGGACGTTCGGGGACGTTTACAATGAGGCACTAACTGGGCCCACTTTAGCATCATAAGCTTCCACAAGCACAAGCGGGGGATGCAGAAACACCTGACTCATCTATGCCCCTAGTTTATTGTTTTGATCTTACTTTTCAAGTTTTATGAATGTAATAAAAACAACTTTGATTTGTATCGAGAGTTGGGGAACTTTGTATTGAATTCAATGAAATTAAAGTTGCGAGCACTAAAAATTTTCCTTTTGGTCCAAAAATGGTCTTAAGTTGTAAAAGGTAAAATTTGAGCAAAAATCAACTTTTATCAAAACTTTTCAAAACCATTTTCAATAAGGGTCACCACTTGACACGCATAGAATCTTTCCTCGAGATGTACAATCCCGAATCCGAAGATCACAAATTACCCCTTGACTGAATAGCACTGCTCAGCACTGTAACCAGCTCTTCTCTCAGAGTAAGGATCACAACCGAACTTTCAGATAAGGAAGAAACGCAGATGACCTGATTAACACATGGACAGGATAGTTGAGTTAGAGGTGTATACAGTCGAACTTTAGGATGAAGTTACCTACGTATCCCGAAGATGGGAATCAGGCCTTACGTAGTTCGGTTCAGGTTCACTCGAGTATTAACTCTCTCCTTTTGCGCTCTATCTTTTGCCAAGGCCACCATTTAGGGTTTTCAACCTTGCGAGCTAAGTTTTTCTTTATTTCTAATTTTTTGTGCTCTAATTTTTGCCTAGGTTACCCTTCGAGGTTTTCGGCTTAGCAAGCTTCTCAAGCATAGTATTTCTTCAACTTGTCCATGTTAATCAGTTGAGAAAACTCTAGGCCATCCAGGTCCATGAGAATAACAGCTCCACACGACCAGATAGTTTTGATGAGGTAAGGACCAGTCCAATTAGGTCTAAACTTGCCCCTAGGGTCATGGATGGGAGCTTGGTTGTCTTTCAACACCAAATCCCCCTCTTTGCGATTCTGGGACTTAACTTTCTTGTTAAAAGCCCTGGCAATCCTGCATTGAGAACCTTGAACAACGTACAATGCTTTTAGCCTTCTCTCATCAAACAGCATCAGTGTTTTGAACCTGCTCTGCTGCCAATCCATCTCTGCCATTTGACACTCAGCCATAACCCGCAGCGACGAGACTTCTATTTTGATTGGCAGAACTTCTTCCATCCCATAGACAAGACAGTAAGGAGTTGCCCCTCTAGACATCCGGATTGAAGTTCTATAACCCCAGAATGCAAACGGCAATTTGCCCAGTTAGTCCTTATAGGTCTCAACCGTTTTCTGTAAAATATGCTTGATGTTCTTGTTAGCGGCCTCAACAGCTCTGTTGGTTTGCGGCTGGTATGTAGATGACTTATGGAAAGCCATATTGCATTTCTCCAACAAGTCAATCACTTCTTTCTTGAAATGGGGGCCATTATCTGAAATGATCTCGTTTGGGACTCTATAACGGCAAATGATGTTGTTTCAGATGAATTTAGCCACGTGCACTGCTTTCAATACTGCGTAGGACTGAGCTTCCGCCCACTTAGTGAAGTAATCAATTGCCACCAGAATGTATTCATGCCTATTTGACTCTTTCGGTGTGACTGTGCCGATGACATCAATTCCCCAGACTGAGAAAGGCCATGGTGAAGTCATGTTGTACAGCTTCGACAGATGTTCATGCGATTGGCATGAATTTGGCATTTGTGGCATCACAGAACAAAACCGATACAATCCTCCTCCATAGTAGACCAGTAGTAACCTTGCTTGAGAATCTTCCGGGCTAACATTACTCCATTCATGTGTGCTCCGCAATCTCCTCCATGGATGGCCTCCATTAGGCACTTTGATTCCTCTGCTTCAACACATAACCTGTGCATTTCCAGATGACCTCTCTTCTACAGTTTACTTTCGCAAATGACAAATTGAACGACCATCTGCCGTATTGCCCCTTGGTCTTTGGCATTTGCCCCTAGTGGATAAACCTCATTTTCCAAGAAGTTCCAGATATCATAGAACCAAGGGTTTTGATCTTGCACTTCATCTATTGCGGCGATAGTCTCGTAGGCCGGCATATATCTCTACTCAATGTTGATCAGACGCATATGGACTCCCAACGGGATGTCTATTATAGAAGATAGAGTTGATAAGACGTCAGCAAACCTGTTGTTCTCTCTCAGTAGATGCGTTAAAGTCAGCTTTTCAAACCTAGGAATCAGAACGTCTAGGGTTTGGTGATAGATTTTCATCTTCTCTTCTTTGACCTTCCAGTCTCCATTTGCTTGAGACACAACTAGGTTTGAGTCTCCGACTACGTCTAACCTTTTAGCTCCTAGTTCCAGGGTGACTTCCAAACCAGCGATACATGCCTCGTATTCTGCTTCGTTATTAGATACCTTGAAGCGCAGTTTGAAGGCTTAAGGTATATGGGAATTGTCAGGTGCTATCAGCGACACACTTATCCTGTAACTGTATTGATTAGACGCTCCGTCAAAGTACATTGTCCAAATCTCTTCCTCGACTTGTAGAATAGCTTCATCTGGAAATAAGTATTCTACCACTTCATCCCCTTCCACTGGGTGATCTGCCAGGAACTCTATTACTGCTCTCCCCTTGACCGACTTGCGAGTAACATACTTTAGATCAAATTCGGAAAGGAGAAACAACCAACAAGCTAGCCTACCCGTAAGCGCTGGTTTCTCAAAGAGATATTTGATGGGATCTAATCTCGAAACCAGAATTACAGAGTGAGCTAACAAGTAGTGCCTCAACTTCCTGGTAGCCCATACCAAGGCTAAGCAAGCTTTCTTCAGTGGGATATAACGGGTCTCATAGTCCGGCATTTTCTTGCTCAAGTAATAAATGGCTTTCTCCACCCTATCCTTAGATTCCTGAGCAAGCATGCATCCCATTGTTGTGTCCGTTACTGACAGATACATAATCAGAATCAAGGGCTTCCCTGGCTTTGGCGGCGACAACACAGGAAGATTTAGAAGGTACTGCGTGATCTGCTCAAAAGAAATTGACATCGATCATCCCACCGAAATTTCATTCCTTTCTTTAGGAGAACAAAAAGTGGTTCACAAGTCAATGTTAATTTTGAAATAAGTCGTCTTATGAATTGCACTTTACCCAGAAAGCCTCACACCTCCGTTTTAGTCCTTGGGGGTGGCATTTCTAGGATGGCCTTCATTTTGGAAGGATCTACCTCGATGTCTCTCTATGTGATCAAGAAAACCAGCATTTTCCCTACTGTTACACCAAAAGTACCCTTCTGCGGATTCAACCTCAGTCTGTATTCTCTGATCTGTTGAAAGAATTTTTTCAAGGCGGTGTAGTGGCCCTCTCTTTCCTTGGACTTGACAATCATGTCGTCCACATACACCTCGACCTCTTTATGGATCATATCATGTAGAATTGTGGTTGCAGCCCTTTGATAGGTTGCCTCCGCATTCTTCAACCCAAACGGTATCACCTTGTAGCAGTAGGTTCCCCACGGCGTAGTGAAAGTAGCTTTCTCCCTATCCTCGGGCGCCATCAGAATCTGGTTATACCCGAAAAATCCATCCATGATGGAAAACAACACATGACCCACGGTGAAGTTTATCAATTCATCTATGTGCGGCAAGGAAAAGTCGTCCTTCGGACTGGCTTTGTTCAGATCCCTAAAGTCTACAACACCCGAATTCTTTCATCTTTCTTCGGCACCCGGACCATGTTGGCCAACCAAATCAAATACTCAGATACTAGCAAGAACCCTTCATAACCTCCTCCTTAATCTTCAAAGCCTAATCCGGACGTATTCTCCGCAACTTATGTTTGATGGGTCGGGCCTCAAGATCAAGAGGGATCCAATGCTCTACAATCTCAGGATCGATTCTAGGCATGTCTTCGTAGGACCACGTGAAAACATCTTTGAAATCTTTTAATAAAGCGACTAAGCGCTCGCGCTCCTCCGAAGACAACGTGGACCCAATCTAGACCAGACGCGGATCCTTTTCATTACTCACATTAAAAGCAATGATTTCATTGGCGAGGGGTTTTGCAAACCTCTCCTCTTCTCAATTAATCAAAATTTTCAAAACCAGAGGAATTCCTTCCTCACCGTTTTCATTAAAATTTTGAAAATCCTGATCGATGCAATAAACAAGCAGTACAGAGAAATACTCAGAATCTGTCGTGGCATTGTCATTCACAAGGTCAAGCTCATCTAGTTCTTCAGTTACAACCGACTCAAAGGAAAAAGAAAAGGACGACCTGGACAAAACCTTGACACCTAGGTTATCAACCCCAGGAATACCGGATCCAGACTCAGAGGAACCAGAATCTAATTCTTACTCCACAGACTCTGTGGAATCAGATTCCGGTTCACTACCCGACTCAGAACTGCTAGACAGGTAGCCCTCCTCCAGCTGCCAAATGAAGGATGGTGCATCAGATGCATTCAAAATGCTACTAGAAGGGTTCACACCCAGTTGGTCCCTGATCATGGAAACAGTCAGGTTATCCCCCAAGCTCTCTGAGTCGATCGAAGGATCCGAAAAGAGACATGCCAGTGCTGCTCCTACTTCAAGTTTGTTGTTGTCAGAACCACTTTCAGTACTCCATTCAGCTTCAGCAATAATTGGCTTAGCCCTTTCCTCTGCATCACTGTCTTGCAGTTGCAAGTCAAAGAAAATCTCAAAAGCCAAAAACCCGCTGCTTCTTAGAATTGAACCAAGGTTCGGGGAAACCACAGAATGGGAAGTTTTCAACCTCCCGAACAAAATGACGATTCGAGGTTCGCCGGATTAGTCTGTGTACAAATTCATAGTGCTTCCCACTCTGCTTAGCTCTTAATCTGCTGGCCATCTCTTTCCCTTTCCTAACCCAATCCTCTTTTGTGGGTGTATAGCCAAGGCCAAAGGCATGCTGGTTATGTGGCACATCAGCCTATGCAGTAACCTCCTTCTGGCCACTTCTCCCCAACCCCATTCCTGGCACATGTTGGAGCTTGTTCATAAAGTAGTTTGATTGGGCACTGACATACAAGCCCTCATCAGCTGCCAAGATGGTTTGCACTGCCTGGGCTTCAGCTAGGGCAAATCTAGAGAGGAAAACATCCTCCTCACCGTGTACGATTTCTAGTACAGGTGTAGTTATCTCTGGCAGAGGATGTATGGATGGATTCCCGAACACAATAGCCACCCCCTTTCCATCGGGGTATTTCAGTATTTCATAGAGGGTACAAGAGACAACTTTTACTTAGTGTAGCCACAGGCTTCCTCGCAATAGATTGAAAGTGGTCGGCACATCCAGGACATGGAACTTAATATCCTGTTGAGCTGGGCCCACTTAAACTCTGATTTGTACTGTGCCCATCACCTCTCTATTGGTGTTGTCATATGCCCGAATCACCTGGGCTATAGGCACGAAATCTGCTGGTTTCAGGCCGATAACGTATGTTGTGCGCGCTGGACAAACATTGATGGGCAACCCAGTATCAACCAATACCACTGGCACCCATTTTTCTCTGCACTCCACTGATATGTACAGAGGTTTGTTATGTGTTGAGCCTTCTGGTGGAAGTTCTTTGTCTGAGAAGGTTAAAGTCAGCACAGCACCTCCATGGAAGACCAACCCCACAAGCTGTTTAGGAGTTGTCTCAATGGATAATTTGGCTTTATCGATTGCTGATAGCACAGCCTGTCGGTGCACGCGAGAAGCCATGAGTAAACCCCAGATTAAAATATATGCATGGATCTTCTTCAGCTGTTTCAGTACCGCTTCTTCTTCCATCTGTTATTCCCTCTGTTTCTCTATCTCTTTATCTTTTCTAGAGGCTTCAGTTGGTCCAAATGTAGGGGCTTGAGGTACCGCCCACTTCTAGTCATATGGTCTACCTCTTCAAAGTACCAGATATTGTCCGGCAAGTCTTCACCCCAATCCTCGTCAGTGTGGGCAAGATGCAGATGATCGTCTTCCCACCATATTCCTTCGACAACCGACAAACAATTGTCTGGTTCTAGTCTAATTATTCTCTTAGCAAAAACATTCCCCGCAGGGTGTTGAGCTATTCCAGCTTCTTGTTTGTCCTGATCCCTTTCTTGCACAAACCGCTTCGGCGCGGCTTCTTATTTACTATCCACGGTACTCACGGTGCCAAGTTCTTGAGCTAAATTCTTGATACCGGTGCTCTCCGACAGTTTCCCCTTATCCTCGGCCATTTTGGCCATTGTAGCTATTCTCACTTCATTTTCTTTAGGTTTTGGTTGAATTTCCTCCTTTTTGTCAGGCTCGTCACTAAGCCCCCCGTAGTTGTCTGTCGACCCATTCAAATCAAATCAGTCAATCTGCACATCCCCCTGATCTTGTTCGTCGTAGAACTTCAAATTGTCTAAGTCTTCTTCTAGCTTTGCTAGATTATCCAGACCTTGGCTTGGGCCATCCTCTCGAACCACATTAACCTCCGCTGCTGTCAGCAATACCACTTAGGGTTTGGTTTGATCCACCGTTACAATGTAATAGCACTGGTCATACATCCCCTCAGTCAAATCCTCAAAGCACTCAGGCAGGGGACTTGTACTCTCCTCGGCCAACCCCTCTTCTTCTACCTTCGTCACCACTACGAGTTTAGGTTGAAGTATGGAAGTGTTCATCATGCACAAGTCTGTTCTTTCAAGGATGAACACGACTGGTTTGGGTAGGTGGGACGAGGTAATGTATACGCTGGGGTCATATGGGATGGCCAGTGTATGTATTAGATTTAGGTTCCCGGGGGGGGGGGGGGGGAACTTAGTTGTAGGCTGGGAGAGGATTGGCAGTCACATTTGGCTTTTGCGGTGGCCCTATCACCTTGTTGTCAATGAGATCTTGAATCTCATGACACAGCCCGTAGCATTGGTCGGTGTCGTGACCATATTGTTGGTGAAAAGCGCAGTAAGTAGGAGAGGATCGGGTAATAGCCGTTGTTCTAAGAGCTTAAGATGCCCCTTTTTGATCAAGACCCCTAGGGCTTTGGATAAAGGCATGTAAAGCGGGGTAAAGACCCTTTGAGATCGGGCCTGGCTGGTTGAGGTTTGTGGATTTGTATTGGCGAAAGGGTTGGTGGTTTTGGGTATCATGGTGACGACATTCTCATCAAATCATCGTGCAGTTGTGCTCCCACTCGTGGTTGCATTGGAACTGCGTGTGAAAGGCCTCTTAGGCTGCTCTTTTTAATCGGTTATCAACCCTTGTTTCATCGTATCTTCAATCTGAACCCCTATCTCATGGAGCTCAGTGAATATAAACAATGGCAAGATTATCATCTTCCGCCATAATCTACCTTGCAGATTACGGACCACCATTCTGATTTAATCCTTCTCGGATGGCCCGATAGTCATCATCGAGGCCTTATGTAGACACCCCATTTTTTACCGTCCTTAAGACTTGGACGTCATCGTTTGAACACCCGATGATTGTGCATGTTCGTATTCGTTCTGAGTCTCTGAAGGTCTCGGCTGAGCGCCTTGCCTTAGAGCCTCTTAACTTGTCTGTTTTGTGCTTGGTTGTGGACCAAGAACTTGTTGCTTTGAATCTGGAGGAGAGGGTGGCTTGTCGGCCATCCCCAGTGTCCATCGACCATGGCTTGTGCCTGCCGGCCATCAGTGGTGGCCGATCGGCCACACTGATGGCCGATCGGCTACATTTCTAGCCGATCAGCCACTACTGATGGCCGATGGCCATTTTTCTCCTTTTTCAGATATTTTATGTGCCAGCTATTGATCACTGAATGTATCCTCCATACACGTGTATGAAGGGATGAAGCCAAGCTTTTGGCTTGTTTTTCTATATAAGGGGAGGTCTCTCCCTCATTTTGAGGGTCCAGAAAATTTGTGAGCAAAATTTCACTCACTCTCTCTCTAGAATCCTCTCTGTCTCTTCCTATTTAGTGCTTGAAAGTGAGTTTTCTTTACATATTTGCACTAGCACCCTTAGCCAAACACCTTGACCTTGGAGCTGAGGTTCCCTAAAGCTTGGTTCGAGGTCTTAAGCTTGGTTTTAGCTCAGAATCTTTGTTGTTTGGTAGCTGTGCTTCAAGGGTAAGGACTTGTCCCTTTTAAGCTTTGCTTTAGTTACTTGTTTGACCACCTGTGCATGCTAGTTTGAGGCTGGTTTTAACTTCTAAAAAACTCTATTTTTAAGGTTTCAAAATGATGGTTTCAGTCTTGTTTAGTTAGGGGGTGGTTTCCTCCCTTTGCTCTTTGGCATGTAAAGCCTTTTGAGCCATCTTTCAAAGCCTTTTGAAAAAACTTTTTTTGGCCTTTAAACCACTGAATTCCAGGGAATTTCAGTGGTAGAAAGTATGTTTTGAGGTCCAAAATAGAAGGGGGTGGCCTCCCCTCCTTGTGTCTTATTTGCATGTGTAGATGGCCTACCATGTGAGCATGATTTTCTACTCTTTTGTCACTTGGTCTCAGCTTGTTTTGGCTACTGATTTGCCATGATTTAGCTCTGTTTTGAGCCTCCTTGGTCATATGAGACTTGTTATGCATGGTTATAGTGTAATATGCCTTCACTAGCTTTATGTTTTAAGGCCTCTAACATGCTTTGCTTGAAATGATTGCATGATATAGCATCATTTAGCATGTGATTTCAGTGCTTATATCTCTGTCACACTCTCACATATTTCACTTTTTCATGGATTTTGAGAGTTGTGCTTTGAGCCTTGTTTGTGAGCCAATACATGAGCATGTTTTTCTTGCTTTTTATGCTTCAATTCCAGCATGATTTAGCCACTAATTTGGCATGTTTAAGCTCTATCCAGAGCTGGTTTGATCATTTGGGATTGATATTGCATGCCTCTCATGTAGTGCTCTTCACTAGCTTTAATGCTTTTGGCTTTTAACATGTTGTGCATGTGTTGCTTGCATGTTGTAGCATTATTTTTCATGCCATTTCAACACTGAAAAATCTATAACCTCCCATTTGTGTTCAAGTGTGAGATAGAGCTTATGCTCAATGGCTTTAACTCTTTTTTGAGGGTTTCTACTTGTCAAAGGCATGATCTCTGTCATGTCTTAAACCATCCTTTGGTTGACCCCTCTCTCATTAGAGGACTTTCACATCGGACTTAATCGATTAAAGGCTTAATCGGTAATGTAAAATGTGTAAATAAAATGAGCAAAGTAAAACATAAACAAGATAAGCATTTGTGTTGCATTGCATGTGTTTGGATCGGACGTTAATCCAAACACAAGAAATCTGGGACGTTTCATACTCAAAGTGATGAAACGTGTCACATTTCTTGGTCGTCGTCACCCTTGATCATGCATGATAGGGTGGTGGCCATTTGAGTCTTATGTGTGCATTCATTAACTTGTACAAGCTTGACTCTTCGGCCATCATGCATGAAAATGTTTGAATGGTGGCTTGAGGGCCAAGTGCCATACTCCTTTGGGCTTAAGACATGATAAGAAGGGTGGCAGTACACACATTCCTTGAAGAATACATTGCTTTGCCTCTGTTTGCTCTCCATTGCAACAAAAAGAAGAATTCCAGGGAAAGGGTGGCCAACAGCCACAAATAGTGGCCGACCGGCCAGTGGTAGTGGTCGACAGCCACCTATGGTAGCCGACCGGCCACCAGTTGAAAAGTTGTTCAAAGTGTTCCTGTTTTGGAGCAAAGGTAGTCTGTTAAATGGTGTGAGGTTCAGAGATCAAAGCAAAGTGCAAACAGAGGCATCCAAAGGCAGGGCGGTGGATTTTTGAAAGAAAGCCAATCGAGCATGCATATCTCTCTCACCCACAAGGCCACTTTACTTTCTTTAATTAGTTAGCGTAGCTAATTATTTGATTCAAATTTTGTAATATTTTAATTAGCTTAGCATAGCTAGTTATTCAATTGTGTTGTAATTAATTAGCTAACTTAGTTAATTAGTTGGTTTGTAATAGTTAGCTTAGCTTAGTGTAGCTTAGCTTATTTATTCGGACTCTCCTTTGAGAAGGCGCAATGTTGTAATAAGTATGCGTGTGTCTGTGCATGTCTTCCAACCCCACTTCTTTCTCCCTTTTACTTAACCGCTTTCAATGGTTAGTTTTAGGGCATGTTTCAATTAGCATACCTTATGCTTTGCATGCTTGCACCTATTCATTTGTCTTGCATGCACCGGGCTCGGCGCATCATTCAAACTGCATTGTATTTCAATACTTCTTTAAATACATGTTATCAAATTTTTGCATTCATATGCCATCTTAGATAGCCGAGCCTATTAGTTGCATATTGCATGTGTTGCATTAGGCATTCTGTATAGCTAGGATCATGCATATTTCTAACTAATTTTTGTTTTGGCTCGGAGTACACTGTAAGTGTTACGCTTTAGTATACTTGCATGAGTGTGAGTGTTGCCATGATAGCATGCTTGCCATGAGGCTATGTGCTTATTTGTTAAAACTGGTTGAGTGCCTGTGGGTGAAAGCTTTGTTGCTTGAATTGGCACAATTAGACAAATGAATGTTTTAAGCCCACTTTGCGAAGTGGCAAATCATCATGTTTTAAGCTCACTTGAGGGTGGCAAATCCGCACCTTAGCCCACTTGCGAGTGGCACTTTCGAACCATTTTCGAAAACAAACACGAGTCGATTTCATTCCAATTCTCGCGACTTAGTCTATACTTGTATGTGTGCGCCACATAGTAAAGTTAGATTAATAACCGAATAAGAACACATGAGGTTTATAAAACATCATATCATGGTAGTAGAGGCCGATCCTTTGATCGGGCGAGCGGGGGTGCTCATTTCATGACCTTCCCCTCTCGTACCTAAGTTCACGAGCCGAGGCAACTATGGTGATGACGGACACGTGGCCTTTGGCACGAGTCAGGGTTTCCAAAATTTCTCAAAACAAAATATTTAGGTGGCGACTCTGTAATCTGGCAAAGCAGTCCAATTTTGACATTATTTGATTTAAAATATGATTTTCCAAAATGATTTGCCGGATTGGACTCTTTAGTGTTTATCAGTCTCACATTGCACTTTGAGAGATTAGATTCAGAACCGTGACAAGAGTCCGAACTGTAGTAGAAGACCAATTCGCGCCTCTCCGAAAGGGGGGCGTGTGAAGAAAGTCAGGTCTACAGTTTTTGGTGACTCTGCTGGGGACTTAGAGAACTTGACTCGAAACTCATGATATGTTGTTTTATCTACATTTGTGTGTTTCTTTGCATTGCATTTGCATAGGTGCGCCTAAGTCAGAGTGTTTGCCATCTGCTCTTCCTGAACGGTTTGCCGGAGGCTCGCTTGCAAAAGCTTGCCAAAAGGCTGACCGGTTACGGGCTCTGCCATGATGGGAACACAAACCTCAGATTTGAACTACCGCTATACCGTTTGATCCCCTTTTCACTTCTCGGTGTTAGGGGTGAGAGGTATATTAGGTGGTCTTGCTGAGGCACCCTTTTGACCATTTGACCTAGTTGCATATCGGAAGCCGTAGTGACTGTTCCAAACTAGGACAGGTTGCTCACTGGAATGCAAGATTGTATGAAACCGCATGCATGCATAGTGAAACCCCAGTTCTTGACGAAACTAGGACAGGGAAACCCTATCCCATCATAGGGGTGTTTTGGCTCTCACTTGCTTGATATGTGCTATTACGGTGTGTCTCTACAGAAATGTATATATCAGTTGCAAGTCAGGGTATCAGTCTGAGGACATCAGTGTTTGAGGGTATCAGTATTGTGGCAGAAAATTTGGGGGACAGAAATCAGTGTTTGAGTACAGATTGTCCAGCTTATGATTTCAACTGTGTGTTGTCTTTATCTAAGCCGAGGTACTGTGCGTTTGCTGATTGTTGTTTCCTTTTTGCTTTATTTTTCTTTTTGCAAGGTAGTATTTTCATCATTGCTTCCGACGAGGCAGTTACCCCCCAAGCACTCTGGACCAGAGTAAGGAGGCTTTATCGATCTGGGGACCTTGTAAGAGGACAACAGGTGTTTGCTTCGCTACCCCTGGTTACAAGACAGAGGAGAGTTCGACATAATTCACCAGTTCGTCAGTTATCTGTGCTCAACGAAATCCAGTTTTCTACTTCTACCTCAGAAAGGGAATATATACCGGTTCTGTCAGATCAGCACCCCTCAATCAATGTGGAGGAAATGATCAGCAACGCCAGCAAACCATCGAGGCCATACAGCAAGATGTTGCTCGCCAAGCGGAGGCTACCGCTCGTCAAACAGAGGTTGTAGCCTAGCAAGCTGAGCTAATTTCCAGGCTTCAATAACAACAACAAGCAACAGTATCTGCTTCGCACCCACCCCCACCTAGGGTTCCAATACCCGGGGATGCAGCTAATGTCCAGGAAAATACGGACATTCCAGCAGGGCCAGCCCCACCTCAGACCTTCAAAGCACCGGCCTACCCAACGGATACACCGTTCGAGTTTGAGGTTGATCCTACTACTCTGAAAGTGAGAAAGCTCGAGAAGCTGTTCCAGCGAGCTCAAGGAGTTAACTCGATCCCAGACATAGAGGACGGCTACACAGCTTTGGTGGTGACATTGCCGGATAGATTTAAAATGCCTCACATAGACCGCTTCGACGGCTCGGGCAATCCTATGGTCCACTTGAGGCTATTTTCAGATATTCTGCGGCCAATAGGCCTAACTAGACTGCAAAAGCTATCCCTTTTTGGTCGGACCCCGTCGAGTATTGCGGCCATCTGGTATGCTAAACTGGAGGATTCAGTGAAGAGAAGTTGGGAAGAGATGGTTAAGGCCTTCATTTCCCAATATTTGTACAAAACTCAAATCTAGGTCACAACTTGTGATCTCGAGGCAACTAGGCAAGAGCCAAAGGAGGGCTTCTCTGACTTTGTCACTCGATGGAGGGCCAAGGCCTCCATGATGACCACCAGGCCAGCTGAGAAAGACCAGACAAGGATGGTCGCGCGAAATCTGCAACCGAAGCTGCTGTAGAAGATGATTGTCTTACCCCTCCCCACTTTTGCTGATCTTCATGAGATTGGGGTATAGATAGAAGATGCTATAAAATAGGGTCTGATTGACTAGGAGAAAGAGCACCCCAAGAGGGCATTTACTCGCAGTTCGAATGCAGCTACGAGTAGCGATGCAGCTGCGAGGACCTTTAACGTCGGTATGGTCGCCACCACACCAAAAATAGCCACACCCCTTACCGGCACATCTGGAGCCACCTCACAACCTGCTGTAGACACCCCATTTTTGACCGTCCTCAACACTTGGACGTCATCGTTTGAACACTCGGTGATCATCCATGTTTGTGTTCGTTTTGAGTTCCCGAAGGTCTCGGCTACGCGCCCTGCCTTAGGATCTCTCAACTTGCTTGTTTTTGTGTTTGGTTTTGCACCAAACACTTGTTGTTTTGTTTCTGAGGGTGGGAAATAGCTTGTTGGCCATCCCCACACCTCACTGGCCATGGCTTGAGGCCATCGGCCATGTTTTCTTGCCACCGGCCATTGGTGATGGCCGGTTGGCACTCTTGGTGGTCGGCCGGCCACCTTTGTTGGTCAAATGGCCATTTTTGTTGGTCGACCACTATTCATCTGCTTTTGGCAGATATTTTGTGCCAGGTGGCACAGCTGGCACCCACTTTGCACCCCCTCTATAGTGTATGGAGGGATTTCCCTCTTTTTTAGCTTGTTTTGTAAGCTTTGCAAGAGTTGGAATTCTATAAGAGGAGGGCTTCTCCTCCCTCCTCAAGGGTTCCAAGAAATTCCAGAGCTCTGAGATTAGGGTTAGGGTTTGTGTATCTATCCATCTCTATATCTCCCTCTCCTTTTGAGTTGTGTGTGTATAAGTGTGTTTTTGTTCTTACTTTTGTGCACAAACACCTACCATTACACTATACCTTGGTTACTGAGGTGCCAAAGGGGTGTTCTTGAAGTTTTTGAACTGGTTTTGACCTAAAGAAGGGGCTGGAATAGTCTTTGTGAAGAAGGTCTTCAAGGGTAAGAACTTTACCCCTTTATTCCCCATTTTTGCTTAGGCTTTTAGCCATCCTTGCATTTTCTTTTAAGCTTAGTCTATAACTAATAAAAGTTCTAATTTTGAGTGCTTAAAATAGTTTCTTAAGGTTGTTTTGGTGTTTAGGGTTGTTTGACCCCCCTCTTAGGCCTTGTTTAGCCTCATTTTTGTGCATTTTTGGTGAGCTCTGGGACCATCTTGTCTTGGCCTTTCAGTGGTGGGGATGGAGTTTTAAGGTCCTAAGAAGGAGAGGGCCATCCCCTCTCCTTATGGTCTTCAATACTTGTCATTTTAGCCTCACGTGTGAGCACCTTGTTTAAGTCCATGTTGGCCATGTCTTAGCTGGTATTTGGTAGTATTTTTCCATGGTTTACCTCTGTTTTAAGTTGGTTTAGACACACCATGCATGCCTTGCATACTTGTTATGTAATGCCATGAAATTGCCTTAACATGCTTTGTACTTTGAGCCTTGTTTTTAGCATGATTTTGGCCTAGCTTTGTGAAGCTTTTATGCATGTTTTAGTATGCTTGAGGTCTGTTTTTGGTTGTTTGGGTCATCTATGACTTGCTTTGTATAGCTACCATGCAATCTCCCTTATCGGCCTTGAGTGTTGACCCCTCTAGCCTGCTCTCCTTGCATCATTTCAGTGGTTTGGCACCACTTATCATGTCATTTCAGTCCATATAGCATGTTTGTATACTTGCATTTATGGCTCCTTTGATGCTTCAAAAGGTTTGTGTTTTATGCTCCATGTTTGGACCTTTGTGCATGCCTTTAGATGTAGGCCATTTAGATGCCATCTAAGTGTGTTTTGGGCTTTGTCTCGACCTACATTGGGACTGCTTTGAGTTCCCTCGACCCTTTGGGACTCGCCTTGCATAGCCATGGTTTGATCCCTTAGGTTAGCCTTAGGCCTTAGGCTTGCTTGCATGCTTTGATTGCTTGATTTGGCATCATCTTCTACTTGTTTTCAGAGCCTAACATGTTGATTTAATGTCCATGTTTATTCCTTTTAAGTGTGCTTAAAAGTCTCCTCTTTATGCTTAAGTGTTGGATCATGTTTGCATGCATGTTTGTATGTAAATTTGCCTTCATTTCCATAGCATTTTGGCTACTTATTTAGACATGGCTGAGGCTTGTCCATATTAGTCTAAGTCCATCTTTTGCATGTTGCTCAAATGTTGTTACATTGCTTCATGTTTACATGCTTTGGTTGCATCATGTCTTGCATGCTCACTTGTGTGAATATTGTCACATGCTTGCATGTTTGCATGCGTGTTTGCATTTTCATGTTTCATACTTAGCTCACATGCTTAGGTTGCATTTGGCATGCATGCCTTGCCTCTTGAATTGATTATGACAGAGATTGGGCCCATTGTGTGTTTATGTGCATTACACTTGACATCAAAATGCATACTTGACTTCTTGGACCATCACTCATTGAAATGCGCGATTGGTGGTCCGAAGGTCGAGTACCATACTCCCTTGAGTCCACAACATGATGGGGAGGTTGGTTGTGCAAACATTTGCTTAAAATGCATTGCCATGCCTTGTTTGCCCTCTGCTACTGTCAAAACAGGGTTCTGCAGGAAAGGATGGCCGGTTGGCCATCTTCAGTGCCGGCCGGCTATCTATATTTGGCCGAGATCTTCATTTGTGGTCGATGACCACTTCCTCATGGCCGGTGGTGTTTCCTTTTGGCTGGTGGTCTCCCACAACCCTCAGGGAGTATTTCAGAAACAACTTTGAGACTTGTGCAGTCCTCAGAGGAGAAAAACAGTGCAAATAGAGGCAGCTTGTGCATGGTGGTGGATTTCCGAACGAAGCCGAGCACGCTTGCATTGGACCCTCTTCCCGAGGCTGTTTTATCACTTTATTAGCTTAGTTAATTTGATTAACTAGTTAAGTGGTCTGTAACTATTTAATTAGCTTGTTAGTCAGTTAAATTTGTATTATTCTTTTGGTCCCTCCGAGAAAGGGCGAATTGTGTAAATAAGCGTGCGTGTGTGTGATGCATGTCTTCCAACCCCCACTTCTTTCTCCCTTTTACTTACCTGCTTTTGATGGTTAGTATTAGGACATATTTCAATTAGCATCCTTATGCTATGCATGCGTGCATTCATTCATCTGTATTGCATGCACCGAGCTCGGCGCATCATACTAATTGCATAGTATTTCAAATCTAATTTGAATACATGTATCAAGTTGCATTTCACATGCCATCCATAGATTAGCCGAGCCTATTCTAGCTACATTTTGCCTGCGATGCATTAGCCACCTTAACATGGACTTGGATTATACATTTGATTACTAACATGTTCCTTGTTTTGGCTTGGAGTACTAGGTGAATGTTTATGCTTTAGCATCTCGCATGAGTGTGAATGTTAACATGAAAGCATGCTTGCCATGAGGCTAACTGCTTAGTTGATTTACTGCCTGAATGCCCGTGGGTGAAGGTTGGATTGTTTAAGTTGGAACAACTCGTTGAAATCCGTGTTTTAGCCTACTTGCGAGTAGCAAATTTCAAACTATCTTTCAAACGAGCGGATATGCAATGCTTTGTTCCAAATTAGGCGATCTAGTCTATACTTTTGTGTTGTGCGCATCACATAGTAAGATTAGCTAATTAACCGGAATAAGAATGCATAATGTTTTCAAAACTAGATATCATGGTTAGTAGAGGCCGATCTTTGATCGGGCGAGCGGGGGTGCTCATAGCTGACCTTCCCCAATCGTACCCAAGTTCCCGAGTCGAGGAAACTTTGGTGATCACGGACACGTGGCCTTAGGCAACGAGTCAGGGTTTCCTAAATTCCCTCATAAAAAATATTTAGGTGGCGGCTCTGTATCTGTCAAAGCAGTCCATGTTTGGCACTTCTTTCTAAAAATCTATTTTTCAAAACGATTTGCCGAATTTGGACTCTTTGATGATTCATCGGTCTTGCATTGCACTCTGCGAGATTAGATACAGGACCATGACATTGAGTCCTGAACTGTAGTGAGCCCAAATGAACAAAACGGGATCTCCTCCTAGGACGTTCGAGGACGTCTACACCTGCAAAGTACCCACCCCGGGGCCAGAGGTTGGTCACCCCGCTTTACATGTCTCCGTCTGCGGCCTTGAGGGTCCTGATTAGAAAAGGGCATCTGAAGCCCTTGGAACCACGCCCGATGCCAAATCCCCTCCCTCCTACACACAACCCAGCCAAGCATTGTGCCTTCCATCAGCAGCATGGGCATGATACTGATTTATGCTTTAGATTTTGTCAAGAGATTCAAAATCTCATTGACAACAAAGTGATAGTGCCTCATGAGAAGCCAAATGTCACTACAAATCCCCTCCCACCACTTAACCAACCCCCTCCTCCACCCAGGCAAGTAAACCTGATCCAAACAATGGTCTTCCCATACGACCCCAGCATATACATCACTCTCTCCCACCTGCCTAAGCCGGCATTGTTCATCCCAGAATGCACAAACTTATGCATGATGAGCACGTCAATACCTCAACTCGAACTCGTGGTGGTGGCTATGGTAGAAGAGAGTACGCCTGAGGGCTCTGCGAGCTTAATTGAGGAAGCATACAACCCTTGCCGCTTTATTGCGCCAGCTAATCAAGCCAAGCCGATGGTGGAATTGCCGGAGGGAACTGAGGTGAATGTAGTCCAAGAGGACAGGCCAAGTCAAGGGCTGGATGATTTAGCAGAGCTTGAGGTGGACATTGCTAATTTGCAGTTCTTTGATGAGCAGGATCTGGGAGATGTGAGCATCAACTGGTTTGACCTGAATGGATCAATAGACAATACAGGGTGGCTTAGTGATGAGCCAGACATTGATGAGGGGTCTCAATAGAAATAGGGACCGTCAGAAACAAGAGCGTCTGCAATGGCCAGAACGGTCGACAATGAGGAGAAGTTGCCAGAGAGCACTGGTATGAAGAATTATGCTCGGGAATTGAGCAGTATTTGTATAGCTAATACAGAACAAGAGGCCGTGGTGAAGCGGTTCGAACAGGAAAGAATCGAGACTGATCAGAGGGCTAGAAAAGCCAAAGCCCCTGCGGGGACAGAATGTGTTATGAACACAGGAACAACTATAGCGGAACCGGACAGTTGTTTATCGGTTGCCGAGGGAATGCGGTGGGAAAACGATGATTTATGTCTGGCCCATACTGATGAATACTAGGGATAGAATCTCCCAGATAATACATGATATACCGAAGAAGTCGACCACATGACTCGGACTGGGCGGCACTTGAAGCCCCCACACCTGGACCAGCCAGAGGCATCAGGGAAAGACAAGGAAGTTGAGAAGCAGAAGGACAAACCGCTAGAGGAGGAAGTTATACTGAAGCAGCAGAAAAAGATTCAAGCAGACATCTCCATCTGGAGATTGCTTATGGCCTCACAGGTGAATAAACAAGCCGTCCTATCAGCAATGGACAAGGCCAAGCTTTCTATTGATACAACCCCCGAGCAGTTAGTGGGACTGGTGTTCCCGGGTGGCGCTTCACCAACTTTGAGATTCATAGATAAAGAATTACTGCCTAAGGGCTCTAAGCACAACAAGCCGTTATACATCTCTGTGGAGTGTAAAAATAAGTGAATACCAGTTGTCTTAGTTGATACGGGATCTGCAATTAATGTGTGTTCGTCGCGTACGGCCTATGCTATCGGGTTAAAGCCAGCAGATTTCGAACCAACAGTCCAGGTGATTCGGGCTTATGACAATACCAGTTGGGAAGAGATAAGGACAGTACGGATCAGAACTCAGGTTGGCCCGACCCAACAGGACATCGAGTTTCATGTTCTGGATGTTCCAGCCACCTTCAACTTACTCCTTGGACGGCCGTGGCTGCACCAAGTGAAAGCTGTCTCTTCCACCCTGCACTAGATGTTGAAATACCCCCATGGGAAGGGGGTAGCAATTGTTTTTGGGAACTCTTCCATACATCCGCCGCCAGAGGTTACTACGCCAATCTTGGAAATTGCACATGGCGAGGAAGATGTCTTCTTGTCTAGGTTCACCTTGGCCGAGGCTCGGGTAGTGCAGGATATTCTAGCTATTGATGAGGGTCTGTATGTTAGTGCGTAATCTGTTTACCTCATGAATAAGCTTCAACATGTGCCCGAGATGGAATTGGGAAGGAGTGGCCGGAAGGGCGTCGCTGCATTGGCCGAAGTGCCACACAACCCTCATACCTTTGGTCTAGGTTACACGCCTACCAAAGAGGATTGGGTAAGAAAAGGAAAGGAGATGGCTGGAAGAGCCAAGGCTAAACAAGCTGGGAAGCACTATGAGTTAGTGCATAGACCTATCCAAGGAACCCTGAACGGCCGCTTTGTCTGGGAGGGGGAAGATTTCCCGTTTTGCAGCTTTCTGGAGCCATGGCTGAATTCAGAGAAGCGGTGTTTGCCCGGCTTTGAGATCTTTTTTGACTTACAGTTGCCAGGGGATGAAGTTGCCGAAGAGCAGACTGACCTACCAGCTGAGGTTGAATAGTGCAAAGAGGATGAGTCCAACGGCACAGAACTTGAACTGGGAGCAACGCTGGCTTGTCTCCTCCCAGGTCCTCAGATCATACCGGAGTGCTCAGGGGATGATTTCTCTGTTTCCATGATTGGAGATCAACCGGCTGTGGGCCCTTCTTCCGGCTTTCTGGATGCATCTATCGCGCCCTCCCTCGTTTGGTAGTACGAGGAAGGCTTTTGTCTAGCAGTTCTGGGTTAGGTAGTGAACCAGAATCTAATTCCACAGAGTCTGTGGAGTTGGAATCAGATTCTAGTTCTTCTGAGTCAGAGTCCGATATTCCTGGGGTTGATAATCCAGATGCCGTTGTTTTGTCCAGGTCGTGTTTTTCATTTTATTTTGAGTCGGTTGTAACCGAAGAATCAGACGAACTGGAAATTGTTAATAAGAATGGTACCACTGCTACTTTTGAGTAATTTTCTGTGCCTTTAGTATATTGCATTAATCAGGACTTTCAAAACTTTGATGAAAACGGCGAGGAAGAAATTCCTCCGGTTTTGAAACATTTGATTGATCAAGAGGAGGAGAGGTTTGTAAAACCTTTGGTTGATGAAATCACTTCAATTAATGTTGGTACTGAAAAGGATCCACGTCTGGTCCAGATTGCGTCCACGTTGTCTTCGAAGGAACGCGAGCACTTAGTCGCTTTATTAAATGATTTCTAATATGTTTTCACGTGGTCCTACGAAGACATGCCTGGAATCGATCCTGAGATTGTACAGCATTGGATCCCTCTTGACCTTGAGGCCCGACCCGTTAAGCAGAAGCTTCAGAGAATACGCCCGGATTGGGCTCTTAAAATCAAGAAAGAGGTCACCAAGCAGATAGATGCAGGGTTCCTGTTAGTATCTGAGTATCCTACTTGGTTGGCCAACATTGTTCCAGTGCCGAAGAAAGATGGCAGAATTCGGTTGTGTGTGGATTTCAGGGATCTGAACAAAGCCAGTCCGAAGGACGACTTTCCATTACCGCACATCGACGAATTGGTGGACTTCACCGCAGGGCATGCGCTGCTTTCCTTTATGGATGGGTTTTCCGGGTGCAACCAGATCTTAATGGCCCCCAAGGATAGAGAGAAGACTGCCTTCACTACGCCGTGGGGAACCTACTGCTACAGGGTGATGCCATTCGGTTTGAAGAATGCTAGGGCTACTTATCAACGGGCTGCAACCACAATCTTACATGATATGATCCACAAAGAGGTTGAGGTGTATGTCGACGACATGATTGTCAAGTCCAAGGAAAGAGAAGACCACTACACCGCCTTGAAGAAATTTTTCCAATGGATCAGAGAGTATTGGTTGCGACTGAATCCTCAGAAATGTACTTTTGGTGTCACAGCAGGAAAAATGCTGGGGTTCTTGATAACACAAAGGGGCATCGAAGTCGATCCTTCCAAGATCAAGGCCATCTTAGAAATGCCATTACCAAGGACTGAAAAGGAGGTGCGAGGATTTCTAGGTAAAGTGCAATTCATAAGGCGGTTTATTGCAAAATTAACCTTGACTTGTGAACCACTATTTGCTCTTCTGAAGAAAGGAAAGAAATTCCAATGGGACGACCGATGCCAAGTTGCTTTCGAGTAAATCAAGCAGTATCTACAGAACCCACCCGTGTTGTCACCACCAGAGTTAGGGAAACTGTTGATAGTGTATCTGTTAGTAACAGACACGACAATGGGCTACATGCTTGCGCATGAATCTGAGAATAAGGTGGAGAAGGCCATCTATTACCTGAGCAAGAAGATGCTGGAATATGAGACCCGTTACACTCCGCTCAAGAAGGCTTGTTTGACCTTGGTATGGGCTACCAGGAAGTTGAGGCACTACCTATTAGCTCACTCTATAATTCTGGTTTCAAGATAAGATCCCATCAAATATCTCTTCGAGAAACCAGCACTTATGGGTAGGCTAGCCTGTTGGTTGCTTCTTCTCTCCGAATTTGATTTGAAGTACATGACTCGCAAGTCTGTGAAAGGGAGAGTGGTAGCAGAGTTCCTAGCCGATCATCCAGTGGAGGGAGATAAAGCAGTAGAGTATCTGTTCCCAGATGAGGCCATTCTGCAGGTTGAATAAGAGATTTGGACTATGTACTTTGACGGAGCGTCTAACCAGTACGGGTATGGGATAGGGGTGTTGCTAATAGCGCCCGACAATTCCCACATACCCTTAGCTTTCAAACTCTGATTCAAGGTATCAAACAACGAAGCAGAGTACGAGGCATGTATCGCTGGCTTAGAAGTTGCCCTGGAACGAAGGGCAAAACAATTAGACGTCATTGGGGACTCGAACCTGGTTGTGTCTCAAGCGAAAGGAGACTGGAAGGTTAAGGATGAAAGGATGAAAATCTATCACCAAACCCTGGACGTTCTAATCCCTAGGTTTGACAAGCTAACCTTCACGCATCGGTTAAGAAAGAGCAATAGGTTCGCTAACGCCTTATCAACTCTATCTTCCATGATAGACATCCCTTTGGGAGTCCAGATGCATCCAATCATTATTGACCAGAGGTATGTACTGGCCTACGAGCTGATCGCTGCGACAGATGAAGTACAAGATTAGAACCCCTGGTATCATGACATTTGGAACTTCTTAGAAAAGGAGGTTTATCCACTAGGGGCAAATGCCAAAGATAAAAGGGTGATACGGCGAATGGCTGCTCAGTTTATCATCCGTGGGGGTAAATTGTACAAACGGGGCCATCTGGGAATACATAAACTGTGTGTTGATGCTGAAGAGTCGAAGCGCCTGATGGAGGCCATCCACGGAGGAGAGTGCGGATCGCACATAAGCGGAGTGATGCTAGCTCGGAAGATCCTCAGACAGGGTTACTACTAGTCAACCATGGAGGAGGATTGTATTGGTTTTGTTTGGCGATGCCACAAATGCCAGATCCATGCAAATCGCATGAACATCTCGCCATCAAAGCTGTACAACATGACTTCACCGTGGCCGTTTTCAGTCTGGGGAATTGATGTTATTGGGGCAGTTACTCCGAAGGGGTCAAACAGGCATGAGTACATCCTTGTGGCGATAGACTACTTTACAAAGTGGGTCGAGGCACAATCCTATGCAGTGCTGAAAGCGTCACATGTATCTAAGTTCATCAGGAATAACATCATCTGTCGATATGGCGTCCCGAATGAGATCATCTCGGATAATGGTTCCCACTTCAAAAAGGAAGTGATCGACTTATTGGAGAAATACAACGTGGCTTTTCATAAATCATCCACATATCGGCCACAAACCAACGGAGCTGTTGAGGCCGCCAACAAGAAAATCAAGCACATTCTACAGAAGATGGTGGAAACCTACAGGGATTAGCCAGATAAGCTGCCATTTGCTTTTTGGGGCTACAGAACATCAATCCAAACATCTACTGGGGCAACTCTGTATTCTCTGGTTTATGGGATAGAGGCAGTTCGTCCGATTAAAGTTGAAGTTCCATCGCTGCGGGTGATGGCTGAGTGCCAAATAGCGAAAGCAGATTGGCAGCAGAGCAGGTTCGAAGGGCTTATGCTGTTCGACAAGAGGAGGCTGAAAGCATTGTACCACGTCCAAGGTTATCAACGAAGAGTTTCCAGGGCTTTCAACAAGAAAGTTAAGTCCAGGAATCTGAAAGAAGGGGATTTGGTGCTCAAAGACAACCGAGCTCCCATCCACGACCCTAGGGGCAAGTTCAGGCCCAATTGGACTGGTCCTTACATCATCAAATCTATTTGGTCGGGTGGAGCTATCATTCTTATGGATTTAGATGGCCTTGAGTTCTCCCAGCCAATCAACATGGACAAGTTGAAGAAATTCTATCCTTGAGAGGCTCGCTAGGCTGAAAACCCGAAAGGGCGACCTAGGCAAAAGTTAGAGCATAAAAAAATTTGAAATAAAAAAAACTGAGCTCGCAAGGTTGAAAATCCAGAAAGGGCGGCCTTGGCAAAAGTTAGAGTGCAAAAGAAGAGTGTTAATACACGAGTGAACCCCAACCAAACTACATAAGGCTTGATTCCCATCTTCGGGACACGTAGACAACTTCATTCTGAAGTCCAACCATAAACACTTCCAAATCAATTATGTCCATGTGATTGTTTTGGTCATCTTTGTCTTTTCTGCGTTCAAGAGTTCGGTTATGATCTCCAATGCAGTGCTATTTAGACAAGGGGCAACTTTCCAGTTGTTGGATTTGGGGTTGTACATCTCAGCGATAGATCCCAGGTGTGTCCAGTTGTGATCCTTATCGAAAATGGTTTTGAAAAGTTTTAATAAAAGTTGATTTTATTCAAATTAATCTTTTTACAACTTAGACCATTTTTGGACCAAAAGAAAAATTTTCAGTACCCATAACCTTCAATTTCATTGAGTTCAATACAGAGTTCTTCGACTCTTGATACAAATTGAAGTTGTTTTTTATTACATTCAAAAGGAAAACTTGAAAGTACAGATTAAAGCAATAAACTTGGGGCATCGATAAGTCAGGTGTTCCTACGCCCCCTCCC
The DNA here is from genome assembly GCA_036172215.1 of Camellia granthamiana. Lineage (NCBI taxonomy): Eukaryota > Viridiplantae > Streptophyta > Magnoliopsida > Ericales > Theaceae > Camellia > Camellia granthamiana. The sequence goes on from CM069910.1 coordinate 75,152,406, forward strand.
AGAGCTTGTGGAAGCTTCGGATGCTAAAGTAGGCCCAGTTTGTGCCTCATCTTTAAGCCAAGCTATGCATTCACCAGAAAGGGCGCAACTGACAGTGGGAGCGGGGGCCAGAAGTTCTCTTGTCTTCCATGCAATGGAATATCGGGCTAGCTGTGAGCCTCGGATCGAAAATGAAGCTGGGTACTCCACCCCCTCTTCTAGGCAAGTCTGGTCATGGTCGAACTAACGTCGGAACCAAAATGGAAAGTAGAAGACAGTGCGTCAAACCAATCAACTCAATGCCAGGTTGGCGAGACATGTGGTAGCTCATCTCAGGCAGATCAAACTAATGGCAACGCCAAGCAATGTCAATAGTTGACTTGTTGCACATCCATTGGCACCACCACCCCTCGTTTGGGAAATCAACTAGCTGAAGGTGAAAGAAATAGCCGCGTGCTAAATATGCGAGGCAAGCGTCCACTACTTTCAACTTCTCCATGAGCCAAATCTGGAGAGGGATGAAAAATAAAAGAGATTGAAGAATAGAGAGGTGTACGTGGAGAGAAAAGTGAGAAACGGATTTAAGAGAAAAACAGAGCCAGAGGGCCGAGTGATGTGAGAAACACATGTGAGAAGGGTGGGAAACATTACCTGCAAGAGTAGTGGACTTCCTGCGAACCTGGTCATCTCTCGGCGATGGAAAGCGTCCAAGCCCATCAAAGTCTCGGCTAGTGTCAAACCAATATAGCTCTTGCCCTCTTTCAAACCTTGAGCCACATCAATCAAGCAAATGCTAGATCCTCCGAAGCTAGGGACAAGTAGAAAATGAGCCAACATGCACAAGCAAAGGGCATGTTGCCGAAAACCTTGCCAAAGACGGTCGCCACGGTTGCCGACGTTAGAAAATCGATGAATGAGAGTGGGAATGTCAAGTTCTCTGTTGTGAACTAAAGATCGAGCATCATGTAAAGTGAGCCCACACATTCGCCCTAAAGCCTGGATGTGGCCAAAATGAGACTGGGGCAAAATTTCCTCGTCACACCGAGATTCCATCAAAGCTTGGAATTCTTCGATTGTGGGACATATCTCTTGTCCCCCAAAGCTAAACACATGTAACCGGATTCCAACATCTAGCTGTGGCATGGAGGAATGGAAAACACAACAGAGTGCGGCTCAGCGGGAATAGTGCATTTATCCCGAAGCCCCGAAAATTCAACTTTTCCAAGCCATCTAAAGCCGCAATCCAATCCGAGAGTTTTTCGACGAAGAATGGCTCCATTTGGGGAAAAAATGGAGCTGAAATGAAGAAACCGCGAAGCTAGAGCTTTTGTAGAAGATAAGGTGCTGAGTGGAAGAGAGGTGGCCACAATCTGAAGGTTCTTTACACTGGTGGCCGACCGGCCACTTTTGTAGCCGACCGGCCAGTACCAGTGGTCGACAACCATTTTTAATGGTTGGCAGCATCTGTTTATGGCCGATGGCCTTCCATTTTGCCCTCTGGGCCATCCATGTGTCGAAAATGCCAAGCACCTATGCTTTGCCCCACTTTTGGTGTATCTCTTTGGTCTCTCCTTAAGAATTTTGTTAAAATTGCTTATCGAGTTGTTGTATTTGCTTATCGAGTTATTGTTTTGTTTATCAAGTTGTTGTATTTGCTTATCGAGTTGTTGTTTTGCTTATCAAGTTGTTGTATTTGCTTATCAAGTTGTATGTATTGAGTCGTTGTTTTGTTCATTGAGTTGTTTTACTCTGTTTATTGTGTGTTGGTTGGTTCACTACCTGACTAAGCATTTGCCAATGCGATTTTCAAATTTCCATCAATCCTGTTTTCGGGTAAAATAGTGCGATACAATGAATGCTCAGAATATAAAATGTAACACTTTTTAAACAAAAAGTTGTTTTCATTCCCGTCATGGTTTCTTTTTACAGAGAGTACAAGTTTTAAAGAAAATAAAACTGCCTAACGCTGTCCAATGTGCTAAAATAACTAGCAAAAAGAAAACAAAGCAAAAAATGTCTGAATCCGCGCCAGGCCACCTCAGGATCGGGAGGCCCTTTTCTTCATCTTCCGCGACTGAGCGGACTCTGAGCTGTTGCCATTAGCGCCACTATCTGAATCTGAGCCGGAGCCCTCCTCAACATCTCCGCTCCCTTCCTTGGAGCCATTCTCAGCATCGCCACCGCCCTCAGAACCCGAGCCGGTGCCATCGCCTCCACCCTCAGATGACTCTGATTGCAGACTCGCTGGCTCCTCGTCCTTGTCTGTCTCATCATCCTTCGGGATAGGTTCTGGTGGACCGCTCACGGCATGAGTACGTCTAGCTCCGCCTCGGCTGTGTGCCGGAGTCCCTCGTCTCTCTCTCCCTGCTGTCGGAGGAGGCACTGAAGATCCTGCTGCAGCTCCCATTGAGGCGCCCGGAGGAACTGGTATCTGAAAAGGGACCTAAAAAGGACAGTTTGTCAAAAGCATCAGTTATAATATGCAAAGATGAGTATAGTGCGAAATGCAGTTTGTGGGAGTAATGTATCAATGCTGTGATGTAATGAATTCAGATCAGTATGGGGTAAATTACAGTTGAAATGCTAATCTATCGGTAGAAATATTTCATGGCATGAAATGCAAACTGAAGGAAACATACCGGAATCCTGTACAGACTGAGTAGGTTTAGACTAGTCTGAACCATCCCCATCAAAGAAGCCACCAGCTCGAGAGCCTGCCCGATGTACTCTATGGAGGCCTACAAATGTGTTGAGATGATCAGTGGTCTACAAAGCATAACTGAAATGAATTAACTGTGTGAAACAAAAAGTATAGTACATACCGGAGTCGGGCCCCGAACTCCGACGAGCTCGTGACCAGCTGGTGCAGGCTCGATGGGAACCTGATAAGTCTCCCCTCTGGATCCCCAGCAGGTTAGTGTGGTAGGCAGCTCTGGCCACCTGGTTCTCTGTCTCGTCTCGGAGCGTCTCCTGTCATTGGCCTGAGTTGCCCTGGATCCCCTGGCTCTCCCTCCTACCGCTGGAGCTCTGGCTCTCTCACCTCCATAGGCCCCAGTCAGCGACGGCATGAGATATGTCTGAATGAAGGCAGTGTAATCGCCCCCAAGCTTGAAGAAGTCGGCGTCCCAACCTCTCGTGAAGTCGATCATATCCTGTGTGGTGTACCTCTCTGTAACCCTCATGTACGTGGGAGGTGGCATCGGAACCACTGGCTCAAGCAAGCCGAGGCTCTGTCACAGGAATCGGTCCCCTAAGAACCATGCTCGACAAATTGGGCCCTCAAGCAAAATCTGAAATCGGGACGCCTCCCGAGCACTGGCAAACTGATCTCTGACCCCAGCAGGCATCACTGCCCACGGCTGCCAGGTGATCTACAAATAGTGAATATACAGGTTATTAGCTGCCATCAGAGATGCAATATGAAGTAAAGCTGAAATGACTGAAAAGTTTGAGTTACCTCTGCTGCGGTCACAGTGTCGAAAAATTGACGGAAGAAGGAGAATGACTCTCAGGGCCTCCGCTGGCATCGTATCTATGTGAGTACGGCACCATAGGAGGTATCTCTACCTCTGGCTCTGGGGAGAGCCTCGGGAAATAGGCATACACCCATAGCTGCGAAAAGTGGCAGGATAACAGTGAGTGTATATCAGATGAGTACGGATAATGTAAAGCAGAAAGAAGATTGTGTGCAGTGCAGTGCAGTGTACAGCGTGTGCAGTGTATAGATAATGTAAAGCAGAAAGCAGATTGTGTACAGTGCAGTGTACAGTGTGTACAGTGTGTGCAGTGTGCCGATAAAGCAGAAAGCAGATTGTGTGCAATGCAGTGTACAGTGTGTGCAGTGTACAGATAAAGCAGAAAGCAGAGGGTTTGCAGTGCAGTGTACAGTGTGTGCAATGTACAGATAAAGCAAAAGGTAGAGGGTTTGCAATGCAGTGTACAGTATGTGTGGTATAAAGGAAATGCGAAGCAGAAATGTAAAGCAGAAGGGTAGGGTGTACCTCCCCAGCTCTCCAGTAACCTCCTAGCAGATGCCCGCTCCGGCGAGAGGAGGAGCACATGTATCTGTATAATGTGGCCAAGCCTGTGCTGCCCCAGTTGTAAAATCAGACGCGAGAGAGGTCCACCAAAGCGCTCATGAGGTAGAGCCCGACGGTGTTTGCCCGGTCGGCAAACAAAGTAGTACCAAACAAGAACATCAGGAACCCCTGAGCATAGTACTCGGTCTCCTCGCTGGTCGTCGGCATCGTTCCTCTGAAATGGTCGGCGAACCATGTATATCGCACCATCCCTGATCCGAAAATGGGTAGGCGAATCCCCAGCAGATAGATCTGAGCGGCCTCCCACTCGCCCATGTCGTTGTTGTAAGGAATCAGATAACCCACTACTGCTATGCCGGTGAGCATAGAGAAGTCAAAGGGAGTCATCGTCATCTCCCCTGCTGTAAAGAAATGGAGGGAATCGGTGGTATCCCACCACCTCTTTACTAAAGCGCCCAGTAGAGGCCGGCTCGCAATGAGACGTGTGAGCCCCATGCAAAATACGCCGAAGCCAACCTCGTCGACGCTGTGGCGTACTGCGTCGGGCAGCTCCATATACCAATCCCTCGCGGAGATGATCCCGTATCCGCGAAAGGCATGCGAATCCCCCTTTGAGCAGGACAAACAGATGCAAGGCAGTGTAAGAAATACAGTGCACAAGTGTGTTTGGGATGAACAGGTGAAAAGCAGAATGAACTATACAAGAATTGTAACTTACATTGCAGAAAATAAAGAAGAAGTGTATACCTCAGAGGCGCCATGGGATAAATGTGACTCCGGCTCACGTAGTAGGAGGTCCTCCAGTGCACCTCGCGTAAACCCCCTGAACTGGCGAATGCCATCGGGAGGCAGCACGTGTACCTCGGGATAGTACGTTGCTGGGTCGAATAGTCGAATGCTGAGCAACAATGGCTCAAACTCGGGATCCATCTCCATCCCCGAAGAAGCTCCGCCGTGTAGGATGTCATCTACCATCTCGAGGAAAGATTTGGGAATGGTAAAAAATGTGGAAAACGGGCGGGAATGCCAAAAGTCAACAAAAAGTCAACTCCGAGGGAGGAAAAATGGAAGAAAAGGTCAACGCTCGGAAGAGGGCACAGAAATCAAGGGTAACTAGGGGGAAACAAACCATGGGTGATGGAAGTAAAGAAGGAAACACCTACCGCGACTTTCAATCGGTTCAAAGTGTTTTGGACTATGAGGGTTTATCAAATCGGGCGTTTGTGGGGCGTTGGAAAATGCGTGTATAGTTCAGATCTAAAGAGGAAGAAGGTCTAGAGAGCTTGGAGGATGATTTTCGGCCTTCGGGTTATGTGGAAATGAAGTGTAGATGTGTATATTTAAAGACCCGTGGTGAAATGCCAAAAATGCCCCAAATCTGCCATCGGTGGCCGATCGGCCACCCGTGTGGCCGATGAGTTTAATTTATGGCCGATGGATGCCCGGTGGCTTCCCAAGGTGGCCAGCAGGCCTCTGATGCTCTCTTTGGATGTTGTTTTGTTGTTTTGTGCCTTGATCCCTCAAGAAAGTGCAAGGGAAGTACATTTTTTAACTTCAAGTGGCCTCCATAGAAGCTCCAAACTGTGCTTTTAGTATGAGATGCTCAGCACGTACGAGGTGTATCCTTTTAACTTGTTGCAACCCCTCCGAGAGGTAAATCGGAGGTTGCGTTTGAGTTGGTCTTTTTAAGACGCGCGTTTCTTTATTTGGTGTATTGCATCGAACATGCTATTGATGTTGCATTGCATAATGCATTGTCGTCATTATGCACGGAAGACGTATGCCATGTCTCATTGTATTAAGCATACTCTCATATTTAAATATGCATGTTGCATTGTATTGCATTGTGCATGCCCTTACATTCGCATAGAATATGTGCTTTTCACGATTCGAATAGAACATGTTGTCAATCTTGCATAGAACATGCATTTCTATCTTGCTGTATCTGTTAAGTTTCTTTCCTGTGCAAGCACGATATTGTATGTACAGTTCATTCAAGGCTGGTGCAACCAGACGATATTATATGTACGATTCATTCAGAAGAATTCCGGGTAAGATCCTTCCTGATCTTTGAATACCTTGTTTTGGTTAGAAGTATTAAAGTACGCCCAGTGCTTACACCACTCCTTGTTGGTTAGAAACACTCGGGTATGCCCGGTTTTTACACCACTCCTTGTTTTGGTTAGAAACACTTGGGTACACCCGGTGTTTACACCACACCCTTGTTGGTTAGTAACATTTGGTTACGCCCGGTGTTTACACCGACACCCCGCTGGTTAGAAGCATTGGGTTGTGTGCCCGATGTTTAACACCCATTTGGTTAGAAGCGTTTGGGACATGTGACCGATGCTTATACCACCCCTGTTGGTTAGAAACTTTGGGTTGTGTGCCCGATGTTTATACCCCGTTTGGTTAGAAGCGTTTGGGATGTGTATCCGACGCTTATACCTTGCTCTTGGTTAGAAGCTTTGGGTCGTGTGCCCGATGTTTATACCAACCTTTGGTTAGAAGCATTTGGTTGTATGCCCGATGTTTTTACCTTGCACTTGGTTAGAAGCTTTGGGTCGTGTGCCCAATGTCTATACCCTCTTTGGTTAGAAGCGTTTGGGATATGTATCTGATGCATATACCTTGGTTTTGGTTAAAAGTATTGGGTTGCGTGCCCGATATTTATACCACCCTTCTGGTTAGAAGCGTTTTGAATATTTTCAACGCTTATACCTCTCTGTTTTGGTTAGAAACGTTGGAGCGTGCTCCGATGTTTATACCACCCTCCGGTGTTTGCACTGCTCCCTTTTCCCTCTCGCGCGTGGCGCGTTGGGATGCTTTGGTTAAATGCATCTGGACGGATCCCAATGCTTATACCGCTCTTTGTTTCGATTGCATAATGGTTGGATGTGTTTCACCTATTATTGTTCTCTGTGGCTCAGAACCTTGGGGTGTGTCCCTGGATTCACACCATTTCCCTCCTCGCGTGTGCCATGTGTTGGGATCTTGTTTGCCACCCCGGGTGTGCCCGACGGTTGTATTTCTTTGCCTTTTTCTGCGTGAGGTGCAGTTAAGATTGTGTAATTTCCTTACATCCTTTCTGTATGAGATGTGGTTTTGTTCGTGTTAACTTGCTTATGTACGAGTTTGCTGTAGCATTTCTTTGCACAACATTTGCATCTAGATGTTTCATTACAGCCCTCACTGTAAGATCATAAGTTATGTTCTACATTGTGCATATCATTTTGCATTTTGCCCCAGCCTGCAGGCACATCTATATTGTTTTCATTACTTGTTTGTCTAAGTCTTCGGCTTTGTCAAAAATAGGTCGTCTCTAGGCTTTGACATTTACTCCCGTCATTTCATGACTTCCGAGTTCTGTCAAAGAGGGGCAACTGTAGACACCCCATTTTTTATTGTCCTCAAGACTTGGACGTCATCGTTTGAACACCCGATGATTGTGCATGCTCATGTTCATTCTGAGTCTTTGAAGGTCTCGGCTGAGCGCCTTGCCTTAGAGCCTCTCAACTTATCTGTTTTGTGCTTGGTTGTGGACCAAGAACTTGTTGCTTTGAATCTGGAGGAGAGGGTGGCTTGTCGGCCATCCCCAGTGTCCATCGGCCATGGCTTGTGCCTGCCGGCCATCAGTGGTGGCCGATCGGCCACACTGATGGCCGATCGGCCACATTTCCAGCCGGTCAGCCACTGCTGATGGCCGACGGCCATTTTTCTCTTTTTTCAGATATTTTATGTGCCAGCTGTTGATCACTGTGTGTATCCTCCAGGCACATGTATGGAGGGATGAAGCCGAGCTTTTGGCTTGTTTTTCTATATAAGGGGAGGTCTCTCCCCGATTTTGAGGGTTCAGAAAATCTGTGAGCAAAATTTCACTCTCTCTCTCTTTCTAGAATCCTCTTTCTCTTTCTATTTAGTGCTTGAAAGTGAGTTTTCTTTACATATTTGCACTAGCACCCTTACCCAAACACCCTGACCTTGGAGCTGAGGTTCCTTAAAGCTTGGTTTGAGGTCTTAAGCTTGGTTTTAGCTCAGAATCTTTGCTGTTTTGTTGTTGTGCTTCAAGGGTAAGGACTTGTCCCTTTTAAGCATTGCTTTAGTTACTTGTTTGACCACCTTTGCATGCTACTTTGAGGCTGGTTTTAACTTCTAAAAAACTCTGTTTTTAAGGTTTCAAAATGATGGTTTGAGTCTTATTTAGTTAGGGGGGGCTTTCCTCCCTTTGCACTTTGGCTTGTAAAGCCTTTTGAGCCATCTTTCAAAGCCTTTTGAAACAACTTTTTTTGGCCTTTAAACCACTGAATTCCAGGGAATTTCAGTGGTAGAAAGTATGTTTTGAGGTCCAAAATAGGAGGGGGTGGCCTCCCCTCCTTGTGTCTTGTTTGCATGTGTAGATGGCCTACCATGTGAGCATGATTTTCTACTCTTTTGTCACTTGGTCTCAGCTTGTTTTGGCTACTGATTTGCCATGATTTAGCTCTGTTTTGAGCCTCCTTGGTCATATGAGACTTGTTATGCATGGTTATAGTGTAATATGCCTTCACTAGCTTTATGTTTTAAGGCCTCTAACATGCTTTGCTTGAAATGATTGCATGATATAGCATCATTTAGCATGTGATTTCAGTGCTTATATCTCTGTCAGACTCTCACATATTTCACTCTTTCATTGATTTTGAGAGTTGTGCTTTGAGCCTTGTTTGTGAGCCAATACATGAACATGTTTTTCTTGCTTTTTGTGCTTCAATTCCAGTATGATTTAGCCACTGATTTGGCATGTTTAAGCTCTGTCCAGAGCTAGTTTGATCATTTGGGATTGATATTGCATGCCTCTCGTGTAGTGCTCTTCACTAGCTTTAATGCTTTTGGCTTTTAACATGTTGTGCATGTGTTGCTTGTATGTTGTAGCATTATTTTTCATGCCATTTCAGCACTGAAAAATCTGCAACCTCCCCTATTTTTTCATTTTTCCATTTGTTTTGAGGATTGTTTAAACTTATGTTTGTGTTTAAGTGTGAGATAGAGTTTATGCCCAATGGCTTTAACTCTCTTTTGAGGGTTTCTACTAGTCAAAGGCATGATCTCTGTCATGTCTTAAACCATCCTTTGGTTGACCCCTCTCTCATTAGAGGACTTTCACATTGGACTTAATCGGTTAAAGGCTTAATCGGTAATGTAAAATGTGTAAATAAAATGAGCAAAGTAAAACATGAACAAGATAAGCATTTGTGTTGCATTGCATGTGTTTGGCTCGAACGTTAATCCAAACACAAGAAACGTGGGACGTTTCATACTCAAAGTGATGAAACGTGTCACGTTTCTTGGTCGTTGTCACCCTTGATCATGCATGATAGAGTGGTGGCCATTTGAGTCATATGTGTGCATTCATTAAGCTTGTACGAGCTTGACTCTTCGGCCATCATGCATGAAAATGTTTGATTGGTGGCTTAAGGGCCAAGTGTCATACTCTTTTGAGCTTGAGACATGATAAGGAGGGTGGCAATACACACATTCCTTGAAGAATATATTGTTTTGCCTCTGTTTGCTCTCCATTGCAGCAAAAAGAAGAATTCCAAGGAAAGGGTGGCCGACAGCCACAAATAGTGGCTGACCGGCCAGTGGTAGTGGCCGACAACCACCTATGGTAGCCGACCGGCCACCAGTTGAAAAGTTGTTCAAAGTCTTCCTGTTTTGGAGCAAAGGCAGTCTGTTAAATGGTGTAAGGTTCTGAGATCAAAGCAAAGTGCAAACAGAGGCATCCAAAGGCAAGGCGGTGGATTTTCGGAAGAAAGCCAATCGAGCATGCATATCTCTCTTGCCCGTGAGGCCACTTTACTTGCTTTAATTAGTTAGCGTAGCTAATTCTTCGATTCAAGTTTTGTAATATTTTAATTAGCTTAGCATAGCTAGTTATTCGATTGTGTTGTAATTAATTAGCTAAGTTAGTTAATTAGTTGGTTTGTAATAATTAGCTGGTTTGTAATAATTAGCTTAGCTTAGTGTAGCTTAGCTTATTTATTCGGACCCTCCTTCGAGAGGGTGCAATATTGTAATAAGTGTGCGTGTGTGTGTGCATGTCTTCCAACCCCACTTCTTTCTCTCTTTTACTTAACCGCTTTCAATGGTTAGTTTTAGGGCATGTTTCAATTAGCATACCTTATGCTTTGCATGTTTGCATCCATTCATTTGTCTTGCATGCACGGGGCTCGGCGCATCATTCAAACGGCATTGTATTTCAATACTTCTTTGAATACATGTTATCAAATTGTTGCATTCATATGCCATCTTAGATAGCCGAGCCTATTAGTTGCATATTGCATGTGTTGCATTAGGCATTCTGTATAGCTAGGATCATGCATATTTCTAACTAGTTTTTGTTTTGGCTCGGAGTATACTGTAAGTGTTACGCTTTAGTATACTTGCATGAGTGTGAGTGTTGCCATGATAGCATGCTTGCCATGAGGCTATGTGCTTATTTGTTAAAACTGGTTGAGTGCTTATGGGTGAAAGCTTTGTTGATTGAATTGGGACAATTCAACGAATGAATGTTTTAAGCCCACTTTGCGAAGTGGCAAATCATCATGTTTTAAGCTCACTTGAGGGTGGCAAATCCGTGCTTTGGCCCACTTGCGAGTGGCACTTTCAAACCATTTTCGAAAACAAACATGAGTCGATTTCGTTTCAATTCTCGCGACTTAGTCTATACTTGTATGTGTGCGCCACATAGTAAAGTTAGATTAATAACCAGATAAGAACACATGAGGTTTATAAAACATTATATCATGGTAGTAGAGGCCGATCCTTTGATCGGGCGAGCGGGGGTGCTCATTTCATGACCTTCCCCTCTCGTACCCAAGTTCCCGAGCCGAGGCAACTTTGATGACGACGGACACGTGGCCTTTGGCACGAGTCAGGGTTTCCAAAATTTTTCAAAACAAAATATTTAGGTGGCGACTCTGTAATCTGACAAAGCAGTCCAGTTTTGGCATTATTTGATTTAAAATCTGATTTTCCAAAATGATTTGCCGGATTGGACTCTTTGGTGTTTATCGGTCTCATATTTCAATTTGTGAGATTTTATTCAGAACTATGACAGGAGTCCGAACTGTAGTACAAGACCAATTCGCGCCTCTCCGAAATGAGGGTGCGTGATGAAAGTCAGGTCTACACCTTAGCCCTCCTTTGGATCCTGACGGGTTGCCTCAAGATCGCGGGTTGTGACCTCAATCTAGGTATTGTAGAAGTACTGTGCGATGAAGGCCTCAGCCATTTCCTCCCAACTTCGTTTCACAGAGTCCTCGAGTTTTGCAAACTAGATAGCCGCTATCCTTGACAAGGTCCGACCGAAAAGCGACAGCTTTTCAAGTCTGGTGATGCCCATTAGCCACAAGATGTCTGAGAATGGCCGGAGATGGACCATGGGGTCCCTTGAGCCATCAAACTGATCTATGTGTGGCATCTTGAATATGTCTGGCAGAGTTACTGCAGAGTCAGTATATCCATCCTCGATGTCAAGGATTGAGTTCACCCTGTGCTCGTTTGAGAAGCTTCTCTAGCTTGTTGACCTTCAGTGCAGTGGGTTCAACCTCGAATTCAAACGGCACCTCAGTTTGGCACACTGGTGCCTTGGAGGCTTGTGGTGGAACGGGGTCTACCGGGTTGCCCAGATTCTCTTGGACATTGATAGTAACTCTAGGTGCTGGAATACCGACTGGAGGTGCATGGGATGCAGAAGCTACTGCCGATTGTGGTTGCTGTTACTGTAGCCTGTTTATCACTTCAGCCTGGTGGGCTATGACTTCAGCTTGACGGACAGCATCTTGCTGCATGGTTTCTACTGTTTGTTGGAGATGACGAATCAAGTCCTCCATACTAGCTGCAAGGTACTGAGTCATTTGAACATGCGAGTAATCTCTGGCTGGCCTGGATGTACTGGATGTAGAAGATTGGTCCTGACTAAATGCAGGTGATTGCTAAACTGGTGAATTATGCCTAACCCTCCTTCATCTGGTAGCCAGTGGGAGTGAAGCAAACACTGGTTGTCCCTAACAAGATCCCTGGATCTGTAAAGTCGCCTTACAAGGGTCCAAAGTGCTTGGGGGGTAACAAAACTATCTGAAGCAATTGTGAGAAACTACCTTGCAAAAAGAAAACGAAAATCAGAAACAACAGCACCTCGGCTTAGATACTAACAACACTCAGTTGTAATCATAAGCTATAGAACTGCACTTCACACTGATTTCTGCCCCCGAAAATTGATACCCAAACTTGCAACTGATACATACATTCCTGTAGAGTTTCACTCTAAAAGCACATACTAGTTAAGTGAGAGCCAAAACACCCCTATGATGGGGTAGGGTTGCTCTGCCCTAGTTTCGTCAGGAGCTAGGGTTCACTATTCAGGCAAAGTGTTTCACACAATCCTGAATTCGGATAAGCAACCTGTCCTAGTTTGGAACAATCTCTATGGCTTTCGATATGCAACTAAGCCGATTAGTAAAAAAAAAAGGGTACCTCAGCAAGACTACCTAATATACCTCCAACACCTAACACCGAGAAGTAAAAAGAGGATCAACTGGTACAGTGGTATTCCAGATTCAAGGGTTGCATTCCCATCGTGGCAGAGCCCGCAACTGGTCAGCATTTTGGCAAGCTTTTCCAAGCAAGCCTCCGACAAACCGTTCAAGAATAGCAGATAGCAAACACAGTGACTTAGGCGCACCAATGCAAATGCACATGCAAAGAAACACACAAGTGTAGATAAACTTTCATATCATGAGTTCGAGTCAAGTTCTCTAAATTCCCCAACAGAGTTGCCAGAAACTATAGCTTAGCTTTTTCAAGCCCCCTTTCGAAAGCTCGACAAAAGCCCTACAGTTCAAACTCCCGCGGTTCTGAATCTAATCTCACCAGTGCAATGTGAAACTAATAAACACCAAAGAGTCCAAATTCGACAAATCTTTTGGAAAATTGATTTCGAATCAAAAATGCCAAAATTGGACTGCTTTGCCAGATACAGAGATGCCACCTAAATATGTTATTTTGGAGAAATTTAGGAAACCCATGACTCGTGCCAAAGGCCACGTGTCCATCATCACCAAAGTTGTCTCGGCTCGGGAACTTAGGTACGAAAGGAGAAGGTCATGAATTGAGCACCCCCGCTCGCCCGATCAAAGATCGGCCTCTACTAATCATGATATGATTTTTGTGTACATTATATGCTCTTGTTCCGATTATTAGGCTAGCATTACTATGTGACGTGCACAAGCAAATATAGACTAAAATTGCAAGAATTGAAACAATTCAATTTCATGCTTGTTAGCGAAATGGGTTTGAATTTGCCACCTTAAGTGGGCTTAAAGTTTGCGAATTTGCCATTAAACAAAGTGGGTTTAAAATTGTGAATTTGCCACTAGACATAGTGGGCTTAACGCACATTCGTTGAATCGTTTTAATTCAAATAACTAGCATTCATCCACAGGCATTCAAGCAGTTGAACAAGTAAGCATTTAGCCTCATGGCAAGCATGCTAATCGTGACAATCACTCACACTCATGCAAGTATGCTAAAGCACTAAAAACTCACCTAGTACTCCAAGCTAAAAAAGAAACTAGTTAGAAATGCATGATTCCTAACTATACGAAATGTCTAATGCAACACATGCAATATGGAATTAATAGGCTCGGCTGTTAATATGGCATATGAACTAATTCAAGACATGCGGTTAAACACGTATTCAACGAAGTATTTGTAATAACAATGCAGTTTGAATGATGCGCCGAGCCTCGGTGTATGCAATACCAATGAATGAATGCAAGCATAAGGTATGCTAATTGAAACATGTCCTTAATCTAACCACCAAAAGCGGGTAAATAAAAGGGAGAAAGATGTGGGGTTGGAAGACATACACATTATTATATTACACTCTCACGTAGGAGAGTCCGAATGAACAACTAAGCTAAGCTAATCTAAGCTATGCTATGCTACTTAAACTAATTAGGATAATTATTACAAACGAAAATGAAATAAATAGCAAAACTAATTAACTAATTCTTACAACATTTTGAACTTGTGAAGCCCCTGAAAAAATGTATTCTCTTTAAAAACCTTAATGTTTGAATTATTTTCTTAAAGCCCTCAGTTCCTTAAATTATTTCGAATCTCGTCAGTTAGCTTTTTTTTTTTTATCGAAACAGGAATATCCTAGCCGAATTAGGTTCCTTAGTCTAATTTGATTTAATCCTACATAAATAAGGTTCCAATACATGAGTTTAAATTCCAAGCCCTCACTCTTTATTTAAATTCAAGAATTACCCCAAAAACTAGTACATGTATTTTATATTATAGGTACCATCAATCAATTTGAAATCTATATATATATATACATTGGGGGGTGTGTCCCTAGTACCTAAATTGAATAAAAAATAAGCCCCATCACCCTTCCCAATGGCCAGCCACCCTAGGAAGATGTGAGGAACCTATTTTCAAGAATTGTAATAATGGTATTCTAGAAACCCTAACACCTAGTACCCCTAGACCTAGGGTTTTGTTTCCAATACTAGTTTCATTTCAACTAGGGACCAACTAGATAGTGCCTAATCCTATGATTAAGCGCCCTAATCACTCCTATCCTATTAGACTCCAAGTAAATCCTAACTTTTCCATCCAATTCCAACTAGTGGGCTTTTATGTCTTTTTACACCAAATTTGCCTATAAATACCACCACCCCCTAGCATGGCAAGCACAAACAACACACTCACACACACATTCGGCCTAGAGAAGAGGAAGGAGAGCAAGAGAGAAGTCTTGAGAGGAAGAGGAAGGAAGAGGAGAGCCATCTTGTTCAAAGCCTAGCAAGTAAGCCACAACACAACCTTCTCTTTCATTTTCCTTTTTCAAATACATGTTCTTAAGGGTTCTAAATAATGTTTTCAGATGTGTTATTGATAAGTTACTTGTGTTAAAAATGATAAGGGTTGAGCCATGATCCTACCTCTCTTGTAGTTTCCCTCATTTCGGTACATAACTATCTTTTTCATACTAATCTCTCAAACTTTCCAAAGGCACACCTTCAAGCAAATTTTTTGAGTTTAATATATGTTAGTTAGTATGTTTTCATTACAAAAGAAACAAAAATTTTCCCTTAGTGGATCCCTTTTCTCACAAATCTTCTTATTTTGGGTATTGTGCCTTAGAATCTGTTTTCGCAGCCAAATTTCAAATATTCTAGAAAAATGTAGAAAATTATTCTGGACCTCTATTTTATGTCAAAATATTCCTTAAGGAGTTATCTTTCAACTAAAATTGGTTTCATTGAAAAACAGTGAGCAGTTTGCAAGAAAATCAAATTTTCGTAACGGTCGACGAATCTAGACAGCGCTGGAGTGTTTTCTAAATAACTTAAAATCTAGAAAAGCTATCCCATTTCCGAAATATGTTCTGGAAACTAGATTAAATTCTCTACGAACCATAGGAAGGCCGAGTCTGGTGAAAAATCTAAAATAGCCCTTTTCATTCTAATCCTCATGTGATATCAAATCTGGAAATTCTATTGTGCATGGGTGTTTTATGCTCTTGTGTTCATGAAAATGCTTATTAGCTTATGATCATATCTTGGCATGATAGTGTACGTGTTATGGTTATGTTCTTTATCTTCTTCATCTTAATGATGCATGCTTATGTGGATATTATTATCTTATTAAGTTGGTCTAACCTTGAATTAAAACATTTAACTTAACGGAAAACTTAATTGGGATGGTATTGGGTTTTTCGATCACTTGAGTAATGAAAAGATGATAATGTGTGATGTATGGATTGTTGGGATGCGTTCCCTATTCAGAAGTTGAAGTATTGCGCAAGTGGTTTTCAGAACCCTTGAACGGAGCGGTTGTATTTGGACCCTAGGTGGTTTGGTGTGAGGAGGGATTTGGGCAAGGCCCATTATTACTGTCTCTTTTGAGGCCCTGCGGTTGGCGCTACGCGGTATATAACCGTTGGTAGGCATCCGAGGTTAGTTCTGCAACAAAGCAGCAAAAGAGGGGGCATACCGAATAATCCGTGTCCGATTCTTGTGGTTGGGAGGACGAAATCGCCTTGGGGAATTTCTAGTTTACTAACATCTAACTTATAACCTTTTATTTATTTATTTGAGTATCATGCTTTACTACTTGATGTTATATTTGTGATTGTGTATTGGACTGGGGAAAAAGAGACGGGGTGTGTATGTGTTTACTGGGCATTCAAAGCTCACAGCGTATCATGCTAGGTGCCAAAGAGGAACTTATAGCTGGAGACGATGAGCCTGAAACCTTCGAAGACTTTTAGCTATCGTAAGAAAGTTAGAAATTCCTTCGATATTTTTGTAAGACTCATATGAAGATTTAAATTTTCTTTTTAGGATGTAATGTAATGGAACAAGCTTTTGAAATTAAGAATATTCGTGGTTATTATGTACTTATATTCAAATATTTATATGTTTACACCTTATCGTTGCTTATGAGACCTTGTGTCAATACCTGGTAAGATCTGTCAAAAGGGTAGTGCGCTGCCTAAGAAAGCCGAACTTAGAAGGGAGGCTAATTTGACTCCTCTGGCGATCTGGGATCTTACTTGGTTATTGACCATAGGACTCATTAGTGACTCTCCCTTGACTGCAACCAATAGTGTAGAATCAGGGCGTCACAGAACTAGTTAGCTAACTAACCAATTAAATAATTACAAGACTTGCAACTAATAAGCAAACTAAGTAATTAAACGAAGTTAATTAGCTGTTCTACCTCAGGAAATGAAAGATGTGCATGCGTATGCTCGGTTTCACCCGAAAAGACCTCCGGTTCGCTCTCGAAAGCCTCTGTTTGCACAGTTGAAAACTTCCAGAATCATTCTACTCCCCCTTACCAATTGTTTGCTGATATTTGCATCAGTGGCCAGCCGGCCACTAGAAAAGACTGCCCGCCAGGTCTCAGCCATGGAAGTGGCCTGCCGGCCATCTATGGTGCTCTGCCGACCATTGATGCACTGGTTCATCATGCTGCAACAGAGGACAAATAAAGTAAAGAAAGGGTATTTCCAAGGATTGTCCGCACAATTCACCCCTCCTTTTCATGGACAAATCCAAGGAGTTGTGACCTTAAGTCATAAACCACCAATCCAAGCAATTTCATTGCATGATGGCTTGTGATTCAAGATGTGCAAGCTCAATAAATGCAAAACAAGACACTCAAGAACCATCACCCTATCATGTATGATCAAGGGCAATGGAGACTTAGAAAACTTGGCACATTTCATCACTTTGAGTATGAAACGTCCCAATATTCCTTGTGTTCAATTAACGTCTGATTGAACACACAACACATAAGTTATTATTTTGCTCAATTTTAGTCCCAAGTTGTTAGTTACTCATTTTAACTTACCAACCATTCTTTAATCCAATTAAGTCTAAAAGCGAATTAAAGTCCTCTAATGGAAAGAAGGCTCAAAACACAAGTTGCTTTAGGTAAGAAAGAAGTCTCATACCATTGGTAATGAACCCCCTAAGGGATTAAACCATTAAGTATGAAACCTTAATTTCACACTTAGGCAAACAAATGACTTGAAACCACTTTCAAAGCAAAATGAAAAGCCAAGAAATGAGGGAGGTTGCAGAGATGATTAGTACTGAATTTAAGTATGAAAAGCTCTAAAAACATGTAATCAACTCAAACAAGTGATGTCTAAAGGCCTAAAACACCAAGCTTGCGAGGACTATTACACTATAAGCATGCAAAACAAGACTCAAATGCAACAACCAACCCAAAATAGAGTTAAAATAACCTAAATCAGAGGCTAAAACATGCTGGAACTAAGCTACAAGAAGTTAGAAAAATAAGCTGAAGCATGGCATCAACTAGGCTAACAAATAAGACATAATGAGGGGAGGATAACCCCTCCAAATTTGGACTTCAAAACATGATTTTTACCACTGAAAACACTCTGAAAATTAGTGTTTAAAGGCCCAAAAAAAGATGATTTGAGAATGGGAAATAAAGGTGCAAAGGCTTTGTAAACAAAGAATAAAGAGGGGTGAACCACCCCCTAACCTTAAATGGCCAAAGACACCAATTTCAGCCCATAAAAACAAGTTTTTTTATAGCTTAAAAACAGCCCAAAACAATGAAAAAAAAGATAGGAATAAAAGTATGTAAAGCAAGCCTACAAAGCTAGTATTATACCTCTTAAAGAGAAGAGTGATTCCAAGCAACAATTCCAAGCAAATACCACTTTCTAGACCTCAAACCAAGCCCAAGAACACCTTAGCTTAGAGATGAGGGGATTTGGTTAAGGGTGTATAGGCAAGAGTGTAGGAATTGTAGGCAAAAGTGTAAGAAATTTGTAGAGAGAGAGAGAGAAATGTAGAGAAGAGGAAAATCTTGGGTCTAAAATTTTCTAACCCCAAAACATGAGAGAGGGGGGTCCCTATATATAGAAAACATGAAATCTATACAAGGAGATCCAACCCTCCACGTATGGACAGATGCAAACATCTGTGCAAACAACTGGCATAAAATATTTGCAGAAAACACTGATGGCTGGCAAGGCATCATTGATGGCCAGCAAGGCACATCAATGGCCCGCAGACAAGAAGTGATGGCTGACAGCCTCCAGAGATGGCCGGCAGGCCACCAAAGATTGCAGGATGGAAAGACCAAGGCATGGTCCAAAAATGAGACAAAATGGATGTAGGGTTTGAAAGGCTCAAAGCTGTGGCATTTCACTAAGGACTTCGAATGCTTGGCGAGCAAACAGACTCATCATCGGGTGTACCTTCAAGGACATCCAAGTCATAAGGGTTGTCAAAAATGGGGTGTCTACACTAGGTTGGTTCGGTATCCAGAATTGAGGCATATACATGCTACCTTAACTCATAGGGCTGCCATACAGATTTTAAGCCTTCGGTTTATTCTCCTCCTTCGTTGTTAGTTTATTCTCGTCGCAAGGCTCCTCCTCTATTAGTTGTCTCTGCCCCTGTTGCTAATCCTCCTGCTTTTGACGACTCTGATCCTACTGCACACCGATATCCTACTCGAGCACGTCATCCTCCAAACAGGTTGGGTTGGTCTAATACATGTTTTTCTGCTTCCTATCGTACTTTTTTTCTGCTATTCACTCTGTTTCAAAACCTCAGTCTTATAAGGACGCCTGTCAGGATCCTCATTGGGTTCAAGCAATGGAGGATGAGTTGTCTACTTTACACAAAACTAATACTTGGAAGTTGGTTCCTTTGTCTGCTGGTAAGAATTTGGTCGGTTACAAATGGGTTTGCAAAGTCAAGACTCATTTTAATGGTTCTCTTAAGCACTACAAAGCTCGTCTGGTTACCAATGGTTTCTCACAGGAGTATGGTATTGATTATAAGGAGACATTTGCTTATGTTGCCAAGATAACTACTGTCCGTACTTTGATCTCTATCGCTACTATTCGTTCTTGGCCTCTTTATCAGATTGATGTTAAGAATGTTTTTCTTAATGGCCATCTCACTAAGGAGGTTTACATGCGTCCTCCTCTTGGCCTTCACCATTCCTCTAAACAGGTTTGCTGCCTTCGGCGTGCTCTGTATGGTCTGAAGTAGTCTCCTCGTGCTTGGTATGATCGCTTTCAGACTGTTGTTACTGAGCTTGGGTTTCATCCTTATGCCCAGAACTCTGCTTTATTTCTACTCCATACCTCTACTGGATTTGTGGCGTTATTACTGTATGTGGATGATATGATCATCACTGGTTCTGACTCTTCTGCTATATCTGAGGTCTAGCAGCATCTTTTCTGCACCTTTAAAATGAAGGATTTGGGCCCATTACGGTATTTTCTTGGTATTGAGGTAGCTTCTTCTCCCAAGGGCTACTTTCTCTCTCAGGCCAAGTATGCCAATGAAGTTATTCATTGTGCCGGTCTTACTGACACTAAGATTTCTGATACACCTATTGAGCTTAATGTAAAGCTCAACACTACTGATGGTGTTCTTCTGGATGATCCTACTCTATATCAAGAGCTCATAGGTTGCTTAGTCTATCTGACGGTTACTCGTCCTAATCTTGCCTATGTCGTTCATGTGGTTAGCTAGTTTGTCTCTGCTCCTCGCTCCACACATTGGGCTTCCTTGGTTCGGATTCTTCGCCATCTCCGAGGTACTATCTTTTAGGGTTTACTATTGTCCTCTACTTCCTCTCTGGATTTGGTGGCCTATGATGATTCTGATTGGATTGGTGATGTTACTGATCGCAAGTCCACGTCTGGTTTCTGTATGTTTCTTGGTGATTCCTTGCTCTCTTGGAAAAGCAAGAAACAAACTGTTGTTGCTCGCTCTATTGTCAAAGTTGAGTATCGTCCTATGGCTCATGCTACTGCTGAAGTTGTCTAGCTTCGTTGTCTTCTTTCTGACTTGGGCGTCCCTCAATCTTCCCCGACCTCCCTTTATTGTCACAACCACAGTGCTATTTAGATTGCACATAACACTGGCTTTCATGAGCGGACCAAGCACATTGAGATTGATTATCACTTTGTTCGTTAGATCTGCAATCTAGCTCTATCTCGCTTCCTTTCGTCTCTTCGGCTCTGCGGCTTGTTGACTTCTTTACCAAGACTCACACCACTGCTCAATTTCAATTTTTTCTTGGCAAACTCTCAGTGTTTTCAACCCAAACACCTTGAGTTTGAGCGGAGGTGTGAGAATAATATTAGTATAGTATATATTATGTGAATATTGTTTCCTATTTAGGATTGATTTAGGTTTATTCTTGATTCCTATTTAGGATTACTGTTCTATATCAATTAGAATTCCATATTAGTGATCTATTCGTTTAGGATTAGGATTTAGTGTTCTATATAAGTAATGTATTATTTGTTCAGTAAATACAATTGAATATACAGAAATTCTTTAGAAAAAAAAAAAAAACAATATTCACATAATATATACTATACTAATATTATTCTCACAGAGGATACCCCCTGGGTATTTAAACTAGACTTTAGTCTTGGAAATTCCAAACATTTGCGTTCTAGGCATCACCATTCGAACTGTAGTTTCCACCGTGGCAGTTGGTCTCCTAGGAACTCATTGCAAACACAGCCAAGACGACTTTGGCAAGGAATGGTGCTCAGGGATAGCACTTTGATCACCATTCTAGCTTGAAGTAGGCTTGAGCTTGAACTTGAGCTCGAGGTACACTCATACTTCAGAGAACTGACAAGGCCTGAAAAGGTGCTTTCGGATTATAATCCTAGAAATACTGAAGTTGAAACAAACTTAGATGCTCCAATTTTTCCTCTTTTCTTTTGCTTTGCAGTTCAGAACCTATGTAGCTTCAGATAGGTCCTTGTTCTATTGTTCTCTCTTTTGACCTGGGTTAGACCCCGCAATTTTATGAAAGAACAAATCCTATTTTACAGATCATGTTGAGCATAGCATAACACTTTGAGCACAAAACGATTTATTTTCTTGAAACTGGAACTAAGAATGAATTCTTAACCGGGTATTGAGCCTACGACTGACCACAGTACACACACGCGACTCAACAAAGGAAAAACAAAGTAAAAACAATCTAAACACGTCTATTTACACTCAAAAAAAACTCAAAACAAGAATCGAGACAAACAAAAACAACAAACACAACACTTGGATGCTTACTACCAGTAGGAGACCTCTCAGTTCACGGAGAGCCCACTACTTCTCCAGGTATTGTTTCCTACCCTTTCTCATTTGTGATTCTCACATCACTTTGGCACTCAATCTCTTTTTCTCTGAAAACCCCTTTCCTCACTTTTTTTCTCATCGCACATCTCTCTATTCATTAATCTTTCTGATTTTTTATCCCTTCCCAGGTGTGGTTGATTGATAAGCTGAAAGTTGTGGACCCTATCAGGGGGCGTTGGATATCCTGCTCTATTTCCAATTCGTGCTTCACACTTGGTTCAATACCTCACTACTTTGAAAAAGTTTTTGGCCTCTGCTGCGCCCTTTCTGGAAAATACGTTGACAATGGGGAAAAGATAGAAAATCTGACTCGACTGTGCCCCCTAGTTCATCATTTTGACCATTTTTTTATTTTTGGCTTTCTGCTAAATCAATTTTGACCAACATGAGAGTTAGATTAACATGCTTGTTTGACTTTCTGCTTTGAAATCATGTAAGTCAGGCTATGAGCACTGAAAATTTTCCTTTTTGGGGTCCAAGAAATGGTCCAGTTTTGGAGAAGAAAAAAAAAGTATAATTTTTGAGAAAATTAGTCAGATTCATTAAAAATCCTCAAAACTATTTCTGCAAATGGCCACTGCTAAACCAACATAGAATTAACTCTTGAGATGCGCAACCTCAGATCTGAACTTGAATTGTCTTACAACTGAATCCTTTAATGGAATAGGACACCCGAGTTTGAATGAAGATGTGCCAATTGGACATGGATAGGATAGCTGAGTTTGAACAAGGATAAGTCAATCAACGTGGATGAGACAAGCAGGTTGAAAATGTTTAGGGCCGAACTTCAAGATGAAGTTGCCTACGTATCCCAAAGATGAGAATTAGGCCTTACGTAGTCCCTGTGTTAAGGTGCACTCGGGTATTAACACTCTTTTTACGCTCTAACTTTTGCCAAGACCGCCCTTCTAGGTTTTTAACCTTACGAGCTATTTTTCTCTTTTCATTTTTCTTCTTCTTTCTTTTTCTTTACTTTTTGCTTTGTTTTCATTTTTTTTTCTTTTTTCATTTTTTCATTTTTGTTCTTTTCTTTTCTTTTTTTTTCTTTTTCTTACTCTAACTTTTGCCTGGGTGGCCCTTTTGGGTTTTCAGCCCAATGAGCCTCTCAAGGATAGAAAAGTTTAACTTGTACATGTTAATCAGTCGTAAGATCTCTAAGCCATCTGAATCTAGGAGAACGGATGTTGTTCGCTGATGATGTAATCTTGATGATGTAAGGGCCCATCCAATTGAGTCTAAATTTGCCCCTAGTGTCGTGGATAGGAACTCGATTGTCCTTCAGCAAAAAATTTCTTCTCTCAGATTCTGGGATTTGGCTTTCTTGATGATCTTCATTAGCTTAAGAAATGAAACCTAGTTTTGAATTTTGAGCATATATGACCTTTTTTGCCCCAAGTTCGAGTGCTGCTTCTCATCCAGCTATGCAAGCTTCCTTTGAAGACATACAACCTTATTGCCCCTAGTTTAAGGGCTGCTTCAAATCCGGCCATGCAAGCCTCATATTTTGGTCAACCATTGAACATTCTGAGTTAAAGTTTGAAAGTAAAGGGGTCGAGTCTTGAGGCCAAGAGTGATCCTATGCTGTACAATCTCAAGATCAATTCCAAGCATATCTCCGTAGGACCACGCAAAAATATTTTTTTGAAATCTTTTAATAAAGCGACTAGTCACTCGTACTCTTTTGAAGACAATGTAGAACCAATCTGAATCAAGCCAAGATCCTTTTCAATACTCATATTAACAGACATGATTTTATTCATTGAGGGCTTAGCATACCTCTCTTCTTCTCAGTTGATCAAATTTTTGCAAATCTCGAGGAATTCCTCCCTCTTTGTTTTCATCATAGTGTTAGAAAAGTTTTTGAAAAACTTTGGTCAATGTAATAATTTAAAAGCACAGAGAATTAGATGAAAAGCACTGTCGTTTCATTCAAATCTTCCGGCAAACTGGCTCAATGGTAGAAACAAACTCAAAAGAAAGAGTGTAAAAGACAAACACAAAACAAGAAAGTGATGTCCAAGTTAACACCCCCAAAATCACCAAACTCCAACACCACAAGACTGACTTAATACAACAAGACTGACTCAATACCCAAGTCCCAAAGTCAAATAAATAGCATTTTCAAACTGCTAAAAAGTGCGTGCCATCCACCACATCTAGAGTAAAATGAGCGCCATCAGCAGGTGGTTTATCCCCGATCACATAGTCACATTATCCCCCAAGTTCATCAATCCAGTGCTGATAGACTTTGTAGGACCTGGTGGGACGATGACCTTGTTGTCAATCAGATCTTGTATTTCATGGCAATGACAAAAACAACTGCTAGTGTCATGGCCGGTTTGTTGATGGAAGGCACAATACTTGGCAGCTTTATACCTAGCTGGAAGGGGATTAGGGAGAGGCCAAGGGTCAATGGGTTTGAGATAGCCTTGCCGTACGAGGATTTGAAGAGCTTTGTACAAGGTCATGTAAAGAGGATTGAAGGTGCGGTTACCAATCCTGACATGATTGATGGAGGGCTTGGCAAGTGTTGACTGGGCTTGGAGATCTTCGAACGGTGTAGGATTGGACCTGAAATGGGTGCTTCTAGTACGGCAGCCCTTTTCCTGGCTTGCCGCTTGATTCAGAATGCTCCCAACCTGAGCGACAAAAGTGTCATCTACAGTTTTTGCAACAACTGCAAGAACTTGCTGCTTGTTTAGCTCTTTAACCTTCAAAGCCTCAATAGCCCATTGAAGGTGTTCATAGGGATCAATGCTTGTCCCTACCTTGTTCTTGCCACTTGCCTCTACTTTGCCAAGGGATTGGGTCGCTATATCGGAGTGGAGCCCAGTTGTTGTCGACATGTCATCACCCAGACTTGAGATAGCATCAGGTTGGCCCTTTTTAACTGCAGCTCGCCTCAGTCGATGATGGAGCCAAAATCCCAAAGGCTAAATCTTCCATAGTTCTCTGCAAATCTTTAATCATGCTCACTAGCTCAGAAGTAGTGGGTTCATGAGTTTGAGATGATTGGGGTTCAAGTGCATCCATCATACACAAGTCCGTGTTTTTTGGAATGAACACCTCAGGCTTGGGTAAATGGGTTGGGGTAATATATATTGCTAAAGGTTGTAGGTGGATGCTAGTGTATGGATTAGGTTGAGATATGGAGGTAATGGGTTAGGGGTGGCTTGAGGTCCTTTTGGTGGAGCTATGATCTCTTTGTCAATAAGATCCAGAACCTTATGACGGAGGCGGATGCAACGATTTGTATCATAACCATGCTGTTGATAATAGGCACAGTATTTTGCTGGGTCATGTCTTGGTGGAATAGGATTTAGGAGGGGTTGGGGCTCTAAGAGCTCTAGGTACCCTTTTTGTAGCAGCATTTTCAAGGATTGAGAGAGACCCATGTAAAGAGGATGGAAATTTCAGGCTTAGGGCGGAGTTGAAGTGATTGCTTTTTGGCTATTAATGGGAGTGGTGACCGTGTTTACTTCTGAGCATTTCACAACTGTGCTACCACTGGTAGTAACATTGGAATTGCGAACAACATTCTTCTTCAAAGCCTCATTGTCTTCCACAATGATCCTTGTCTGATGGCATCCTCGATTTGAACTCCTATTTCTTGAAGCTCTGTAAGGTAAATAGAGGTAGAACAATCATCTTTTGCAGTAACTTGCCATGCAAATTCTGAACAACCATTCTTATCTGATCCTTCTCGGAAGGTCTTGTGGTCATCATCGAGGCTTTGGCCCTCTATCTACTCACAAACTCAGTGTAGACTCGACTTTCTTTGCGCGCCCCCCTTTCGGAGAAGGCACGAATTGGTCTTACTACAGTTCAGACTCCTGTCACAGTTCTAAATCTAATCTCACAAAGTGCAATGTGAGACTGATAAACACCAAAGAATCCAAATCCAACAAATCGTTTTGGAAAATCGATTTTGAATAAAAAGCGCCAAACATGGACTGCTTTGCCAGATTACAGAGTCGCCACCTAAATATTTTATTTCTGGAAAATTTAGGAAACCCTGACTCGTGCCAAAGGCCACGTGTCCGTCATCACCAAAGTTGCCTCCGCTCGGGAACTTGGGTACGAAAGGGGAAGGTCCTGAAATGAGCACCCCCGCTCGCCCGATCAAAGGATCGGCCTCTACTAAGCATGATATGTTGTTTTATAAACACATGTGTTCTTATCCGGTTATTAATCTAACTTTACTATATGACACACACATACAAGTATAGACTAAGTCGCGAGACTTGGAACAAATCAACTCATGTTTGTTTTCGAAAATGGTTTGAAAGTGCTACTCGCAAGTAGGCTAAAGCGCGGATCTGCCACCCTCAAATGGTCTTTAAAACATGATTTGCCACTTCGCAAAGTGGGCTTAAAACTCACAATCATCAAGTTGTTCCAATTCAGGCAATCAAGACTCCACCCACAGGCATTCATGCAGTTTAGCATATAAGCACATAGTCTCATGGCAACACTCACACTCATGCAAGTATGCTAAAACGTAACACTTACAGTATACTCCGAGCCAAAACAAAAAAAACTGGTTAGAAATAATGCATGATTCTAACTATCCTATATGCCTAATGCAACACATGCAATAATGCAACTAAATAGGCTCGGCTATCTAAGATGGCATATGAATGCAACAATTGATACACGTATTCAAATAAGTGTATTGAAATACGATACAGTTTGAATGATGCGCCGAGCCCAGTGCATGCAAGACAAATGAATGATGCAAACATGCAAAGCATAAGGTATGCTAATCAAAACGTGCCCTAAACTAACCATCGAAAGCGATTAAGTAAAAGGGAGAAAGAAGTGGGGTTGGAAGACATGCACACACACACGCATGCTTATTACAACATTGTGCCCTCTCGAAGGAGGGTCCGAATGAATAAGCTAAGCTAATCAAACTAATCTAATTAAACTAATTAGACTAGTTATTACACAACCAATTGAACAACTAGTAAACTACTTACTAATTATTACAACACTTTAACTAATTAGCAAACTAGTTAATTAAAACAACCAACTAATCATGCAAGATATTTAAACTAGGCTGCCTCAGCTCTGCCTTGGGTAATGCAGGATGCATGCACTCAGTCTTCGCCCCGAAAAGCCCACCGGTTGGCTCTTGAGAGGCTCTGTTTGCAAGGTTACTCCAAGAACTTTCTGCTCTGCCTTACCAATTCCATGCTGAGGAATGCACCAGTGGCCTGCCGGCTGTGAGAAGCTATTGCCGGCCAAAGATGTGTACTGCCGGCCAAGGATGAAGGCTTGCCGGCCATCAGTGTACTAGTGCCGACCACTAGTGTGCTGAATCACCATTCTGCAACAAAGCTCAAACAGAGGAAAAGGGAGGGTCTGGCAAGGGTATGTTTGTACTGCACCTCCTTATCATCTCAAAACATCAAAGGAGAGAAGCTATTGGGTCTAAGACCAACAATCAAGCATTTTCAATGCATGATGGCCAAGGATCCAACTTGTACACATTCAATCAATGCACAAAAACAAGACTCAATACCACTACCTTATCATGGATGATCAAAGGCAATGGAGACAAAGGTGATTGGCTCATTTTCATCAATTCAAGTATGAAATGGACCAATCTACCTTGTGTTCAATATAACGTCCGATTGAATACAATGCAATGCAAACAACAAACTTATCTTGGCCATGTTTTACTTGTCCAATTCGTGTTTACTCATTTTACATTACCAAGCCATTCTTTAGCCAGTTAAGTCCAAGTGATTGTCCTCTAATGAGAAAGAGGGTTAACCAAAAGAATGGTTTAAGACATGAGAGAGATCATGCCTTTGACTAATAGAAACCCTCAAAAGAGAGTTAAAGCCATTAAGCACAAGCTCTATCTCATGCTTAAACACAACCTAAGGCTAACCTACCCTCAAAACAAATAGGAAAATAAAGAAATGAGGGAGATTGTAGACTTTTTTAGTGCTGAAATGGCATGCCAAACAATGCTAAAACATGCAAGCAACACATGCACAACATGTTAAAACCCAAAAATATCAAAGCTAGTGAAGAGCACTACACTAGAGGCATGCAATACTAAGCACAAATGACCAAACCAGCTCTGGACAGAGCTTAAACATATCAAAACAGAGATCAAAACATGCTGAGATGGTAGCACAAAAGAGTAAAAATACATGCTCACACGTTAAGCTACAAACAAGACTCAAAGCACAACTCTCAAAAGCTATCAAAGAGTGATAGAAGTGAGAGTGTGACAGAGCTATACACACTGAAATTACATGTTAAATGATGCCAAAACATGCAAACATCTCATGCAAAACATGTTGAAGACCTTGAAACACAAATCTAGTAAAGGCCATTTACACTATAGCTATGCATAACAAGTCTCATATGACCAAGACTACTCTAAACAGAATTAAAGCATGCTAAATCAGTGGCAAAAACATGCTAGAATCAAACTAACACAAACTAGAATAATAGGCTAAATCGTCAAGTATACTAGGCTAGTAAGCATGATTGCACTACAAGTACAAAAAGCAAGCAAGAAGTGCTCCAACCAACCAAAAACAAAGTTGAAGCATGTTAAAACAAAGCCAAAAACATGCTTGAACTAAGCTACAAAAGGGTAGAAAAGCATGCTCAACTATTAGGCCATCTATACATACAAACAAGATACAAGGAGGGGAGGCCACCCCCTTCTATTTTAGACCTCAAAACAAACTTTTTGCCACTGAAATTCCTCTAAGTTTCAGTGGTTAAAAGGCCAAGCAAAGAGTATTTCAAAAGCTTTGAAAGATGGCTCAAAAGGCTTTACAAGCCAAAAAGCAAATGGAGGAAACCACCCCCTAACCACACAAGGCTTAAACCACCATTTCAAAACCTTAAAAATAGAGTTTTTTAGAGGTTAAAACCAGCTTCAAAGTAGCATACAAAGGTGGCCAAACAATGGAGTAAAACAAGGCTTTAAAGAGGTAAGTTCTTACCCTTGAAGCACAACAACAAATCAACAAGAATTCTGAGCTAAAACCACTCTAAAAAGCTTAAACAAGACCTCCAAGAACCTCAACACCAAGGTGAAGGTGTTTGGCTAAGGGTGCTAGTGCAAATGTGTAGAGAATACTCACTTTCAAGCCTCAAATATAGAGAGAGAGGATTCTAGAAAGAGAGAGGGAGAAATCTTTTGTCTTCCAAAATGTTCAACCCCTTGCATGCAAGAAGATGACCTCTATATATAGAAGATACAAAGGCCCCTTGTAAAGATCCAACCATCCACGTGCAAGCAGATGGGCCATTCTGTGCAAACAGCTGTCAAAATATCTACAAAAATATCTACTGATGCACTGGTGGCTGGCCGGTTATCAATGATAGCCGGCAGGGCCTCATTGATGGCCAACAGGGCCTATCAATGGCCGGCAGGCCAAAGCCCATGGCCGGCAACTCTCAATGATGGTTGGCAGGCCATCAAGAACATCACTCTGCAAAGACCAACACATGGTCCAAATATCAGACAGAATGGAAATAGGGTTTGGAAAGATCAAACCTGGAGCGTTCCGACGCAGAATTCGAGTGCTCGACGAGCAATCAAACTTGTCGCTGGATGTACCTACAAGAATATCCAAGTCTTGAGGACGGTCAAAATGCGGTGTCTACACTAAGAGAAACCCTCCTTCAGCTCTTGACGAGTTTCTTCGAGATCACGAGTTGTGACCTCAATCTGTGTATTATAAGAGTACTGAGCAATAAAGGCTTCGACCATCTCCTTCCAATTATGTTTCACAGAATCTTCTAACTTACCATACCAAATGGCCGCTATACCTGACATGGTGCGACCAAAGGGAGATAGCTTCTGTGGTCTAGTTAAACCCATTGGCCGCAAGATATCAGAAAACAATCGCAAGTGAACCATTGAATCCCCGGAGTCGTCAAAACTATCAATGTGCGGCATCTTAAACTAATCCCACAATGTAACCCCATAATCAGTGTATCCATCCTCTATGTCCGGGATGGAGTTAACCCCTTGTGCTCTTTTGAACAACTTCTCCAATTTGTTGACTTTGAGCACAGTTGGATCGACTTCGAATTCAAATGGTGTCTCGGTCTGATAAACTGGTGCTTTGGAAGCTTGTGCTAGGATTGGCTCTATTAGATTGCCCTGGTTTTCTTGGACATTGGCAATATTAGCAATGGCACTAGGCACAAGGATAGTTGCGGTGGGTACATGTGATGCAGAAGTCGTTACTAGCTGCGGTTACTGTTGTTGTAACCTAGTTATAACCTCGGCCTGACGGACCGTAACCTCAGCATGACGGACTGCGTCATGTTGTAATGTCTCGACTGTTTGTTGCAAATGATGTATTAAGTCCTCCATACTGGCCGGGGGATACTGTGCCATTGGAATAGGTGACTGGTCTTGTGTTGGACTAGAAATAGATGATTGTTCCTGAACCGGACTAGACACAGGTGAGCTGAGGGGTGACTGCTGTAGGAACTAGACTAGTAAATGCTGTCTAATCTTCGTTCGCCTTGTAACTGGCTGCAGTAAAACAAACATTGGTTGCCCCTGAACTAGGTCCCCGACCTTACAAAGTCTATCGACACGAGTCCAGAGTACCTGGGGGATATTGGAGCCTTCTGAAGCTATGGTTCCAGGACTACCTTGTAAAAGAGAAAATAGACAACACCTTAGCCCAATTTCACTAGAATAGATATGATCACAGCTGAGTGATTGTACTCCATACTGACTTCTGCCCTAAAATAGATACCAACCTTGCAACTGATATGCACATTCCTTTACAGTTTCACCGTAAAGCACATACCAATTAAGAGAGAGCCAAAACACCCCTATGAGGGGGGAGGGTTACCCTATCCTAGTTTTGTCATGAACTAGGGTTTCACTACTTCAATCAAGCAGTTTCACACAATCCTGCATTCGAGTGAGCATCTTGTCCTAGTTTGGGACAATCTCTACGGCTTTTCTATATGCAACTAGGCCAAATTGTCAAAAAAGGGTGATTCGGCAAGACTACCTAATATACCTACCATACCTAACACCGAGAAGTGAAAAGATGATCAAATGGTACAACGGTAGTCCACATCCAAGGGTTGTGTTCCCAACATAGCAGAGCCCACAACCAGTCAGCCTTTTGGCAAGCTTTTGGGCGAGCCTCCGGCAAACCGTCCAAGAATAGCATATGGCAAACACAGTGACTTAAGAGCACCAATGCAAATGCAATGCAAAGAACATATAAGTATAGATAAAATTTCATATCATGAAGTTCAAGTCAAGTTCTCTAAAACCCCCAATAGAGTTGCCAAAAATTGTAGCTCAACTTTTCGTGCTCCTTTCAAATACAATTAACCCTACAGTTCGGACTCACATGGTTCTGAATCTGATCTCACAAGTGCAATGTGAAATAAATAAACACAAAATAGTCCAAATCCGACAAATCTTTTGGAAAATCGATTTTGAATCAAAATGCCAAAAACAGACTGTTTTGCCAGATACAGAGTCCCCACCTAAATATTTTTGGAAAATTTAGGAAACCCATGACTCATGCCAAAGGCCACGTGTCCGTCATCACCAAGATTGTCTCGGCTCGGAAACTTAGATACGAGAGGGGAAGGTCATGAATTAAGCACCCCACTCGCCCGACCAAAAATAGGTCTCTTCTAATCATAATGTGAATCTTATTTACATGATATGCTCTTGTTTCGGTTATTAGGCTAACACTACTATGTGATGCGCACACAAGTATAGACTAATTTGTAAAAATTGGAACACTTTGATTCATACTTGTTTTGAAAATTGTTTCAAATATGTACCACTTGAAAAAGTGATCGCATATGTACATTACTCAAATTATTCCAATTTAAGCAATTAGCCTTAATCCACAGGCATTCAAGTAGATATATCAATTAAGCACTTATCCTCATGGCAAGCATGCCAGATATGGCAACAATCACACTCACGCAAGATGCAAAAGCAAAAATGCTCACCTAGTACTCTGAGGCGAGCCAAAAGAAACAAAAGAGTTAGAAAACATGCATGCTCCTGACTAATGCAACACATGCGATATGTAATTAATAGGCTCGGCTACTAATAATTACATGTGATTCAATTTGATAGAAAACGGTTTTAAACACGTATTCAACGAAGTATTTAAATGACAATGCATTGTTAGAATGATGAACCGAGCCTCGATGCATGCAAGACAAGTGCGTGCAAACATAGAGTATGCTAAAAGGAAAGTGATGTTCTAAACTACCCATCATAAGCAAGTAAACAAAAGGGAGAAAGACGTGGAGTTAAAAGATATACACATTATTACAAGTTTTCCCTCGCACAGAAGAGTCCAAATAAATGGACTAGCTAATTAAATACCTAATTAACTACCTATTGCAAACCCAAATAAAGTAAATTAACTACACTAGCTAATTAACTAATTATTACAACAACAAATTTAACTAACTATTCTAGCTAATTGAATAAATCAACACATAATGAACTAGCCTATTCTAAGCACAACACTAATACTATTACAACATCACTTCACGGATCCAGAGAATCGAGAGACAGCTCATGCATGGATGTGGATTTCAACCCGATAATGCTCTCTATTTTGCTACCGGAATGCCTCTATTGCACAGTTTAGAAAATTGCACGATTTTTCACCTCAGCTTCTATTCTGCTCTGCTGGAAAAAGGGGGATTGTCTACCTAGAAAAAGTGGCTGGCAACCCAGAAGTAGTAACCGGCAACCCACTAATAGTGGGTTGCCGTCCAGAAGAAGTGGCCTGCCGGCCACTGGTGTTGGTTCTTTCCTGCGGCAACAGAGGACAAACAAAGTACAAACCAAAGTATTCTCAGGGGATGTTTGTCCACCGTGCCTCTCTTTATCGTCAAACAGGTCAAAGAATGGGTAGGCTTGATTCACAAATCAACAATCAGCGCAATTTCATTGCGTGATGACTTATGAATCAAAGGACACAATTCAATAAATGCACAATTTAAAGACTCTCAAAACCCCCTCTCTATCATGGATTGATCAAGAGAAGTGGTTAACATTGACTCTTGAACCGTTTACATCACTACAATTGAACCCAAGTTGATTTTATTATCTTGCATCACTTTTAGTCTCAATTTTATTACTTCATTTTAATTACCTTCCGATCCTTAATTCATTAGGTCTAAAAATGAGTTTTAAGTCCTCTAATGGAAAGGAGTACCAAACCAAATGTTGTTTTAGGCATGAGAGAGACGTAATGTTGTTGGTAATGAACCCCCAAAGGGATTAAACCATTAAGCACAACAACCTCAATCTCAAGCTTAAATGTGACAACCCCGACCTCCAAACTAGTACATTATATAGTTTTAATGAGTTTAATTGCATGATTATGTGCTTGATGGTGTGATTACATGTTTAATTCTATAATTATCTGTTGACATATGGAATATCTGTTTAAATTGGCAACTTAGAGTCGGCAACTTGGAGCCTAAACGGCTTCAGAAACTAAAATTGACTAGCCCAATAGGCTATTTGGAATATTTAGAATTTTATGGTGGCTTCAGTTGAAATTTGATTTCGATCAAAATAATTAGAATAAAATGATTGGATTAAATAGAATTAAGCCTAGTTAATTAACCTTAATCAACTTTGATTAGGCTAAGCTAATTACATCTTATATAAGGCTCAATCTAAGCTTAGGAACTCATTATATACACTCTTGGGCTGAGATTAGAGAGAGAGAGAGGAGAGTTGAACTCAACACTTTAGAGAGAGGAAGGAGAATTTGAAGGGAATTGCTAGAGGATTGGAGAATCAAGCTATGACCACACTTAAATTCAACACTAGGTATGGCATTCATCACTAATTCATGTAGATATGACATATAGAAGTTGAATTCCTCTCATTTTTGTACTCATTGACATGTTGTTGAAGAAAAGAAGCTATGAATATCAAGAAATGGAAGAATTGAATTGAATAGCTTACATGCATGCATATTTGAGTTGGAATTTCATGGAATTCATTCATGCATGCACAATTATACACATCATTTTGGAGAATCCATCATGTCTTCATGCCTCTCATGTCACTTGATCATATTTTGAACATGTTTTGGAGAAGTTTTGGAGAAATATACATTCAAATTGAGTTAAACTTATTTTATAAATTGAGATTGGAGTCATTAGTTGAGAAATTACCATGATTTTGAATAAATGGGTTCAAATTAGAAGTGTTTTCATGTTATATAGTGACTCTCACAAAATTTGAAGCTTTGAAAACCATGTTTGAACTTCAAACACAGTTCTGGAATTTCCAGAATTCGTGTTGTCCGCTCGAGCGAGGGAAGCCACACTTGAGCGTGGAATTCGAGCTCCCAGAAGTTTCTGAAATTTTACAGTCTGCTCGAGCGACCAAAGTGGCGCTCGAGCGAGGACCTTTTTCTTCAGTATTCCGCTCGAGCGACTATCGAGCGGGAATTTCATGTATCCAATACTTTTACAGACCGCTCGAGCGATAGAAGTTACGCTCGAGCGACCACCTTTGTTTTTGGACCCCAGCTCGAGCGTAGGAAGTTGCGCTCGAGCGGTGACCCTGTTTTCAGCAAAATTTTACCAACTCTTTTAAGTGCATATTTGCATCCTCATGCCACTCCTAGCATTCTTAGGCACCTTTTTGGGCTCATATAATCATACAATAAGTTAGAGACGCACAAAGAGAATTGAATTAAAATGAAATGGAATTTCATTTATACTTTGTTATGTATTTCGTTTAGGTGGATGCCCGAGGCTTAGCGTCACCACAAACCACTATGAGTAATAACTTTATAAAGATGTGTTCAAGTTATTCCTATTTCTGAAAATGCTATTGCTATCGAAATTGATATATAATTGGTTAAATGTTTTATTGAAACTTTATGACGATTGATGGAATGGTTTATTGAAACGTTATTTCTCATATGAATGAAGTTCTATTTTGAAACTATACTTGTGGCATCCTTTAATAGGCCCATGCCCGGGGGAAATTAATACCGTGGCTCATTGCTTAAGAGGCCCTTACCCGGGGGAAATTAATACCATGGCTCATGGCTTAAGAGGCCCTTGCCCGAGGGAAATTAATACCGTGGCTCATCGCTTAATAGGCCCTTGCCCGGGGAAATTAATACTGTGGCTCATTGCTTAAGAGGCCCTTGCCCGGGGGAAATTAATACCATGGCCCATTGTTTAATAGGCCCTTGCCTGGGGGAAACAATACCATGGCCCATTGTTTAATAGACCCTTGCCTGGAGGAAACAATACCATGGCCCATTGGCCCTCGCCCGGGGGAAACAATACCGTGACCCATTGGATAATTGAAACACAGAGATCTCTGCTATTAGACCTTAACGGTCACATTGGATATGATATATTGCTTGACCAATTGTGGTCCTATTGATTGACCCTCGAGGTCCCATTGTTATTGATACATTGTTACCCTATTGGATGTACCACTTGAATTGTCACTGAATGAGAAATTGTTATTGGAACAACAAGGATCATTGTGGATTAAAATGATAATTGTAATGTTGTGGAACTTCATTCATATAACCTCTTTATTTCGTTATTACTCATTGGGCTCTAGCTCACTATTTATTTATATATGTAATTGTAGGCGGGCAAACTGAACATCAAAGTTAGATAGCCTCGAGTTTACCCCGGTCAGCCTTTTGTAGGGCTTCCAAGTGAAGTAATCAGGCTTGGGTGGAGCCATACCTGTCGAACCCCTTTTGTGTGGTTTAATGGTTTTGTATTTGTACGTAGTTGGGGTTGTAATTTTGTAAGACATGAATTGTACTTATGTTGGATGTATCTTTGAATCAAACTTTGCTTAACATATTTTCTCTCCTCATATATGCACGACTCAATGGATGAATTCTATAATATTTTAGACTTCCGCTAAGCCCCGTAATTGGTATTAAAGGTTTACTTGTATGGAGGCCGTAGGTAATCTATGATTACTGCCCGGTCATGACCCTAAACCTATAGGGGCGGGTTTGGGCCATGACATTAAATAAGTAACTAGTTTGAAACAACTTTCCAAACAAAGAAAAAGCCAAGAAATGAGGGAGGTTGCAGAGGTGATTAGAGATGAATACAAATATGGAAGTAAGAAATAAACACTATCAACTCAAATAGGTTGGTGGCTAAGGCCTAAACCACTAAGCCTATAAAGACCATTACACTACAAGCATGCTATACAAAGCTCAAATGCAATGAACACCTAAAAATAGTTCTAAAACAGTCCTAAAAAAGTCCAAAAAAAGTGCTGGAATGAAGACAAAAATAGCTAAAATAATAAGCTAAAATATTGAGGAATTAATACTAGTACACAAGCACAAGGAGGGGAGGCTAACCCCTCCACTTTTGGGACTTCGAAACACGATTTTTTCCTCTGAAAAACCTCTAAAAATTAGTGGTAAAAAGCTCAAAAAAAGATAATGAGAATGTGGGAAATACAAGGGCAAAGGCCATAGAAGCAAGGTGTAAAGAAGGGCTATCAACCCCTCTACCTTTAATGGCCTTAAACCATAAGTTCCAGCCCAAAAATACAGGTAATAAACAGTCTTAAGAATTGTAGAAAAGATGGAAAATAAGTGGTGTAGAGATGGTACAAAAGCAAGAGAATGTATACCTCTTGAAAAGGAATGAACCCTTCAGTGACAAACCACCAATTTCTCACTCTCAAAGTGCCTCAAGAGATAAAATTCAAGCTCAAATCACCTCAGCAAGAAGCTCTCTAAGTTTGGTTTGGAGTGTTTAGGCAAAGGCTATGCAAGTTGCAAAAGAGAGAGAGAGAGAGAGAGAGAGAGAGATAAAGAGAGAATTGTAGAGAGAGGAATTTTCCAAAATTTGCTCTTCAAAATTTTTTTCTCACTCCTAAATTTTTCTAACCTTTAAAGCAAGAGGGGAGGTTCTCTATATATAGAAAACCAATGTGTCTATCTCGGAAATATCTGTATAGGAACAGCTAGTGCAGTGTGGGAACAACTGGCAACAAATATCTGTAAAAATCTGGCATTTTACACAAGTGGCTGACATGCCACTAAAAATGGGTTGCCGGCCACTATTAGTGGGTGGCAGGCCATTAGTGGTTGGCAGGCAAAAATTTGCTTCCAGACCCGACTTCAAACGGGCATATCTCCTTCATCAGGACTCGGTTTTAAGTTATTCTTAAGTCTAAATTGAAACCCCAGAAGTCTACTTTCCAATGGTAGTGGCCTTACATCTAAATTCTAAGTGTGTAAATCGATATGATTATTTTAGTGAAGGCTGCTCATTTTTGTCCTAACGGATTAATGCCCAACTTCCTCCTCAACTAATTTTCTTCCCTCTCCTCCTATTTTCTTCAACTCCAAACTTTTAAATAAGATGTTTTAAAGATTTTTTAAAGAGTTCACCTCCCTTCCATTTATTTCCACTTTTTCCTTGCTCGGTTTACCGAAGAGTGTAGTAATTTTAAACGAAATGCGAGCCTCGGAACATCATAGAAACTTTTTCAAAAATATTTTGAAAGAGAGGGTTTTAACGTCTGAAATAGTTTTGGTCAAACTATTTTTGGTCAAAATAGGGTGTAAACTTGGGATTCAGATGCTCTTCTTGGTGAAGAAATCGAACATTTGCACAAAGATAACTTTCATCATCAAGTGATCAATCAGTGGCGCCTAAGTCTTAAGAGCAGTCAAAAATGGGGTGTCTACACACACCTTCAATTCAAATTTTTGAGTTTAATATATATTATTTAACATATTTTCATCAGAAAAGAAGTGAAAAATTTTCCTTGGTTGGCCTCTTTTCTCACCAACCTTCTTATTTTAAGTATTGTGCATAAAAACCCTGTTTTACAGCTAACTTTCGAAAATTCTAGAAAAATGTAGAAAAATCTCCTGGACTTTGGTTTCATGTCAAAATATTCCTTAAAGAGTTAGCTTTCAAGAAAAATTGGTTTCATCGAAAAAGAGTGAGCAGTTTGTGAGAAACTCAGATTTTCGTAACGGTTAACGAATCTAGACAATGCTGGAGTGTTTCTTAAATAACTAAAAATCTAGAAAATATATTCCATTTCCGAAACATGTTCTAAAAACTAGATTAAATTATCTAAGAACCATAGGAAGGCCGAGTTCGGAAAAAATCTGAAATAAACCTTTTGATCTTAATCTTTAAGTGGTACTAAATCTGGAAATTCTGTTGGCATTGGTATTTTATGCTCTTGTGTTCATGAATATGCTTATTAATATATGATCATATCTTGGTATGATATTACACATGCCATGGTTGTATATCATTTATTTTATTCCTTCGATGATGCTTACACTTATGCTAATTTATTCTTGTTACTTGCTTGTACTAACTTAAAACGTTAATCTAAACGAAAAAAAACTTAATGGGATGGCTAATGGGGTTCTGATCACATGAGTATTATTATGAGATGAAGTTATTGAATTGGTTAACGAGACGTGTTCCCTTTTGGAAGCAAAATCTTGCGCAAGTGGTTTTCGGAACCCTTGAACGGAACTGTTGTATTCAGACCCTAGGTATTTGGTATGGGGAGGGATTTGGGCGAGGCCCATTATTACCTTCTCTTTTGAGGCATTGTGGTTGGCGCTACTCGATATGTCACTGTTGGTAGGCATCCAAGGTAAGTTCTGCAACAAACAGCAAAAGAGGGGGCATACCGAATAATCCGCGTCCAATTCTTGTGATTGGGAGGATGAAATCTCTTTGAAGGATTTATAGACTACTAACAACTAACCTTGTAACCTTTGTTATTTATTTGAATGTCATGATCCCTTTCTTTATTGTTGTAATTGCTATTGTGTATTAGATTGAGAAAAAGGGGACGGGGTGTGTGTGCGTTTACTGGGCATTCAAAGCTCACGGCGTATCGTGCCAGGTGCCGAAGAGGAGCTCGCAGCAGAAGACAACGAGCTGGAAACCTTCGAAGACATTTAGCTATCTTAGAAAAGTTAGAAATTTGTTTTTGTTGATGGAACTAACTTTTGTAACTAAGGATATTTGTAAGCAATCTATTATTATTATGTACTTATATTTTAAAACACCAATATAGTTCCTTACATTGCTTATGAGCACTTGTGTCAATTTTTAAGATCTGTCAAAATGGTAGTGCACTATC
The DNA here is from genome assembly GCA_036172215.1 of Camellia granthamiana. Lineage (NCBI taxonomy): Eukaryota > Viridiplantae > Streptophyta > Magnoliopsida > Ericales > Theaceae > Camellia > Camellia granthamiana. Next base: position 75,191,318 of record CM069910.1, read on the forward strand.
TAAGAAATATGGACTTAGAAGGGAGGCAAATTTGATTCCTCTGGCGATCTGGGATCTTACTTGATTATTGGTCGTAGGACTCACTAGTGACCTATGACGCCTGAAACAAATACAATAAACCATCCATGACAATAAGTAAATAACAATATAAATCAGAGTATAAGGTCCTTCTATTACATAAGATAGTTGTACAAAAGGGTGACACATGCGAATATACATTCATAAGTCCTAAACCTGAATCTATAGCATGCTTCAACAACAAAGATGTGAAATAAAAGTTAAACAAATCATTGAAATTCCCTGAAAGCTAAAACTTTGCATGACTATAGTTGGTTGCATCAAAATGGATTTAAATCCAATACATATAAAGCCCTAGGCTCGTACAAAATAATAACAAGTAAACAAAAATGAAGCTTTTGCTTCAATTTTCACAAGCTACTGCCTTGGCGGAGGCATCTCACTAACACCTGAAATTGGTTTTCCCATACAGGGTGAGCCAAAACCCAATAGAAATAATCCAACACAATATACGAATCTTAACAAAGATATATGGGTGAAATGCATATGCAATGCTTATGACCACAAAGATTTACATTTCTTTCTCAAAACCATGCCGTGCTCAGTTTATATCTCAATTCTCAAATCATATCATTTACAATAGAAAACAAAGGGGAATTCTCAAACCGGTACAACATTTCACGATTATTTCGTTCGCGGGAAACCGTCAAACGGTACCCATGTAAACATAGCCTATACAAGCACTACTATTGCCATTTCACAGAAATTTCGTCCATGGGAACCGGCACCCATGTATACTCACATTTTTCGGGACTTTCACCTTGGACACACAAGCCAACTTAATTTAGTGATACACAGCTCTTTCAAACGTTCACCCCTTTTTTCTCAGATTCATATACATTTTCAATGTATTAAATAAGCAACAACGTTCAATACACATGGATGAGAAATTAGTTTCAATTCACCTAATCCTCATGCAATTTCTATAACAATCATATCTATCCTCCACCAATAACCCAAAACAGATATTTCTAAACAGATGTAAAATCTCCAATACAGATAAACTTTCCAAATGTCAAGGTGAATGATAATACATATCAAACTCCACCATCTATATCAACATCCATCCAGTTCCACATTTTCAACATCAATTTCATTTATTTATACAAAAATAATATTTAAGTCATTTAGGGTAAAACTCATTTTTCTTCCAAAATCCATTCTAAGCATCAAAATCAATAGTTTGATCACAACACGACCTCATTCCCAACCCCACAACCATTTTCAATCCATCCATTTGAAAACCCCTCTTTTGATTTTGAACCAAAACCCTAGGTTTGTTCAAAATCCTCCAAACACACAAGATTATTTTATAAAAACAAATAGCTAAGTTAAAAATCATACAAGAGTGTAGAGAATCCCAGCCTCAAAGCTAGAAAATGAGATAAACACGAATGAAACTCAGATGAAACCAAAACCCAACTCTATTCGAATGAAAATAAAGCTCTAGGTGAGCTCTACCATTTTAACAAATGGAGTAGGGTGGAGAAATGGGTAGATATTGGTGTATTTGTATAGAGAGGGTGAGTCTTAGAGAGAGAGAATCTCAACTTAGGGTTTTGAAATATTTTAGAGAGAAAGAGATGAAAAAGTGATGTAAAATGGTCTGTTTACGAACTAATATATGCACAGTTTGCTCGAGCGCAAGAGTTGTTGCGAGCACAAGAGTTGTTGCGAGAGCAACCAAACAAAATAAGTTGTTTCGCTCGAGTGCAAGAATCGCTCGAACATAGAATACAATCACCAAGAAGTTTTACAAATAGAAAACCATCGCTCGAGCGCAAGAAGTCTCCCTCGAGCAAATAATACTACCTCCCCAGTATCTCTACAAGCCTACAAAAGTACTGGGACCCATCTGCCGATCACTCATTCTTATCAACATGATAAACAAGTTCTCAATACTGAATATACAATTCACATTTCCAAAACATATATAATGTTTATACTAAATCAAACATAACAAAAGTTTTAATACATGCTCAAACATTAACAAGTAGGTCCGGATACTTTTCAACTTCCAACTCATGTTCCCAAGTTGCTTCCTCAGCTCCGTTATGTCGCCACAATACTTTTTAACAAAAGAAATGTCTTGTCTCGCAAGACTTGGTCTCGAGTATCCAAGATTCTCACTGGTCTCTCCTCATACGAGGCATCCTCATCTACCTCTAAGTCGGTCCAATCCAACACGTACAATGGATCCGACTCATACTTCTGAAGCATGCAAATATGAAACACATCATAGACCTCGGAAAGCTGTGGCGGTAAACCCAAGCAATATGCGTCCTCTCCAATCCGCTCAAGGATCTCAAAAGGTCCAATAAATCTAGGGAACAGCTTCCCACTCTTCTCGAACATCATCAAACCCCGCCTAGGTGATATCTTCAACAAAACATGATCTCTTACCTTAAAAGACAAAGGTATCCTCCTACGGTCGACATAACTTTTCTAGTAACTCTGGGCAGTAGCCAACCTCTTACTGATACGAGCGACTTTCTCAGTCATTTCTCAACCAACTCAGGGTCTAACAAAGGTGCATCACCCACCTCGGCCCAACACACCAAAGATCTACACGATCGGCCATATAAGGCCTTAAACGGTGCCATGCCAATACTTAACTGGAAGCTATTGTTATAGGCAAACTCCACTAAGGGCAAGTGCCTCTCCCACGATCCCTTAAAGTCAAGAACACAACCCCGAAGCATATCCTCAAGGATCTAAATGATGCGCTCTGACTGTCCGTCAGTCTGAGGATGATACGCGGTGCTAAAAGTCAATCTAATGCCCAAGGAACTCTGTAGGCTCTGCCACACAACCGAGCCATGAAACGCGAATCTCTATCCGAAACAATTGTCACAGGGGTCTCGTGTAACCTCACTATATCCCTAATATAATGGTCGGCAAGATAATCTACCAAGTCACTCACGCGCATAGGTATAAAGTGCGCCGACTTGGTTAACCGGTCAACTACCACCCAAATTGCATCACTACCCCGTTGAGTCCTCGGAAGAGTCACAACGAAATCCATCGTGACATATTCCACTTCCATTCGGCTATAGGCAAGGGTTGCAACAAACCAGTTGGCCTCTGATATTCGGCCTTCACTTGTTGACAAGTAAAGCACCTTGATACAAACAAGGCCACATCCTTCTTCATTCCCCTGCACCAAAATTGGCGACTAAGGTCCTGATACATCTTTGTGCCTCCCAGATGCACCGCAAGGCATGAATGGTGAAACTCTCGGAGTACTTCCTCTCAGCAAGACCCTGACACAAAAAGACAGTCAAGATATCTAACACTCGAATCCAGATACACATTCTAGCCTTTCTCTACCTTCCCACTGGAGATCTTCTCTCGAAAGCATTCTACCTCAAGGTCACCCCTTTGTGTTTCTATCACTTGGTTCGCAAGTGTAGGTTGTGTAACTACCGAAAACCAGGCTACGAACTCCACGAACTCACCAAGATGCAAGTCAAACTTACCAATAGCACACAACATCTCCCATTCTCCAGTGGCAATACTAGCTACACTAGTGATGGATTTCCTACTCAAGGCATTAGCCACATCATTGGCTTTCCCCGGATGATAATGCAACTCAAAGTCATAATCTTATATAAATTCCATCCACCTCCTCTACCTCAGATTCAAGTCTTTATGTGTAAACAAATATTTCAGACTCTTGTGATCAGAAAACACTTCAAACTTCTCACCATTCAGATAATGCCTCTAAATCTTTGAGACAAAGAATCACCGCCGCTAACTCTAGGTCATAAGTAGGGTAGTTCTTCTCATGTGTTTTCAACTGTTGTGAGTCATAAGCTACTACTTTCCCCTCTTGCATCAAAACACAATCCAAACCTTCCCATGAAGCATCACAATACACTGAATAGCCCAAACTCCTCTCCGGAATAATCAAGACAGAAGCAATGGTAAATCTAACCTTAAGCTCTTGAAATGACTTCTCACAAGTCTTACTCCACACAAACTTGATTCCTTTCATCGTCAATCTGGTCAACGGTAAGGTTAATCTAGAGAAATCTTTCACAAACTGCCAGTAATATCCGACCAACCCCAAAAAACTACAGATCTCGAAAGCATTCTTAGGTTGTTCCCAATCTTCCATTGCCTATATCTTGGATAAATCTATAGTCACCCCTCCCCTAGATATCACATGGCCTAAGAACTTTACTTATCCCAACCAGAATTCACACTTCCTGAACTTAGCATATAGTTTTTGGGCTCTAAGCAACTCAAGTTCTACCCGTAAGTTTTCTTCATGTTCCTCCTAAGAGGGTGAGTAAATCAAGATGTCATCAACAAAGACGACCACAAAACAGTCTAGGAACTCACGGAAGATCCAGTTCATCAAATCCATAAGCATGGCAGGTGCACTGGTTAGCTCAAAAGGCATCACTAAGAACTCATAATGGCCATACCGCGTACGGCATGCCATTTTCTAGATATCCTCCTCCTTTACTCTCAACTGGTGATAACCCGATCTCAGATCTATCTTAAAAAAGCAACAAGACCCCTTCAACTAATCAAATAAATCATCTATACAAGGCATTGGGTACTTGTTCTTAACAGTCACTCGGTTCAATTTCCGGTAATCAATACTGTAGACTCGACTTTCTTCGCGTGCCCCCTTGTCGGAGAGGCGTGAATTTGGTCTTACTACAGTTCGGACTCCCGTCACGATTCTGAATCTAATCTCACAAAGTGCAATGTGAGACTGACAAACACCAAAGAGTCCAAATCCGGCAAATCGTTTTGGAAAATCGATTTTGAATAAAAAGCACCAAACATGGACTGCTTTGCCAGATTACAGAGTCGCCACCTAAATATTTTATTTTTGGGAAATTTAGGAAACCCTGACTCATGCCAAAGGTCACGTGTCCGTCATCACCAAAGTTGCCTCAGCTCGGGAACTTGAGTACGAGAGGGGAAGGTTCTGAAATGATCACCCCCGCTCGCCCGATCAAAGGATCGGCCTCTACTAAGCATGATATGTTGTTTTATAAACACATGTGTTCTTATCCGGTTATTAGCTAACTTTACTACGTGATACGCACAGCATGCAAGTATAGACTCAATCATGAGAATTGGAAAAAAACAACTCATGTTTGTTTTTTAAAATGGTTTGAAAGTGCTACTTGCAAGTAGGCTAAAGCGCGGATTTGCCACCCTCAAGTGGGCTTAAAAACATGATTTTGCCACTTTGCAAAGTGGGCTTAAAACTCACAATTGTCGAATTGTCCCAATTCAGGCAATCAAGCCTCCACCCACAAGCATTCAAGCAGTTAAGCACTTAAGCAAATAGCTCATGGCAAGCATGCTATCATGGCAACACTCACTTGGAGGTAGGGACTTTTTACATTCTCTTATGATTTTTAACTTAATTATTGGTTGATTATGTAAGAAATGTTGGGATTTAACGGATTTTAGACAAACCTAGGATTTTGGTTTAAAATCAAAAGAGAGGTTTTCAAATGAAGGTATTGAAAATGGTTATATGTATAGATATGAGGATGTGTTGTGTTGAATTTGTTGATTGACACATGAGTTGGATTTGGAAGAGAATGGGGTTTTGTCCTAAAATGTTTCAAATAATTATTTTGTTTAAATAATGAAATTGGTATTGGAAATATGAAATTAGATGAATGTTTAAATAAATGGTGGAGTTAGATGTGTATTATCTCTCATCTATAGAAATTTGGATAATTTATCTGTCTTGGAGATTGTAGATCTATTTAGAAATATCTGTTTTGGGCTATCGGTGGAGGATTGCTATGATTGTTGTAGAAATTACATGAGGATTAAGTGAATTAAAACTAATCTCTTAACTGTTGTCATTGAATATAACAGTGTTTTAATATATTGCATATGTATCACTACAACAAAAAAAGGCTTTTACGGCGCGCAATGCACGCCGTGAAAACTCTTCTACAACGTGCAGCGCACGTCATATTATGACTGGTTATGGAAAGTCATTCACTTTCAATGACATGCTTCGTATGTCGTTAAAAACTACTTAACGACAGATTTTGTGCGTCGTTGTTACTTTTTCTATGGCATGCTATAGTACGCCGTTGAAAACTATTTAACGGCAGATTTTGTGCGTCGTTGTTACTTTTTCTACAACTACTTTTGTACGCCATTAATTGGTGAGACAAATAACGACGCTGATTGCGCACCGTAAAATATGTAATACAACGACTTATTATGCCTGCCGTAGAATATACATTTTTTTTTTTTTTTTAAATTTAGCATGTTCTATTTGACCAATTTTGTACAATCTAACAAATATTACAAACAAGGCATCACAAAACATCAATCAACCACCAAAATATTATTTGAAACATAAAAAAAAAACTATATCCATAAATTATAAACATTCAACAATTGTCTATGCATTCCAAACATTCGAAAACTATATCCTTAAGTTCTAAACTGTATAAAAAGTCTAAACCATCCAAAACTATACATATCTAACTTTCTAAATATATCGACAAATATTAAGAAATTATCTAAAACTACCGACAACAATTCCTATAGCAGTTGCAGCTGCAGCTGTAGCAAATCCACTTTCTCCTATCACAGGGACGAAGGTGCCCAATGTATGTGTTAAGGCACCTAAACCCGCGGCAATAACTAGAGCAACTAACCTTATTGCATTTCTTGTCTGCATGCCATATAGTTGGTATGTATTTAGAACCCCCCCTCCCCCCCCAAACACACACACACACACACACACACACACACACACAAATTGAGACTAATGACAAGAAAATGAGAAGAAATATGCATGAATCTACAGGTAAGAAAAGGTAAGTGAAGTGTGACAAAATACAAACCATCATTAAGGATGGCAATGATCAGCACCATGAAGGGTGGGAAATCAAACCTCCATATGAGGGCGAGCAACATAAAACCAAGCTGTCAAAAACAGAGATAAAAGAGAAGTAGGTACAAGGAAGACCACAAGCCATGACAAGAGGATTCTATCAAAAAATATGTAAATATGCTAGAAAAAATGCAAATGAATTTTTTAAAAGAGTTTCAGTTATCATCCTAAATTAAAACACTTACCACAATACGAATAGTAATAGAAACCGTATATATCTGCACCATGAACACCCAAAGCATAAAAAAAATTTAGTCAATTAAATAATTACATCCCACAACTCTCTACAGCCACAAAGCAGATAGCCCAATACATGTGGGGAAAATATTTGTAGAGTAAAGATGTCGAAGACCTGATAGTTACAAAGCATAAATATTAGCGAAAATTAAAGAAAGCAATTAAGAGAATAAATGCTTGCCTACATCAATAAACCACCATCTCTACCTTGATCTTTGACTCATTCATTCTCAATTAATAGCTTTCTGACCCTCGCCATATCAATCTAAGAAGTAACCTTCCAAAATATTAACAACCTATTAGATAGCCTCATGAACCAACAATCCAACCAAGAAAAACTGTACACACTAAAACATGGATTATAGATATTTTTTTATCACAAAACTTAATATATTATAAATAAAATTTCAGCAGAAAAAGAAAGACCAAAAACCAGTTACTTGAAAATCTACATGTTTTAGGCTCACATGAGATTACTAGTGTTCAGAATTTGGGCACGCCTCAGAACAACTTTGTGGGGCTTTTTTTTTTTTTTTTTTGTGTGTGTAATTTTAGAAAGATGATTTAGGATTATAGTAAAATACATGGAAACAAAGAGGAAAAAGTAGAAAAAGTAGAAATGCACCAATATATACATCTTTAATTGTTTTTGTAGTAGTGCGAGACACTTTGGATGGAATTCAAGACAAACAAATTGGATAGGGAAAAATTAAAGGAGACAAACAACAATTCATCAAAAAACTAACATGAGCTATCACATGTGATAGCTTTGCTGCATAAAGAGCACTAATTGGGAAGATGTTATATAGTATATTTGTAGTTAAATAGTATTCGGAAAATGTTATATTGTTGTAATTGAGAAAGAAGGGGGAAAAAATGGAAATAGACAGAACTAAACTACCTAAGGAATTCATAAGATTTCAGTAGTATATTTGTTCAGTCTACAATACAAAATAAATTTACCAAAAGTAAACCTCACTCATATAGCCTGGGCAAAGTCCATTCATAAAACCAAGTACTCTTGGTGTAAGAAATGAAGTTATTTCAACATTATTGATAATATGCTGTCTTTTTTTTTTTTTTAATCAAATAGGCAAAGTAATTACAACTTTGGAGTGTGCACAGACATATTCACAATCACACTAAATGAATAAACATCTCTACTCCACCTTTCTAAGAAAATTTAAAAACAAAAGAATTCTAATGACAAACGGTTTTTGCAAACACAAGACTCATAGGTAAAAGCTCATAGTAATATTGCCAATTTTATTTTAGTCAATATATACATCTTCAAATTGACAGATTTTACATGGATCAAAATGACAATCAACACCAATTAAAACTACTTAGTTAGCACACATACATAGAACCACACAGCTTTAAATAGGCAAACTATGGATCAATTAACAATTGAAATTTTAAAAATATATATATATATATATAGCTTAAAGTTTAATTTAAAATTTTAGTTAAAATATTCTACATGTCTTGAGTCTGACTAAACCCAAAATAAAAAATAAAAAATAAAAATAATTTTATAAATAATGGACTAGAACAACTGAAATTTCATTAAAATTAGTAGTTTCAAAATCTACATGTTTCTTTAGAGAAACTGAAACAGAATTAGAAGAAAAATGATGTTGTTTGTAAGGCATGATGGTTCATTATTATTCATCACAGCTTTAGGCTAAATGCAAATATATTCAATCTATGATTCAAGCAAAGATTAAAAATGCAAAACCCATGTCAATATTGATACAAGTAGGATGTACAAAAAATCAACCTCAAGGAGGAGATGGTGAGGAGATTGAAAAGGTTTAATCTATTTGGTTTTGAGTAGAATAGAGAATCCACCAACATATATAGCTAAATTTGCACCAAATTTTAACAACACATTTAGTTTTGTAGAAGAAGAAATGCACTTTTAGTTTTGTAGAAGAAGAAATGTAGGAAATCAGAAAATGACATTTTTGTATTTCGGATCTCTATATAGGATCCCATGTATTGGCAGTTTTTCTTTTCTTTTTTCTGTCACAGTCAAATTCTAAAGCGGCAGTACTACATTGATGCAATTATTTTTTCATAGCAATCTTGACTTGGTCGTGTATATTTACATCTTACTAAGATTTTTTCTTCTTTTTATTCAATTATTTTCTGATTCAGGATGTGACATTATTACCAAAGTGGAAGGCATTTCAGACAGTCATATTCCTTGAATTGATGAGATGGATGGGTTATTAATGAATGGTTTTTTAAGCTGTAGGTTGTTACTGGACACGTCAAGAATAAGGTTTAGAAGTGCTATTTGTTTGCAAAGAACTCTAGTTTTGGTTTGATCGCATAATCATTTGGGCAAAAAAGGTAGTCAAGAAATCCTGTGTGTGATTCTTTCTGTCACATGTTATGTATCGTACCAAAGGTCACAAACAATATCGTACCAAAGGTCACAAACAATATCGTACCTTTATGCTTATGGGAAGGAACTTTGATGAGAATACATTTTCTTTAGTGTTGGCTTTCTCTTTGAACCTCTATTTCAAGTTTTGTGTTCTGATTGATATTGGTGACTACTCAATTGACACGTTGATGACATTCACACTAGTAATGTTCTGCATTGACGAGGGATCTGATGTTGCTTGCATGTTGTTGATTTGTTTGCTTTTCATAGGGCGATGGCCTTCGTGATTTAGAAAAAATTGTTGCATTTGATTTTGATGGGTGTCTTGTGAATACGTCTGTGAAAAGGTATGACAATTTATAATGATAAATGAGTTACTCTGAAATTTTATAAATTTAAATTGTGGCAACGTATACTTTAAAAAGCAAGCTTTAGTATTAGATGATACTCTGATATGCCATGTATTGCTTATTCTAGTAAGTATTTCAGGTGATACCTAATTGAACCAAGTAAAGCAGAAAGATTAATAAAAGTATCCGTCAAGAAAATAAACAATTGGTATTTTGGACTGACTCTATTTGAATTGGATTATCAATAATTTGTTTGAATGAATTAATTTAAGGACTTGTATTGACAAGGGAAGATGATTTTCTTCATTTCAATATCAGTTTTCATACTTATTTATAGATGTAGAATATCCAAGAAGAAATGCACTTAGGTATTAAATCTCATAAAGTGCAACAATGATTTCAGCAACCTTTTTTCTCTATTGTAGAAATTATGAACTGTAAAAGGAATCAATCTTTTTTTCTTTTTTTCTTTTTTGTGGCTCAGGAGACAAGAAGCATACCTCTGTACATATCTATATACAAACATATAAACCTACAAATACAAATACAAACATACATATACAAATATACCTCTAAAAATCTTCAACAGCCAAGAAGGTGGATGCGAATGGAAGTGCCCCAAGCGGCATGCTTTAAGGACATTAATTCATCAGTGATGCCTTGAAACCTTCAAAAATAAAATAAAAAATGAAGATTAAACAAATCAAATTCTCATTGAACCCTAGAATTATAGATTAACTACAAAAAGTTAAAAACAAATCAAATTAAATAAATCATACTCATATGACGACCACCATATAAACATCTCAAACATCAACCAAAATAAACAATTTTGTAGCCTCACTCTCACCTTCCACCCTAATAATCGCCGCTCGATCAAACCCAATTTCCTGCTCCGCTTTGGCCACCACGAATTTCGACCTCTCTATCTCCTGCTGCGCCATCTACTTCTGCTCCACGGCCTTGGAGATCTCAGCCCCATACGACAAATACATGATCGCAACATCATCAAGAACGATGTTGAATTCCTTAGCTTGACGAACCAAGCTCTCACGGACCAATGCAGAGACACTAGGACACTCGGTGAAGAGCTGATCGATGTTGAATTGAGCGACGACGGCCTTGAGGACTTCGTTGCTGATCGAAGGAAGGACTTTCTCGTCGTATTTGAGGCCTAGGGTTTGGAAGATTCGGGGAGAATTGAGAGACCTCAGGGCGAGAGAGCACGCGGAGGGTTAGGTTAACCATTTGGAGGTCCTTGGTGCCGGAGATAGAGGAGAAGGTGTGGGGGCGAGTTCGGATGTCGAAGATGAAGGCTTTTGGAGCCATGGGATGAGGGTTTGCGAGAGAGAGAGAGGGCTTTGTTTAGGAACAAATTAGCTAGGGCTTTGTTTCAAAAAGAAAAGGCAAAGCAAATTAATTGGAGAAGAGTATTGTACATGTTTAGCAAATTCAATCTTGGTGGGTGCTTTAAAGAGCCATGACCATCTCAATTGTGTGGAAGAGGCGAGAATCTGAGAGAGAGGGAGATTGATACCTTCTGATGTTCCATTCTAATTAGAGGAAGACAAAAAAGTTATTTTGGGGGAAAAAAAATCTAACATTTCTTTTTTTTTTTTTTTTGTGATTGGCACCCAAAATTTCATTTTAGCGCTTTTTTTTATATATATTTTTTTATTATACAATTCACGACATTCATTGTGTGTCGTAAAAAAGCAATACTTTTAACAGCAGGCAATGTGTGCGTCGTAAAAAGTGCAGTATTTTTAACAGCGGGTGTTATGTACGCCGTGAAAAGTATTCACTTTTCACAGCTAGCGTATGTGCGTCGTGTATAGTTGATGTATTAACGGCACGCCATATGCACGTCATAGAAAGTTTTATTATTTACGGCGTGCATTGCAAGCCGTAAAAAAATCATCGTTATTACCATTCACAGTCTACGCAATAGACACGTCTTGGTTGGAAAAGTATTTACAATGTGCAAAAAAAGCAAGTCGTAAAAGTGAGAAACTACGGCCTGCATTTATTGTATGCCGTTGATGTAGTGCCATAAAAAGTCAGTTTTATTGTAGTGTATGATATTTGGGAGGAGAAAGGAAATGTACTCCATGTTTAGGGGAAGAAATGAATGGACTCCATTGAATTAAGTTGGCCTGTGTGTCCAGGGTGAAAGTCCCGAAAAACGCGCGTATATATGGGTGCCGATTCCCACGGACGAAATTTCTATAAAATGGCAAATTGAAGTATTTGTGTAATGGTTATATTGATTTGGGAATCATTGAGTTGTAGCCTCAGTTGATTTGTCTAGATAACAATGGATTTGACTCATGAATTGAGGGAAAATGAATTGTCATGAAATAAATTAAGATAAAACGAATTAAGATGTGACACTTGGCATATTATGATCTAGTAAGAATACGAATGAGTTTACCATGGGCATTGTATATGCATATCGTCTTTATATCTTTGTTAAGATTCATATATTGTGTTAGATTGTTTCTACTAGGCTTTGGCTCACCCTACTTGGGAAAAACCATTTTCAGGTTCTGGTGATATGCCTCCGCCAAGGACTTAGCTTGAGAGGATTGTGGAGCTGAAGGCTCACTTTTGTTTATTTTGTATTTACCTTTTGTACAAGCCTAGGTCTTTATTTGTACTAAGCTTATGACTCATTTTGTTGTAACCAAGCACGGTCTTGGAAAGATGTAAGCCTTTAGGGCATATGAATATTTGTTTAGCTTTCATTTAATCTACTACTTGTAACACATGCTGCAGATTCAGGATGAGTTATTTATGAATGTATATCGCATGTGTCACCTTTTGTAAGTTAAAGTCTGATTAATGAAAGCATGTTGTTTTGATTATACTTCCGCTTTGAGATGAGTCTATCGTATTTATTTTGGGACGTTATAATTTCATAATCTCCTGATACTAATCAAATAGTCATACATTCAATAAGAAATAGAGAGAGAGAGAGAGAGAGAGAGAGTAACTTCGTACTGGGAGATGGCATCGTTGAACGCGTTGAAGAAGGCGGAATCATCCCAGAGATTGCATTCCTTCTTTTCCATAGCCGGTGGAAATCGCCGATCACTACTGAGAGAGTGAGAGAGACGATCAGAGATGAAGGAGCCGATTAACTCAGTGGCGATGAATTGAAGGAAACTCCCCTCAACATTATTGAACGCAGAGTGTTTCTCTCTCTCTCTCTCTCTCTCTCTCTCTCTCCCTCTTCCATGTGCCTTTTGATGAACCCTAGCTTTCTACATTCCTTTGATTAGAAGAAGCCAAAGAGTTACTCCTGTATTTTGATTTTTTTAAAATTTGTGTTTTGGTGTTTGGCGCCAGATTTTTTTTATTTTGGCATTTTTTTTTTTTTCTATCATAGATTCAAGACAGAAATTGCATGCCGTGTAAAGTAAAATATGTTTAATGACATGCATACGTGTGTCGTGTATATTTAATGTATTAACAACTTGCCTTACACGTGTTGTAGAAACTTTAACTATTTACAGCTAATATTACAATTCGTAAAAAGATTATCATTATTAGAATTAACGGAGTAGGCAATTGACATGTCGTGGTAATGATATTATTTACGACATGCAAAAAAAGAAAGTCGTAAAAGTAAAAAATTACGACTTGTATTGATTGTATGTCGTTGATGTGATACCGTAAAAATAAGTTTTGTTGTAGTGCCCAAGTTTACATTTTTTTAATAAACATGCATAAATATGTACATATTTGTTATTTTCATTATTAAAGATATATATTTATCAATTTAAAATATATTTACATAAATAAGTTGGTCAAATAGCTCTTCAATTTGTATTGGTCAACTTAATCTTAACATGACTCGTGACAGTTCGATTATCCCATAAAATTCTAGAGAGAAAAAAAAATGCTCTTACACTTTAAGGTCAACTTAAATTTATCCTACCACATAAATTAGATATTTTTATAAGAAAAATGATTTGTGGCACTAAAACTGTTGGCACTAATGGCACTAATTTCCTGTTTTGGTAACTTTGTTTTTTTTTTTTTTTTTTTCTTTACCTGATATAGAAATTAGTGCCATTAGTGCTCAACAAATTAGTGCCACAAATCAAAGCCCTTTAGTGCTAATGGCACTAATGGCACTAATTTCTATATCAGGTAAAGAAAAAAAAAATAAAAAAATAAAGTTACCAAAACAGGAAATTAGTGCCATTAGTGCCAACAGTTTTAGTGTCACAAATCATTTTTCTTTTATAAATCACAATGTGGCACACAGTAACTCAAGTAATATTTCTAATATAATTATTGAAATAAATATAAAATTTAAATGTTTCACTTCATTTCTTTTTCAGGCCACATTGCGTTAGCTCCTAAAATCTGAACCTATCTTCAACCATGAAAGCTCATTACTATGACCACAATAAGTTCATTCTACAACCAAAAACAACACAACAATCAACACTATATATAAAAATTCAAGTATTTTCAATAAACTATAAAAATAAAGAATAAAAATAGAGAACATACGGAAGAGAGTTTTAGAGATACATCCAAAAAAAAAAAAAAATAGTATTGTTATGTCATCTAGAAAACTTTGATATGACAAATTATAATTATAAAAATTTTATAAGCAGAATATAATTATACTTAACAGAAACGATTTTTTTAATTTATGCAAATTTATTTACTTTTAATTTCCCAATTGAATTATGATATATGTATTTTATTATAGAACAAAATACTAATAGAAAGCTTAAATAATGACAGAAACTTACTTAATCTTATCCATTTATTTATTTTTAAATTGTTTCTAATTAATTTTAAAATTAAATTTTGAATCATTGTCTAAAACTATGCATAGCACGGATTTTATGCTAGCCTATCTATATACTATTATAATCACAAAACATTGTCATCTTATTAAGGTTGAAAATTGTAATTATTTTTTCTCTTTTTTTTTTATTTTGTTTAATTTTTGTTAATATGTATAACGGCTTGGGTTAGACCCGACCCTTTCATATTCTTGGATCTAGGATTCGAAACTCTTTACCGTGGTCTATACTCCTCATTGTCTTGTTTTTGTTGAGTTTTCTTATTTGGAGTGGTTGGTTGTGTCTTGAACAGATTGGGAGTTAGTTTTTCAAAGGAATTGTCGTCTGTTTCTTTTCTTGTTCGCTCGAGCAATACTTTGGTCGCTCAAACGGTTTTTGGATTCTCTCAATACTTTTTCAGGTCTACAAAACTTCTAGGAGTAGGGTGATCTTCGCTCAAGCGATACTTTTGTCACTCAAGTGGTCTTTTGCAGTCTGAAAAACTTCTAGGAAGGGGTCATTGTGCATTCGTGTGATGTTTTGGTCACTTGAGTGGTGTCACTTCTGATACTCGAACGCTGGTTTGGTCGCTCGAGCAGCCTGTGTGTATATCAAATCAAGGAAAGGTATTTTTATGTCGCTTTTTCATTTCCTTGTCTCTCTAAAACACTCCAAATCCTAATTTCTTCACATTTTCTCTTTCTCTCTCTCTTTAGTTCTTATCTAAACACCTCCATACACACAAATCTATTGATTTCTCCACCATAGTTCCATGGCGAAAAGGGTAAAGCTCGTAGAGGGTTCGTTTTAATTGTAAAAGATTTTATTTTCGACTCCATCAAACTTCTACTCTTGCTCTCCTCTTCATCTAAACTTGAGATAAGAATTTCTTCAACCTTTTGTATGATTCTTAGCTTGGTTATTTGTTCTTTAAAAATGTCTAGTAATTTGGGGGTTATGGGTTCGATTAGGGTTTTGATTTGGGTTGTTTTTGGAAATATAAGAGAAAGGTTTTCAAATTGATTAATGGGGAATGTTGTGGGGATGGTTGTAATGTTAATTGGCGATGAAATTTTGGAAATCTCTTCTCAAAATGCATTATTGAAAGGAATGGAATCTTGGTTGGAAAATTATTGAATTTCGAAAACTAAGAACAAATGAAAGAGGTTGAAATTTGAAATGAGATTAAGAATATATACATGATGATGATGATGATGGAGTTAAGTATGTAATATCACACCTACATTGAAATTATGAGATTTTGCTTGTTGTTGGAAAATTGATCTTTTGTTTAGAAACATCTGTTTTGGGCTATTAATGGATGATAGCTTTGATTATTGTAGAAATTGCATAAAGAATAGGTTAATTGAAAACTATTTACTCATACACATTACATTGAACATTGTTTTACATATATATTTTGAAAATGTATTATTTTTAAGAACAATTGGTGAATACCTCGGTGAATCTAGTTAGGAGATGTAGTTGTGGTTTTATTATATTGGTCTATGTGTACTTGGTAAAAGTCTAGAAACCCGCCTGGTTAGGTGTCGTTCCTTCTGATTAGTACTAGTAAAATGGTTTTGGTAGTGCTTGTATAGTCTACTGGCAAACACATACCTAGAGATTCCTAATGTTATGTATCCACTGTCTTGTTTTTTTGTTTTAAAGATATTGTTTTATGAATTAATCATAATCATGTCATGGCATTGGAGCTGAGAGCTTCTTTTATATTTTTTGTGTAATTACTTTTATACAAGCCTTGGGCTTTCTATGCATTGAGTTTAGTTCACTTTCGTTATACCCAAGTATTACCTTGGAAAGATGTGGCCATTAGAACATAAACTCACACTTGCTCCCTTCTGTTTTGCAGTACTTCATCATGTTATATGCTATAAATTTAAGATTTAGGATTTATAAATTTATACATGTATATGTCATCTCTTGTACGGTAAAGATATATCAATGAAAGATTAATGTTATGTAAGTTTTTTGTTTTTCATTGAATATTATGAGGTGGTTGTTATTATTTAGGGCGTTACAATATATGTGACAACCATAAATTAATTTTTTATTCTTAGAATACAATTTTAAAATTTTATACTCTTAATTTTAATTTTATATTCTTAAATTTAGATTCTTCCTTAAATAATATTAGCCAATTAGAATAAGATCAATATTTATTCCTTAATTTATGTATCCTTTATTAAATTATAAAATAAACTTTTAAATTTAAATTCTTCTTTAAATTGTGTTATTATAATTAGAATGAGATCAATATTTATATATATCATAATGATATGTCATAATATTATTGGTCTAAACCTAATATGTTATTAAATACACATGTTCCAATTATTAATTGCTATTAAAAGTTTATATTTTTATTTTTTCTCATTTTTGGTTTTAAATTTTATAAATAAAAAAAAAATTATATCTTCTAAAGTATAGGACTTGAACAATAAATTTTTTTAATACAAATATATTTTTTTTTAACAAAAGACAAAAATATTAAAAAAATGAATAACTTATTTAACATTTGCCAAATATGGTGGATTCTATTTATATATATATATATATATATGAATTGTTAATTAAATAAATAAAAATAAAAATAAAAATTTTGGCTTAAATAGCTAAGAAGTGGCTTTTGCTAAAATCAAATAAAAATAAACATTATTTTCTATTAAAAGTGATGGTTAGTGAAACTTATTTTTTTATATATAGTAAAAAAATAGAATTAGACGTGATAATTTATTATTCCAGCAATATTACAGACTCACACTTTTTACCTATAATGGTGTGGCAAGGGAGTTGGGTCTCATAGCAAATCAAAAGTTGACACATATGATACCACATCATTGTAGTTATAATTGTCATCTTTTTGTGGGTCGCAAACATTTTTCTTATTGTTCATTTAGACTTTTTTATGGGACTTGTGAAATATAGTAGATCCTGTTATTTTTATTTATTTATTTTTACTCTCAATTGTCAATTAAACAACCTAAAATAAAAATACAAAAAAATGAAAATTTTTTGCCTCAAATTGCTAAAAGTGATTTTTGCTAAAACAAATAGAAATAATTTTCTATTAAAAGTGATGGTTCATGAAATATATATTTTTATTAAAAAAAATAAGGGTTATAGGTAATAATTTCTTGGTTATCTAGATTTATTTTCAGATCAAATGAGAATACTATTCTAAATTTTGTTCTTACTTTTCTTATATTTAGATACTTTTATTTATAAGAAATTTATTTTTATTATGTTTAAATTATTTTATACCATTATAAAATGTAATTTTTTTTAATATCAACTTATTCAATGATTTCTTTCTAAAAAGTGAATTTTTTAAACATAATAAAAATAATTTCTACTGAAAAAAACTTAAGCATATTACTTTTGCTTTTGTTCATTAATATTAAAATTTTAATTAATCTTGTTTATTATTAAAAAAATAAATTAGCAAATAATTTTATATATACAATTTTGTTTCTATTGCATAGGTTATTTGATATTTTTGTCTAAATCTACTCAAATTTATTTGAATTTTTGAATTTTACATAGATTTTCATTGAATTAAAAATTATGTTGGCCATCTTTAAAAAATTCCAAACTTGACTCGAGTTGCTTGGGTTGAACTCGCCCGAGTTTACAACTCTAGCAAGAGAGGTTGAAAGTTACATGAATAAAATTGTGACAAATTAAAAATTGATACATAAATTGCGAAACTTAAATAGTATGTTTCAATATTTTTTTATTTTCGTAGTTTACATACAAAAAACTAATTTTTTATATTATTTTATATTAAAATATTTTATTAATTTTTTCGCATCTGGTGCATAGCATGGCGTTTTAGTTGTAATATAAATAAAAACGTTCCACCCTTTTTGAGCTTGAAACTACAAAAAAAATAAATAAATAAATAAAATATCTTTCCAAACATAACTACTTTATATAGGTTAAAATAGTTTTTTTTACAACATAGGTTGGGTTCGGTTGGGTTTGGTTGGGACTAAATTACTCACTAAAAGATAAAATATATTAAAAAATTAATAACATAAAATATTACATTTAAATTATAATTATTTTACTTTTTCGCTCACAAAAATTAAAATAATCAATCCAAACGAAATTTTTAATTCCAAATTAAAAAAAATCTCAATTCAAAAAAATCAATTAAATTTTTTTATCAAATAATAAGTAAATAACCAATTAAAATAGTTAATTTTTCAATAGGAGTCAATGATAATAACGACTTATTGTAAGATGATGATTAAAAGTTATTTTTTTTATTTTTTATTTTTTAAAAAAATATATAAATTATAAAAAATGATATAATTTAAAATAAATTAAAACAACTCCTTTTTTTTTTCTTTTTCTTTTTTTAAGCTCTTCCCAAAAGAGACGAATGAGTGCAATTTCTACTGTTTTAATCTCCAACTTGTTACTGTTTTTTAACCAGTTCTGTTTTGTTTTGTATTGACAGGTGTGAATCATCACACGGATGCCCCCACCCACTCTCTGTCTCTCACTCATCAAGTTTGAGCCAAAAAGAAATGGGAATAAAAAGGACAACCGGCACTGTTCCACTTCTACTGTCCTGATTCCTGACACTCACTGAATAGCAATCAAACACCTAGGCCCGTTCAGTTTGATTTATTTTGACAATTTTTAAATTTTTAATTTATTTTAAGTTATTATTTTTCTATTTTTTTATATATATTTTTAAAAAAATCAAAAAAATAAACTTTTAATTTACTTTCCAAAACAACTTTTAGTTTGCTTTTAGAATCAATATTAAAAAAACAATTTTTTTTTAAAAACAATGGTAAAGTTTAAAATTTTATTTAGTTATATATTTTTAAAATAAATTTTGATAAAATTCAAATTTTATTTGGTTGAGTCTTCAAAATTAATTTTTTAATTTTTTAATTTTTCGTATTTTGTTATGTTTAATGAACTTTTTTTGTCAACTTTTTTTTTACTTTTTAAGTGTACCTAATTTAAATATACTTTTTAGATACACCTAAAATTTTTTGGGAGCTTTTTTGATAAATCCACTTTCTAAGGATTTATTCCATCAAATCCATATTCTTTTTTACTATTCCATTAGGTCCTATTTGAGATAAGAAGATCAAAACATCATTTTCATCTATTTATGTCTCATTTAGTTCACATTATTTTCTTATGTTTCAATAAATTCTATGGGTGACATAATTACCAAAATACCCCTAATGTGAATGTTCACACCGTCAATGTGAATGTTCATATCGTCAATGTGTAGGGGCCCGACCCATGTCGATCCTCGTGGGTGCCCGAAAAAATTCGAGTCGGACTGGGGCGGGCCCAGCCCATTGACAATGTGAATATTCACATTGACATGTTAACATTCACATTAATAGAAGTGTAAAATTGGCCCGCATCCCGTGGCGGCGCGAAACCCGCCCACGACCCATGGGCGGCCCGGGCGGGCCCGGTCCGGCCCGTTGACAATGTGAATATTCACATTGACATATTAACATTCACATTGATAAGAGTATAAAATCGGCCCGTGGTCCATGGGCGGCCAAAAGCCCGCCCACGGCCTGGGACGGGTCCGGCCCAACCTGTTGACAATGTGAATATTCACATTGACATGTTAACAAGTGTAAAATTAGCCCGCGCCTCGTGGCTGCCCGAAACCCGCCCACGGCCCGTGGGCGGCTCGGAGCGGGCCCGGCCTGGCTTGTTGACAATGTGAATATTCACATTGACATGTTAACATTCACATTGATAAGAGTATAAAATTGGCCAGTGGCACAGGGCAGGCCCGACCCGCCCCGTTGACAATGTGAATATTCACATTGACATGTTAACATTCACATTGATAGGAGTGTAAAAGTAGCCCGTGCCTCGTGGCTGCCCGAAACCCGCCCACGGCCCCTTGGAGGCCCGGGGCGGGCCTGGCCATTTTTTTTTAATTCTTTTTAATTTTTTCTACCAAAATTTTATTATTTTTCACAAAAAAAGACACTAGGCCTCAGCGCGGGCCGGACCTCGGACCGAGCCTTGAATGGGCCTTAACTGGGCCGATGGGCCGGGCCGGGCTTCAAAGTGATGGCCCAGGCCCTAGCCTTGGGTCTCAGACTAGGCTCGAGCCTGGGCCCAAACGAGCCTTTCCCGAGCCGGGTCAGGCCGGCCCACGAGTCAAAAAATTATACCCAGGCCCTAGCCCTGGCACAAGGGTATTCGGGCTTTGGACGGGCCGATGGATCGAGTCTTTGGTCGGGCCAGTGGGCCTAGGCCTAGCCTCGAGCTTAGGTCGGGCTTGGGCGGGCCTGGCCATTTTTTTTTAATTCTTTTTCATTTTTTCTACCAAAATTTTATTATTTTTCACAAAAAAATACATTGCGCCTCGGGTGGGCTGGGTCTCGGACTGAGCCTTGAATGGGCCTTAAGCAGGCCGATGGGCCAGGCCGGGCTTCAAAGTGATGACCTAAGCCCTAACCTAGGGTCTCGGACATGCTTGGGCCCGGACCGAAACGAGCCTGCCCCGAGCCGTGGGCGGGCTTCTGGCAACCCACGGGCCGCAGGCCAACTCTACATTCCTATCAATGTGCATTTTAATATGTCAATGTGAATATTCACATTGTCAACGGGCCGGGCCTACCCCGGGCCGCGGGCAAGTTTCAGGCAGTGGACAAATTTTACACTCAATGTTAATGTTAACATGTCAATATGAATATTCACATTGTCACGGGTCGGGCCAAGCCCGCCTTGGGCTGCTGGCCAATTTTACACTCTTATCAATGTGAATGTTAATATGTCAATGTGAATATTCACATTGTCAACGGGCCGGGTCGGGCCCGCCCTAGGCCGCTGACCAATTTTATACTCTTATCAATATGAATGTTAATATGTCAATGTGAATATTCACATTGTCAACAGGCCGGGCCGGGCCTGCCCCGGGCAGCCCATGGGCTGTGGGCGGGTTTCGAGCAGCGACGAGACGCGGGCTAATTTTACATTGCTATCAATGTGAATGTTAACATGTCAATGTGAATATTCACATTGTCAACGGGCTAGGCCCGCCCCAGGTAGGGGCCGGCTTTTGGCCGCCGATGGGCCGCGGGCCAATTTTATAGTCTTATCAATGTAAATGTTAACATGTCAATGTGAATATTCACATTGTCAACAGGCCGGGCCGGGCCTACCCCAGGCCACCCATGGGCCGTGGGCGGGTTTCGGGCAGCCACAAGGCGCGGGCTAATTTTACACTCCTATCAATGTGAATGTTAACATGTCAATGTGAATATTCACATTGTCAACGGGCCAGGTCGGGCTTGCCCTGGGCCGTTGGCCAATTTTGTACTCTTATCAATATAAATGTTAACATGTCAATGTGAATATTCACATTATCAACGGGCCGGGTCGGGCCCACTCTGAGCCGCTGGCCAATTTATACTCTTATCAATATGAATATTCACATTGTCAATGGGTCGGGTCGGGCCCGCCTTGGGCCGCTAGCCAATTTTATACTCCTATCAATGTGAATGTTAACATGTCAATGTGAATATTCACATTGTCAACGGGCCGGGCCGGGTCGGGTCCGCCCTGGGCCGTTCGCCAATTTTATACTCTTATCAACGTGAATGTTAACATGCCAATGTGAATATTCACATTGTCAACAGGCCGAGCCGAGCCCGCCCCAGGCCGCCCATGGGCCGTGGGCGGGTTTCGGGCAGCCATGAGGCGCGGGCTAATTTTACACTCCTATCAATGTGAATGTTAACATGTCAATGTGAATATTCACATTGTCAACGAGCGGCGAGCGGGCTGGCTTTTGGCCAGCCATGGGCCGCGGGCCAATTTTATACTCTTATCAATGTGAATGTTAACATGTTAATGTGAATATTCACATTGTCAACGAGCCGGACCGGGCCCGCCCCGGCCCGCCCATGGGCCGCGGGTGGGTTTCGCACCGCCACGAGACGCGGGTCAATTTTACACTCCTATTAATGTGAATGTTAACATGTCAATGTGAATATTCACATTGTCAACGGGCCGGGCCCGCCCTGGCTCGCGGGCGGGTTTCGGGCCGCCCACGGGCTAATTTTACATTCCTACCAATGTGAATTTTAAAATATGAATGTTCACATCATAAAATTGCTAACCGTTCAAAAAATATTTATAATAGTATCAAAATTAAATATAAGGGCATAAGTGTCCATGAAAATAGTGTAAATCAAGGAAAATGACTTTATGGAATAAAACTATACATATATGAGACTAAATGGGTTAAAAAATTTGTTCATGGACTTCTTGGGTTAAAACACTTCTAAATGGGATTTATCAAT
Organism: Camellia granthamiana; assembly: GCA_036172215.1. NCBI lineage: Eukaryota > Viridiplantae > Streptophyta > Magnoliopsida > Ericales > Theaceae > Camellia > Camellia granthamiana. Next base: position 75,214,432 of record CM069910.1, read on the forward strand.
AATTTATCCAAAATTTTTATACTTTTGAAATTTTTGAAATTAATTTTTGAGTTTTAATCCGTATTTTATTATTTGTAATGAACTTTTTAAATATTTTACTGTAATCATTGTTATTCAGTTTTTGATCTATTCAATTTAAATACACTTAAAATTTATAAAAAAAATCTTTTAAAAAATCACTGACTATTAGCCCAATTTTTATTTTTATTTTATTTTTAGACCCACTCAATTTAAATATACTTAAAACAAAATCTTCTAAAAAAATACAAAATCCACTCAATTTATAAAAAAAATCTTTTAAAAAATACAAAATACTAACAAATATACCCAAAAAAAATTCAAGTTTTAGATCAAATCAATCTGACTACACTTACAATATATAAAAATTATAAATAAAAAAAATTAAAAATCACTATATACTAACAAATATAAAAAATAAAAATAAAAAAATCAATTTTTATATCCGTTCAATCTAAATATGCTTAAAACATTTTTTTTCACTATTTTCAAAAATATTTTTTAATTAATTCAAAATAAAAATTCATTTGCTTTAATTTTTATATGAATTTGTAAACAACTTATTTACAAAGTTTCATCTAAAAAAATTTGATTAAAAAATATGATCTACCACATATTTCAAGATGGATATTTGGGAACGGAGATAAATTTAGAATAGATTTGAAATAGTTCTACAATAGAGATAAATTTGAAATAGATTTGAAATAGTTTTGAGAATGTAAATAAATTTGAAATAATTATGAGAAGAGTTTTCGGAATAACAAATGAGTTTTTAATTTTAGACTCTCAAAATCCAAATCAAATGGAGCCCTATTTTTGGCTTCAATAATATAAATTCAAATTTAACTATTCAAAAATTATTTAGAATTGTTAGTTTATAGTTTTGATTTATTCTACACATAAACTCTATACTATACAAATTCAATTTCAATCATATAGCCCTCATTTGAGATAAATTCAGAGTACTTAAGTTAGGTTCGTATCGTTTTTCTTTTGGATTTTACTTTCTTTTTCTTTTTTCCTTTTTTGATAAATTATATTGATTACTTTTAATTGATAGAAAATGCATAAAATTTTATAATTTTGACATAATTACACTAATTTTCTTTTAATAAAGTTTAAAAAACCCAAATTAAAGAAATGATGTGAAATTATAATGATTAAATATTATAAAATATATATTTTAATAAAATGATAATATAATTTTTTATGTGTATGTCTAACAAATGGCAGGTTAGGATAGTTGGCTAATGATCCATGTAACTGTCTAGTGAGAAGGTCAGATATTCAAGGTTAAGAGTCGATGGAGTAACTATGATCTCCTTTCATATTCTAGCTTACTTATCCCTTAACATTCTATTGTTTGACAAAAGAAAAACACACACACACAAAAACAAAGAAGAAAAAGAAGAAGAAAGCAAATGAATGATAAAAATAGAATTAACTTTATGTGAATTAAAACTCAAAAGAGTCTAACGTAATTATATCAAACTTATTAAATTTACAATTTTTTCTTCTCATCACAAGAGAAATAGGCATAATTTATCCTCTCTAATTTTTATTATTTTTTTTTTTTAGAAAAAAAAAAAATCCAGCAATCACACTCCCAAAATAATTACAATAATCCAACCCCTAGCAACAATACAAAGTGGTATAGATGCAATAAGGAGCTTCCATTAATCAGAGTTAATATACAAAATGTGACATATGCGATATACATTCATAAATCGTTCATCTTGAATCTACAGCATATGTTACGAGACGTAAATAAAGAATGAAAGCTAAACAAATATGCATATGCTCTAATGGCTTACATCTTTCTAAGAGTGTGCTTGGTTACAACAAAATGAGCCATAAGCTCAGTACAAATAAAGCTCTAGGCTTGTACAAAAGGTAAATACAAAATAAACAAAATTGAGCCTTCAGCTCCACAATCCTTGCAGGCTAAATCCTTGGCGGAGGCATATCACCAACACTTGAAAATGCTTTTTCCCAAATAGGGTGAGCCAAAATCCAGTAGAAACAATCTAACACAATATATGAATCTTAACAAAGATATAAGTATAATGTGCATATACAATGTCTACGATAAAATCATTCATAATTTACAAGATCATAGTATGCCAAGTTTCATATCTCATTTTATTGTTTATATCTATTTCGTTCAATCACCCAATATTGATAATACAACTCATCGGGTCTCAAATCAATATAATTATCATACACACACATTCACTTGCCATTTTACGAAAATTTCGTCCATGAGATCGGCACCCATGTATACAAGCGATTTTCGGGACTTTCAACCTAGACACACAGGCCAACTTAATTCACTGGAGTCCATCCCATTTCTTCTCCCAAACATCATACATATATTATATATTAAAACACAGTCATGTTCAATAATAACCAATAAGAGATTAGTTTCAATTCATCTAATCCTCATGCAATTTCTACAGCAACCATAGCTATCATCCACCGATAGCCCAAAACAGATATTTTTAAACAAATATACAATCTCCACGACAAATAAATTATCTAAATTTTTACAGGAAAGAGATAATAAACATCCAACACACCATTTTCAATATTTTAAACCAAAACTCTAGGTTTGTCTTAAATCCTCTAAATCACAACATTATTTACGCAACAACAAATAACTAAGTTAAAAATCATAGGAACGTATAGAAAATCCCTACATCAAGCTTAGAAGACCAAGGAAGAAGTAGAGGAACTTCAAAGATGCCGAAATGAAAATCTATTTAGATCAAAACGGAGCTCTTGAAATGCTCTGCCTTTTTTCCCAAGACACTAGGAGAGGGAAACCAATGAATCTAGGTAAAAATGTAGAGAGAATGTGAGTTTTAGAGAGAGAGAGTCCCGATCTAGGGTTTAGAATCAAAAAGATGTGAAAAAGTGATGTAAAAAGGTGATGCTGCGAACTAATGTATGCACAGTCTGCTTGAGCGCAAAAGTTGATGCTCGAGAGTTAGACACAATAAGTTGTTCTGCTTGAGCGTAAGAAAGGCCACTAGAGCTGAGCCCGCTCGAGCGCAAAAAGAACCGCTCGAGCGTAGAATACACTCTCCCAATAGTTTTGCAGACCTGCAAAAGTACTAAGAGTTTGCAAAGCCCGCTCGAGCACAAGAAGTGTCACTCGAGCGGAGGAGCAAAAATCTATGTAACAAAAGTTTGAAACTAAGCAACCAACTTGTTCCAAATGCAATTACAACAACCTAAAAGCCAAGCTCAAGTAAGAATAAGGGGAGAAAGACATGAACAACCTTCATAAACTATAAAACCCGAGTCCAGAAAAATCAAATGGGTTGGGTCAAACCGGAATCACTATAACCTCCCCCCTTAAAGAATTTCGTTCCCGAAATTTCAAATCAAGTTTTAAAGCTATGCTTAAACAAATTACAGTAATGATCATCAATCAATTCCATCATCATGACCCATTCCCCGGTCATCCAATCCTATCAACACGATAAACGAATTCTCAATACTTAATGCATAATCCATATTTCCAAAACATATACAATGTTTATAATGAACTCACATTTCCAAAACATAAACAACATATACAATGTTTTCATATTTCATTAACATAACAACAATACAATACATGTTCAAGCTTTCACAAATAAATCTGGATATTTCTTACGAACTTCCAACTCACGTTCCCACGTTGCTTTCTCAATTCCTTGATGTTTTCACAATGCCTTCACCAAGGGAATTGTCTTGCCTCACAAGACTTGGTCCCGTGTATCCAAGACTCTTACTGGTCTCTCCTCATACAAGGCATCCTTATCTACCTCTAAGCCGGTCCAATCCAACGCGTGCGATGGATCCGGCTCATACTTCCGAAGCATGCTAATATGAAACACATCATGAACCCTAGAAAGTTGTGGCGGCAAGGCCAAACGGTAAGCTACCTCTCTGATCCACTCAAGGATCTCAAAAGGCCCAATGAATCGAGGGGACAACTTCCTACTCTTTCCAAATCTCATCAAACCTCTCCTCGGTGATATCCTTAAGAATATATAATCTCCCACCTCAAAAGACAAAGGTCTCCTCCTACGATCGGCATAACTTTTCTGGCGACTCTGAGCCGTAACCAACCTCTTACGGATTAGTGCGACTTTTTCAGTCATTTCCCGGACCAACTCTGGACCCAACATAGGTGCATCACCCACATCGGCCCAACACACAGAGGATCTACACGGTCAACCGTACAAGGCCTCAAACGATGCCATGCCAATTTTCGATTAGAAATTGTTATTATAGGCAAATTTCACTAAGGGCAAATACCTCTCCCACGACCCCTTAAAATCAAGGACATAACCCCAAACATATCCTCAAGAATCTGAATAGTACGCTCGAACTGCCGGTCAGTCTGAGGATGATACGCAATGGTAAAGGTCAATCTCGTGCCTAAGGCACTTTCTAGGCTCTACCACAACCAAGTCATAAAACACGGATCTCTATCCGAAACAATCATTACAAGGACCCTGTGCAACCTCATTATGTCCCTAATGTAAAGGTCGGCAAGATAATCTACCGAGTCATTCACACGCATAAATACAAAGTGCGCCGACTTAGTCAACTGGTCAACTACCACCCAAATAGTATCACTACCCTATTGAGTCCTCGAAAGGCCCACAACAAAATCCATCATGACATGCTTCTATTTCCACTCGGCTATAGGCAAGGGTTGCAACAAACCCGCTAGCCTCTGATGTTCAGCCTTCACTTGTTGACAAGTAAGGCATTTAGACACAAACACAGCCACATCCTTCTTCATTTCCCTCCACCAAAACTGGTGACAAAGGTCGTGATACATCTTTGTGCCTCCCGAATGCACCGCAAGGCATGAATGGTAAAACTCTCAGAGTACTTCCTCTCGGCAAGACTCCAGCACGAAAAGACGATCAAGGTATCTAACACTCGAGTCGGAGTACACGTTCAAACCTCTTTCTACTTTCCATTGGAAATATTCTCCCGAAGGGATTCTACTTCAAGGTCGCTCTTCTATGCTTCTAACACTCGGTTCACAAGTATAGATTGTGCAACTACCGAAAACAAGGCTGCAAGCTCAACAAACTCGCCATTCCCGGATAGCACCCAAGATGCAAGTCAAACTCCCCAATAGCACCCAACATCTCCCATTCCCGGATGGCAATACAAGCTAAACTGCAAATAGATTTCCTACTCAAGGCATCGGCCACAACATTGGCTTTTTCCAGATGATAATGTAACTCAAAGTCATAATCTTTCATGAACTCCATCCACCTCCTCTGCCTCAGATTCAAGTCTTTCTGTGTAAACAAATATTTCAGACTCTTGTGATCAAAAAATACTTCAAACTTCTCACCATACAAATAATGTCTCCAGATCTTCAAGGCAAAAATCACCGCTGCTAACTCTAGGTCATGAGTAGGGTAGTTTTTCTCATGTGCTTTCAACTACCGCAAGCCATAGGCCACTACCTTCCCCTCTTGCATCAAGACACACCCAAACCTTCCCGCGAGGCATCACAATACACTGAATAGTCCAAACCCCTCTCCAGAATAATCAATACTAGAGCGATGGTAAGTCTAACCTTAAGCTCTTGGAACGACTTCTCACAAGTCTCACTCCAGACAAACTTAACTCCCTTTCTCGTCAGTCTAGTTAACGGTGCAGCTAATCTAGAGAAATCCTTCATAAATCGATGGTAATACTTGGCTAACCCCAAGAAACTACGGACCTTAAAAGCATTCTTAAGTTGTTCCCAATCTTACACTGCCTCTATCTTGGATGAATCTACAGTCACCCATTCCCTGTATACCACATGGCCTAAGAACTTAACTTCCCTCAACCAGAATTCATATTTTCCAAACTTAGCATACAGTTTATGGGCTCTAAGAAACTTAAGCACCACTCACAAGTGTTCCTCGTGCTCCTCTTCAGAGGGTAAGTAAATTAAGATGTTGTCCACAAAGACGACCACGAAATGGTCTAGGAACTCACGGAAGATTCAATTCATCAAATCCATAAATGCAGCTGGTGCATTGGTTAGCCCAAAGGGCATCACTAGAAACTCGTAATGGCCATACTGCTTACAGAATGTCGTCTTCGATATATCCTTATCCCTTACTCTCAACTGATGATAACCTAATCTCAGGTCTATCTTAGATAAGCAACAAGACCCTTTCAACTGATCAAACAAATCATATATATGAGGCATAAGGTACGTGTTCTTAACTGTTACCCGGTTCAACTTTCAGTAATCTATAAAAAGTCGCTACGCACCATCTTTCTTTTTGGCAAAAAAAGTCAGTGCTTCCCAAGGCGAAGTACTAGGGCAGATAAAAACCCTTATCTAACAATTCCTGGAGTTAAATCTTCAACTTACTCAACTCAACAGGTGCAAACCTATACGGTGCCATGGAAATCGGTGCTGTACCAGGCATTAGATCAATAGCGAACTTGATCTCTCGATGAGGTGGCAAACTAGTAAGGTCCTCGGGAAAAACATCCGAGTATTCACAAACCACCCTTGGCAACTTAACTCGGACCTCATCACACTCAGTACTCAAGAAGTTGGCAAGAAGGCAACTAAGCTCACTCTGCCCACGCGAATCATACACTGGTGATAAAACTCTATCCACCCAGTCCCCTAAGAAACAAAGCAATCACCGCTTGAGATACATACAGTAACTTTCTGACGATAGCAGTCTATAACAGCCCAATAGGATGACAACTAGTCCATACCCAATATAACGTCAAAACTAGACATATTAATCAACACAAATGCAAATGAAAGTCAGCGGCCGGCAACCTCTATGTCACAACCCCGACACCCCTACTTCAAAATAACCTCACCACCAATAGGTGACTCTCCACAAATAAGAGATGCTAACTGAGCAACTCTAACCCCAAAATCGATACGAATGCAAACAAAATAAATGAATGGAATGCACCCGTATCAATCAACACGAAGGCGCTGGTACTAGATCTGGTGCAGTAACAGCATATACACGCCCTAAAGGTCTCTGCTTAACCTACTTACCCCTCAGAGCATAAGCCTAATGTACTGACTGAGCCAAAGTGGCTCCCTGATTGGCTCTCGAGGCCTGTGCTGGCTATGCTGGCTGATGGCTCTATCTCTGCCTTGAACCAGACGCACTAGATGTGCTACCCAACTGTGTGCAAAACTTCTTCATGTGCCCCGCCTGCCCACATGATAACAAGTGAGTGGTTGGCCTCTCCCCAGACTCTAGCTTTAAAAATAAGCCGAAGACAATGCAAACTGTTGCACCCCTCCTCTCTACGGGCAAGCTAGAGACTTATGGCCTAACTGGCCACACTTGTAACAAGTAAAATCTCCCTGACCACCTCTCTCAGAACTTGAACTCGGCACTAGGAAGGTAGACCTCGACTGTTCTCCTTGAGACTACTATGGGGTAGGACCCCTCTGCCTCCTGCTGTCCCCCTAAATATCCTGACTCTTCTTGGAGCCCCTCATCCTCTCTTCCTCTATCTGCATCACGGTCTCAAGGTGAGCCACCGCTTCCACAAGGCGTCCATAATCTCTAATCATCGACCCGGCCACCTTGAACATGAGCCCGGTCCTCAACCTCTTCTCAAACTCCAGACAACAGTGCTCCTCTATCGCCACTAATTCTGGTGCAAACCTAGAGAGGCTAGTAAATGTGGCATCAAACTCAGGCACATGAGTGTTCAACTGCACCAGCTTGGAGAACTGGTCTTTCCGCTTCCCCCTAACCGTGGGAGGTAGAAACTTGTCTTGGAAGGTGTTGACAAAAGCCTCCCAAGTCACCCCAATGCACCCACGCACATACTTCTACCAGTGACCCGCATCTCCCTTCAGTTAGAAGGATGCCAAGGTCACTCACAACTGATCATCCTTGATGCCAAGCATCTCGAACGTTTTCATGATCTGCTCCAACCACTCATCTGCCTTCAATGGCTCCTTGGAATCACCCACAAACTCATCTGAATTCGACCGAAAGAACTCTCGCTTCAAGAAAGATGGCCCTGCCCCAGTTACTTGGGCCTGGACTTGATTCTCAGCTCTGACAATGTCCATGGATTCCCGTAACGCTCCGGCCATTTTGTGGGCCAAGCCACCCATGACCTGGTGAACAACTGGTTCGGCCACATTGGCTTAACTAACCCCTTCTTCTTGTGTCGAAATTTCATCCAGTAAAGGTATCTCATGCCTCCTAGGCCTACCACGCCTACTACCACCACGTCCACGTCCGCATCCACATCCACATCCACATCCACATCCTAACATCCTAAGGCAGGTAACAAAAGAGATTAGCACATTTACAAATGTACCGAAGCTAACTCACATACATCCTAATGCGGTGGACAACAGTAATTCACTCCACATAAGCACGTAGTCACGTAAATAGATACGAATTTCATTCCTGGATAATGACCGTCCCACGGTGTTGCCAGAGTTCCAATTAGAAACAACTGTGATCAAATGCCTTTCTAATACAACACTTAGAAACCAGTAGACTCAATCAACATCCTAGAAATTAAATCCCATGCCCATATAATCACATAAACATGTTATCACATAGCATTACAAACATATAAACATCTCTGTCAAGTGAGATAAACCTATTGTAGTAAGAACCACTTTTCACGTACCTAAAGTATTCAAACCTGGTACGCTCTGATACAAAGTTGTCACGCCCACAAAATAATTACAATAATCCAACCCTAAGCACCAGTACAAAGTGGTATAGATGCAATAAGAAGCTTCCATTAATCAGAGTTAATATACAAAATGTGGCACATGCGATATATATTCATAAATCGTTCATCATGAATCTACAGCATACGTTACAAGACGTAAATAAAGAATGAAAGGTAAACATATATTCATATGTCCTAATGGCTTACATCTTTCCAAGACCGTGCTTGGTTACAACAAAATGAGTCATAAGCTCAGTACAAATAAAGCCCTAGTCTTGTACAAAAGGTAAATACAAAATAAACAAAAGTGAGCTTTCAGCTCCACAATCCTCCCAAGCTAAGTTCTTGGCGGAGGCATATCACCAATACCTAAAAATGGTTTTTCCCAAATAGGGTGAGCCAAAGCCTAGTAGAAACAATCTAACACAATATATGAATCTTAACAAAGATATAAATATAATGTGCAGATACAATGTCTACGATAAAATCATTCATAATTTACAAGATCATAGTATACCAAGTTTTATATCTCATTTCATTGTTCATATCCATTTCGTTCAATCACCCAATACTGAGAATACAACTCATCGGGTCTCAAATCAATATACTTATCATACACACACATTTACTTGTCATTTTACGGAAATTTCATCTGCGGGATCGGCACCCATGTATACAAGCGGTTTTTGGGACTTTCACCCTAGACACACAGGCTAACTTAATTCACTGGAGTCCATCCCCTTTCTCCTCCCAAACATGAAGTACATCCTCTTTCTCCTCCCAAACATCATACATATACAATTTATTAAAACGCAATCACGTTCAATAACAACCAATAAGAGATTAGTTTCAATTCATCTGATCCTCATGCAATTTCTACAACAATCAAAGTTATCCTCCACCGATATTCCAAAACAAATATTTCTAAATAAATATACAATCTCCACGACAAATAAATTATTTAAATTTCCATATGAGAGAGATAATACACATCCAACACCACCATTGATATAAACATTCGTCTAATTTCAGATTTCTAATGCCAATTTCATTATTTATACAAAATAATTATTTTAAACATTTTAGGGCAAATGTCACGACCCGACCCGACCCGCCCCTATAGGTTTAGCACCATAACCGGCCAGTAACCCTAGATTACCAAAGGCCTCTGAACAAATTACTACATAATAAAGGGCTGCAGAAGAAAATATAAAATATACATAGTCCATTGAGTTGTGTAGGCATACATGGGATGGAAATTACAAAAACTTTATATACATAGGTGTGACGTCACAATACAGTAATCCACGTCACATACATTACAGATATACCAAAAGGGAGCTTAGCCCAATATATACATAAATAGAAAGCGTGTTCATATTCCAAAAGAAAACAAGGTCTCAAACATGTGTGTCACAAAAGGGAACCTCCAAGGAGGCACAACAGCTGGCTGACGCGATTGAGACTCCAGGTCACCAACTTTGAACCTGGTCATGCGTCTGATCACCTACATACATATAATAAATAGCGAGCGAAAGTCCAGTGTATAATAACAAAGTAAAGTTTTTAATGAATGATGTCCATTTTCATATCATATCATATCATATCATATCAAAAACAAAGTCATGTTCATATTCGTATTCGTATTCAAATCATGTGTGGTACTTCCATAAGCATTAACATATCTATTTGGTCAAGCATATCAAGTTCCATAATGGAACCTCCAGTACCGGGTAACATATCTCATATATGGGCCACAGTATTGTTTCCCCCGGGCGAGGGCCTCATGACCATAAGCCACAGTATTATGTCGCTTGGGCGACAACCTCTGCTAAGGATGCTACAAATACATTTCAAAGATATGGATCATCATTTATGGAATCACAAAATAGCCTTTTATGTCATTCAAAGATAGATCATATCATATCATATCATAATGTTTAGAAAGTATTTCATATCAAACATAGCTTTACTAAGTTATTACTCACAGATAATTGCACACGTAGCTTGATAGCAACCAATGGATCAACAACTTAAGGCATGTGACCTACACAAACATAACAGATACATATACTAAAACACACGCTCGAATCGTACTTAACTTAATTCATTTCATTCTTCGTATGATTCTAAGTCTTATCCTCATTATTATGCCTTAATCTTGGCCTAGGAATGCCTAGGATGCAATGAGGATGCGAAAATGCACTTGAAAACACTTAGTTAAATATGCTGAAAACAGGAGGTCTCACTCGAGCGCAACTTCCTTCGCTCGAGAGGTTTGTAAACTTTGCAAAAATACTGGTTGCTTGATTTTTTCGCTCTACATACGCTCAATGGTTGCTCGAGTGTGAGACTGAGGTCTTCGCTCGAGCGCAACTCTTGTCGCTTAAGCGGTCTGCAAAACATGGAAACTTTTGGGAGTATGAAATTTACGCTCGAGCGAACTTTAGATCGCTCGAGCGGAGATGCAAAACATAAAGTGGTCGCTCGAGTGCAAGATCTGTTGCTCGAGCGGAGAGACAGAATCTAGAATTTCCAAATTGCTCTTCCAAGTTTGAAATTTAAATTCAAAGCAGCAAATCATGGTCTTTTGGGCCAAAAACTTAAGGAAACACTTGGAAACTTGTAAAACATCATGAATTAAGGTTCATTACACAAAATCAAGGCCCAAAAGCAAGTGAATTCTTCAAAACCAAACTTGAACAATATGTATACATAACATGCATGTGTTGTAACCTTCAAAAAAAACATGTACAAATGGAGTGTTAAAGTGCAAAACCACAATGAGCTCCCATAATCAAACAAAAATAGGTCCTTGCATATGAGAATTTGTTGAAATCAAAACTCAAAATCTGTGAAATGTCCATGCATGTATGAAATGTTTATCTTCTCTACTTTCCTAGCTCATTTCTTGCATAATTCAACTTACTCCCCTAGGATTCATGTTCTAGATATCATAACTATATAATCTAAGTGTCGAATCCTTACCTCAACTTCTCAATTAAGCTTTAGTTGGTGAATTCACTAAGGCTTCAAACCAACTCCCTTGAATTCTCGAGCAATTTCTTCCAAGCTTAAGTTTTAATCTCAACCCTCTTAGACTCCTCTTCCTCTCTCTCACGTTTTGTTTCTTCTAGGTTTAAAGATGATGAATAAAAGATGACTCAAGTGGTGTGTATAGGCCTTATATAGGCTTGCGTAAGGAATTAATTAAACTTAACTTAAGCTAAGCAAATTGACATTAATTATTCTAATTTAATTCGTTCCGAATCGAATTTCAATTCATCCTTCCATAAAATTTTATAAATTCCAAATAACACATAACTGTAGTCAATTTCGTGATCGGATACTGATAAGGCCTTCAATTCGCAAAACAAAATAGAAATACAGACGGATATTCCTACCATGAACAGATATAAACACAAAAAATGCAACACACATGCAATTAATTCAAAATTTTACCTTACTTACTTATTAGGCACTCTTAATCATAGATTAATAGTTAATCACATGTAGAGGTTGTTACAACAAAACTTCATTCTCTCCCAAATCCAACCCAGGTGTCAAAATCAACAAATTCAACACAGTACATCCTCATATCTATACACATAACCATTTTCAATACCTTCATTTGAAAACCTCTCTTTTGATTTTAAACCAAAACCCTAGGTTTGTCTAAAATCCTCTAAATCCTAACATTATTTACGCAACAACAAATAACTAAGTTAAAAATCATAGAAGAGTGTAAAAAGTCCCTACCTCAAGCTTAGAAGACCAAGGAAGAAGTGGAGGAACTTCAAAGATGCCGAAATCAAGATATATTCGAATCAAAACAAAGCTCTTGAGATGCTCTACCTTTTTCCCCAAGACAGGAGGGGAGGGAAACCAATGGATCTAGGTGAAAATGTAGAGAGAGAGTGAGTTTTAGAGATAGAGGGTCTCGATCTAGGGTTTAGAGTGAAAAAGATGTAAAAAAGTGATGTAAAAATGTGCTGTTGCGAACTGATATATGCACAGTCTACTCGAGCACAAAAGTTGATGCTCGAGCGTCAGACACAATAAGTTGTTCTGCTCGAGCGCAAGAAATGATGCTCGAGCGCAAAATGCACACTTCTAATAGTTTTACAGACAACATACCAACGCTCGAGCGCAAGAAAGGTTGCTCCAACTGAGCCTGTTCGAGTGTAGAAAGAACCGCTCGAGCATAGAATACACTCTTCCAATAATTTTGCAAACCTGCAAAAGTACTGAAAGTTTACAAAATCCGCTCGAATGCAAGAAGTGTCACTCAAGTAGAGGAGCAAAAATCTATGCAACAAAAGTTTAGAAACTAAGCAACCAACCTATTCCAAATGCAACTACAACAATCCAAAAGCCAAACTCAAGTAAGAATAAGGGGAGAAAGACATGAACAATCTTCAGAAACTATAAAACTCGAATCCAGAAAAATCAAATGTGTCAGGTCAAATCGAAATCGCTATACCGGTAACTTCCATTGACGTTCATAACACTCCGATGAACTTCCGGTGATACTCTGGCGACTTCTCAGTAATGTTGAACATTGTGGCGAGTCTCCAGTGACCGTCTAACAAAAGTTCGACGGTAGTAAGATGTAATAACGTCTATAACTTAAGAAAAGAAAATTATGATTTTTTTGGTAACAATTAAAAATATATATGACTGATTGGTTGTAGACACCCCATTTTTGACCGTCCTCAAGGCTTGGACGTCACCGTTGCAACGCTCGGTGATTATCCATATTTGTGTTCGTTTTGAGTTCCCGAAGATCCCGGCTGCGCGTCGTGCCTCAAGACCTCTCAACCGGTTTGTTCTGTGCTTGGTTTTGCACCAAGACTTGTGTGTTTTTGCATTTTAGGGTAGGAGGAGGCTTGCTAGCCATCCCTGAATCCCACCGGCTGCCCCCACCCTCCACCGGCACTCCCTTTTGTCCATCGGCACTGCTTTCTAAAAATATATGGCCGGTCGGCACTATATGTTGCCGACCGGCACTTTTTTGTGCCGATTATTTATTTGGCTGGCCGGCATGCACTCTTTGAACCCCTGAGGCATGGTGCATGCCAGCTGTGCCAGCTGGAATGCACCATCACTCATCCCCGTGCATAGGAGTGACCACTTTGCACCTTTGAACCCCTAAACCTTCTAGAAGGTTGACCCTTTTGCCCAAGCTTCTTGGAGAAGCTTGGACAGCTGTCTTAGCTTCTCCAAGAAGCCAAGACCCTTGTGCACCCTTTGCCCCTTTTGGCTAGCTTCTTGGAGAAGCTTTGAGCCATTATTTGTGCCTATATAAGCACCCCTCCTCTCCCATTGAGAGGGGTTAGCCATTTTCAACACAAAACCAGAGCTTGTGTATCTATATATCTGCCATATATCTCTCTCTCTCTAGATTTTCCCTCTCTCTCCTCTTGTGTGTGTGTTTTTAGGCCTAAAAGTGCACTTTTACCTCACTTTTGCACCACTACACACACCATCACACCTTATTTCGAGATTGAGTGACTTGGAGGGTTGTTTGTTGAGATTTTGGACTGGTTTTGATCAATAGAAGAGGGCTGCATCACCTGTTCTTCAAGGGTTTTTCAAGGGTGAGCAACTTACTTTAGATTCCCCATTTTTGCAACAAGTTTTTGCCTATCTTGCTTTGTGTTTTGAGCTTTGTGTATAACTGAAAAAAGTCTCATATTTTCTTGCTTTTGAACTTCCATTGAGGTCATTTTGTGGTTTGAGTGCAAACTCACCTACTTAGGCCTTATTTTGGCTTATTTGGTGTCTTTTCTTTGAAGCCTTGTTTGCTTTGTTGTTTTTGTCTTCTCATCACTGAAAATCAGAGGGTTTTCAGTGTTGAGAAAAGTGTTTTGAAGTCATGAATAGGGGAGGGACACCCCTCTCCCCTTTGTCCCTCTTTGGTCTTTACTTTGGCTCACATGGTAGCATGCATTTTTAGTCTTACATGCCTTCATTTCAGAGCTTATTTGGGTGTTTTGGATCATATATCATCTCTGTTTTTGGTTGGCTTTGTGGTCCTTAGCATGCTTCTTATGCTTGCTTTATAATGCTCTAGTTTGCCTAGAAATGAGCCTTGAGTTTAGGCCATGTTTCTTGCATGTATGAGCCTCACTTCATGAAGATATTAGCATCATTTTGTCATGTTTAAGGGCTGTGAGCCACTGTTTTTGCCATGTTTGGTGTGCTTGATGTGGTTGCCTTGTGTTTTGACTTGTAAATCTTAAGCATATTGGCCCCTAACATGCTTAGCTTGGACTATACTCATTGATTTGACATCATTTAGGATCATATTTCAGTCCATAAATCATGATTGTATGTTTGCATACGTGGCTTACTTCATGCTTTAAAGGTGTCCCCTTTTGTGTCTAGGAATAGGCCTTATGCATGCTTGTATGTTTAAAGCATTTTGGGGCTGTCATACCAAGGTTTTTGGGTGTATTTATGCATGATGGAACTCTGTTTTTGCTTACATAATTCACGTCATGAGTGGTCTTGGTAATGATGGAGGAGTGTTCCCTTTTGGTGCCCTAGACTTGGCCCCATTTGGTTTTGCACATTGGCATGTACATTGGTCACAATCTTGGGTGTTTTGCCACTGTTTTGGGTTGGTTTGAGGGCTGCCCCATTGTAGTTAAATCCACCATTGCATGCTTGCCTCATGTTTGTTGCTTAATTGATTCATCAAGTGTTGCTACATGTTAGTCCTATCGCCTAAATTGCCCATGTTTGTATTGCATTTGTACCTTGCATGTTGCATTACATTTGGCATGTTGGCATTTTAGTATTAGGTTGCATCATGGAGCCATGTTTGCATAACATGCATTGCATTACTTGGTTTGGGGTGTCAAACCAAGTGTAAGGGTTGAGATGAGTTCATACTATAAGTGATGCAACTTGTCTCAACTCATGGTCACTAAGGCCCTTGAGTCCCAAACATGATAGGGACTTAGTTCTCATTTGTGTGTTGCATGCATATTGACATTGAAATGCAATCTTGATTTCTTAGGCTATCATGCACCAAGATGCGTAATCGATGGCCCAAGAATCAAGGGTCATGCTCCCTTGAGTCCCAAACATGATAGGGAAGCATTGGCCATGCTTACATATGCCTAAAAATTCATGCCATGCACTGCTTGTCTGCTGCTGCTGTCAAAACTGTCTCCTGCAGGAATTTTGTGCCGACCGGCAGTATATAGTGCCGACCGGCACTATATAGGTAGCCGATGGCCTCATGGACAGCCGATGGACTTTTTCCTTGGCCGGTGAACATTTCATCCAGCCGATGATGATCAGCAGCACGCAAGAGAGGCATTCCGGGACTTAGGCAATTTTTGGAGAGACAGGGCAGTAAAACCAGAGGCAGCAGTGCCATGGCGCGGGTTTCCGGGCAAGTCAGATTCGAGCATGCATCATTCGCGCATACCAAGGCGGGGCTGCGGCCTTTTCTATGCTGCATTTAATTTATTAATTAAATTATAAATTTTGTAATAATTTACTTTGTATTCGAACTGTATTATTTTGGGAACTGTGTATTCTTTCGGACCCTCTACGGGAGGGCAAAATTGTAATAAGTGTGGGTGAGTGTGATGTATGTCTTCCAACCCCCACTTCTTTCTTCCCTTTTATTTACCTGCTTATGATGGTAGATTAGGGCATATTTAAATTAGCATAACAGTACGATAGCATGCGTGCATCCATACATTTGTTATACATGCATTGGGCTCGGCACATCATACAAACTGCATTGTATTTCAATCCCAAATTGAATACGTGTTATTTGTAGCATTCCATGTGCCATGTTTAGGATAGCCGAGCCTGTCTAGATTGCATCATTGCTTGTGTTGCATTAGCCATCTTAACATAAACTAGGATCATGCATATGATTACTAACCAGTTTCTGTTTTGGCTTGGAGTACTAGGTGAGCTTTTATGCTTTAGCATATCGCATGTGTGTGATTGTTGCCATGATAGCATGATTACCATGAGGCTAACTGCTTATGTGATATAACTGTTTGAATGCCTGTGGATGGAGGTTGAATTACCTAAATTGGGACAACGCATTAAAAACTATGAGTTTTAAAGCCCACTAGATAGTGGCAAAACTGTCTTTTCTAAAAGCCCACTTGAGGGTGGCAAAATCTGCATTTTAGCCTACTTATGAGTAGCAAACCATTTTCAAAACAAACATGCAACGTTTTGTTCCAATTTAGGCGATTTGGTCTATACTTGTTTGCCGTGCGCATAACATAATAATTCTAGGCTGATAACCGGAATAAGAACATGTAATGTCTTCAAAAATCGGATATCACGGTTAGTAGAGGCCGGTCTTCAGACCGGGCGAGAGGGGGTGCTCATAGCTGACCTTCCCCCGATCGTACCTAAGTTCCCGAGCCGAGGCAACTTTGGTGATGACGGACACGTGGCCTTTGGCACCGAGTCAGGGTTTCCTAAATTCCCCGTTAAAAAAATATTTAGGTGGCGACTCTGTATCTGGCAAAGCAGTCCATGTTTGGCACTTCTTTCAAAAATGTGTTTTCTCAAAAACGATTTGCCGGATTTGGACTCTTTGGTTCAAGATTTAGAACCGTGACAATCGAGTCCTTGAACTGTAGTGAACCCAAATGAACAGAACGGGACTTAACCCTCCCGGGGCGTTCGGGGACGTCTACATTGGTACAAGTATTTTATTTTAAAATTAGATGGGTTTTGAACTTTATATATAAGACTTATTAATAAGCTCTCCATTACATAATTATGAGGAAATAGAGGGCAAGCCCAGTGGGCTGTACAACATGCAAAAGCCCAATGGTACCAATTCAATAAGCCCACCTTTACACAGTTGAACTACTCGAAGATAACCATCACTACTTTTTAAATTACATAATTAATGACTCAATTTTTTTTAATTTTGATATGTATAGATTAAAGGAGAATTATTGAAAAATTATCTTTGAAAGTACTTATATTCTAATTAGTTCAAAAAATATTTTTATATTTTAATAAATCTTATTATTTTGAACATTCGATCTACCAAATCATAATTCTTATATTTAATATATTTTAGGAATAATTTTATCCTTACAAATATTTTTTGAATCCTTAGCAACTTGGTAATGTGAGCATTCACATTAAATAAGTGTGAGTGTTCACATTGACAATGTAAATATTCACAACATGAAATAGTTACACAATCAATGTGAACATTAGTGCACATTTTACCATATTATTATTAGGGATATTTTCGTAAGTATATCAGCCATAGGACTTATTAAAACATAAAAAAATAATTTGGATTAAGTGGAATATAAGTAGGTAAAGACAGATTTATGAATAAATATCCCTAGATTAAATGATTTTAAAAATATATATTTATGATGAAAATAAGTAAAATTTTATCAAAAATAACTTAAAAGTTAACTTATTTTTATTTTGACTGATGATACAGACCCCCTCCCCCACTCACCCCCTCCACCCCCACAGACACGTGGGGGTTGGTGAGTGGGGGAAAAAGAAAAAAAAAAAAAAAAAAATAGTTTTGACCAATGAAAAATCAAAGGGGGTCGTGGGGGTCGCAGTCCGTGGGGGTCACAGCCTTTTTTCTTTTATTTTTATGACATTTCATACTTTTAAAAAATTCGCTAAATAAGTGTCTTCCTATGATCTTTTGCATCCAAACTCTTTTTACCTTTCAATGCATTTTGAGTCAGATAAAGTGCCTCCACATTTCATATTTCAAGATCCATACCGCATTGTAAATTTTTTTTTTTTTTCTTAGTGTGCATCATACATAAACTGTGTGTACGAAGGGTACTTTTCAAAGTAGTAAATAGGACGGGTTTGACAATAAATTTCATCTTAAGAAATGATAACTCGTTTATTCTCAACATTTTTTATAAATCAATTATTTCTAATAATTTTGAAAAAGTAAAATTTAATACTTTAGAAATTGAGTTTACGATTATACCTTTTCTTTTTTCTTTTTTTTTTTGTGTTGGAAAGATAAGATACACCACATATGAAAATCCAATTTCGAATATATTTTGATATGGGAATCTTTTTTTATTTGAAATAACTTGAAATGTGAGATTCAAACATTCCAAAAGCAGTATAAAAATGACTTGAAATCTATTGCTTGGCTTGGGAAATGGGTTGACTTTTTGGCTTTTTTAGCTATTTTAGCTTGGGGCTAAAAGGCTTGGTTTGGGAAGGACTTTTGGTTTTTTTGGCTTTTTTGATTTTTTTGTAAGAGAAAGAATCTAATGATTATGAGTTTGATGTGATATTTTATCTTATTGGACTAAAAATCTTATTTTGTTTTTTGTGGTTAAAATAGCTAAAAAAGCCTCAATCTTGCCTTCACAAACGAAGGCTATATATTATATAAAAAAAAGAGAGAGATTTTTTTTAAGGCCCCTGGTATTAAAATTTTATAGCATAAACGACACTTAATATTTTCATAATATCTAAGATCCCTCAACATCAACGAATTTTCTCTGGACTTCACAGAGAAATTCTGGTTCATAGAGAATTTCTCTGGTCGAATTTTCTCTAGACTTCGCAAAGAAATTATGGTTCACAAGGCTTCATTATTATTGAGAATTTCTCTAGACTATAAATTTGAATTGTTGAGAATTTCTCTGGACTATAAATCTATAAATTATTGCAAGGTGCATTCACAAGGCTTCAAAATTTATCTACTTTGTTCTTACCTGTTCCAGAGAAAATTCAAAGCACTCTAGAGAAATTCAAAATTTCTTTGCTTTGTTCTTACTTGATATAGAGAAAATTCAAACCACTCTAGAGAAATTCAAAATTTCTCTACTTTGTTCTTACTTGATCTAGAGAAAATTTAAACCACTCCAGAGAAATTCTTTGATAGCCTTCATCATCATCATCATCATCTTCTTTCTACATCAAATAAGCAGTTATAGCAGCACACTCAACATCATCAAACTTTGACAATCGATCTCATCCACCTCCTCCATCCACCTCCTTGAAATCCCCTTCAGCAGCTCCGATCATAGCCTCCCTCCCGGCTTCGAGAACACTAACGTCCTCCCTTACACCCTCATCATCCAACTCCTCGAAGCCTCAATTTCTCTCAAACACGCATTCACATCCCTCATCTCAAATCTAATCCACGCCGGACTTTGGCTTGAATTGCACTTGAAACTTCTTCTTCTTCCGAGGCGCTTTGTCGAAGTTGAGTCACCATTGTTAGAGCATCAGAGAACGCCGAAGAGGTAGCGAAGATGTGATCTGATCCGAACGCCGGAGAAGAGATAGCATGGTAAATTGAAAAATCCAGTGCCATTGTGTGGTACTTCTCCAACAGTAATGGCCTCATGGCCTTACATTGTGGCCAAATCCTAGATATTGTTTGGGAAGGGATCGAAATGGCGTAGAAGGAGCAATAAGATGAAAAAAGTGTAAGGAAAGAGATTAGGGATAGACTGGAATTTCGCAGAGAGACTTGGGTCCATATAAGAGAAAAAAAGTGTGGGTTTAGAGTTGAGGGACTTTACACATTATAAAATAATATGGTGAATCTCTTCCATTACTAAAAATGGGAGAAGGACTATAGCGATTCCTGTTTTGACCCGACTTTTGTGGTACTCTAGACTCGAGTTTAATACTTTCATATTGTTGTTTATCTATTTTTTCCCTCGTATCTCTTTGAAATTGGCTTTGGGGTTGTTGTGGTTGTGTTTGGGCAGGTTGGTCGTTTGTTTTTCAAACCTTGTGTTACCTAGAATTTTGGCCCTCCACTCGAGCGGGCTTTACAGACACTGAGTACTTTTGCAAGTTTGCAAAACTACTAGGAGAGTGATTTCTACGCTCGAGCGGCGTTTCCTATGCTCTAGCGGGTGGGCGCTCGAGCAGCCTTTCTTGCGCTCGAACGTTGGTCTGTTGTCTACAAAACTACTGGATGTGTGTTTTCTACGCTCAAGCATCACTTCTTGCGCTTGAGCGGTGAGCGTCTTGTTCATTGTGTCTTGGCACTCAAGCGACCTTTCTTGTGCTCGAGTGGGACAACTTTTTGTGTCTGACGCTCGAGCGATACTTTTTGTGCTCGAGGGGACTATGCATATATCAGATCGCGAAAATGACTTTTTACATCACTTGTTCAGATCTTTTCTCCCTAAAACCTAAAGTTGAGACCCTCTCTCTCTCTAAAACACACTCTCTCTCTCTCTCTCTCTCTCTATATTTTCACATAGTTCTAGTGATTTCCTCACCCTAATCCCTTTGATAAAAAGGTAAACCATCTCAAGATCTCCATTTGATCCGAATAGAGTTGGATTTAGGCATCTTTGAAGTTTTACTCTTGCTTGGCTCGTCTTTTCTCCTTAAGGTAGGGATTTTCTACACTTTCATATGATTTTTAACTTAGTTGTTTGTCATTGTGTAACAATGATAGGATTTGGGAGTAATTTGAGCAAACCTAGGGTTGGGGTGTGAAATAAAAAGAGGATTTTCTAAGTAAATATGAAATAAATGATTATGGAGTTGAATATGAGGTTGTATTGTGGCCAAATACTTGATTTGGGCCATTTGGGTTGATATTTGAAGATAGAGGAGTTTTGCCCTAAATGGGTCAAATTGTTATTTTGTATAAATAACTAAAATTGATAAGGGTAATGTGAAATTGGATGATTGTTGATGCAAATGGCGGAGTTGGACACGTATTGTCTCTCACCCAAGGAAATTTGAATAATATATCTATTTAAAAATATCTGTATTGGGCTATCGGTGGAGAATAGTTATGATTGTTGTAGAAATTACATGAGAATTAAGTAAATTGAAATTAATCTATTGTTGGTTGTCATTGAATATGATTATAATTTATATACATTATATATGAATAATTGTTTGGGAGTAGAAATGAGATGTACTTCATTGTTTGGGAGGAGATAAGGGATGGACTCCATTGAAATTAAGTTGGCTGAAGTGTCCAAGGTGAAAGTCCCGAAATCTTGTGTATACATGGGTGCCGATCCCGCGGACAAAATTTTCGTAAAATGGCAGATTAAAGTGTTTGTGCGGTAGTGTATTAAATTGGAAAACCACTGAGTTGTAGTCTCAATTAGGTTATTGAAAGATAATGAAATTGACTCATGTATTGAGACTACTAAATGAACTTGAATTGAAAGGAAGAAAAACGAATTGAAATACGAACTTGGACACTTTATGATTATATAAAAATGTGAATGTTTTGTCAAGAGTATTGTATATGCATATTGTACTTATATTTTTGTTAAATTTCATATATTGTGTTAGATTGTTCCTACTGGGCTTTGACTCACCCTACTTAGGGAAAACCATTTTCAGGTGCTGGTGATATGCCTCCGCCAGGGTAATAGCTTGGAGGGACTTTTGGGAGTAAGAGCTTCTTTATTTTGTTATATTTTTGTACAGCCAAGGGTTTTAAATTGTATTGAGCTAGGCTCACTTTTGTGTAACCAAACAATGACTTGGAAAGATGTAAGTCTATAAGGAATATAACTATATGTTTAATTTTAATTTTCTTATCGTTGCAACACACGCTATAGATTCAGGATGAATATTTGTGAATGTGTATCGCATGTGTTAAATTTTGGTAAACGAACTCTGATGAATGAAAGTATCTTATTTCTATTATTCTTCCGCATATGAATTGGTTTTATCATATAATTTTGGAGGCATTACAAGGACCTTAGATTAATTTTCTCGTTTCTAATCTACAAGTCTAGTGGGAGTTCCAATAACCCAATCTTAATTTTCTAATTTTTTTATTTAAAAAAAAAAATCTCAGCATTTATTGACTTTTCCTAACATACAAGCCTTTTTGACTTCTCTCATACCTATTGTTACACCATTTTCAACTTCTCCCATACACTATAGTTAGTAATGAGATTGTTAAATTATTTTTGTAAAAAATCTAAAAAAAAAATAATTTGTATATTAAAAAAAATCTAAAACAAATATAAATTCTTATTAAATCTATCTAGCTATCTATATATTATATAAGTAAAAGAGAATTTCTAACCACAAATCTTATGAGAGCTCCAATATCTCAAACTAAAATTTCTAATTTTTTTGATTTTAAATAATTAAAAAAAGTTCTCTATAGCTCTCATTCAAGCAAAAAAAATTTAATATATCTTGATTTATGACTTTTAAATGGAAAGTACATCAAATATATAAAACAAAAAATAGAAAGTATACTAATCCATTTCAAAATTCAAATTTCAAATTTAAGGGGTATTAAATATGGAAAGCATTCCATTAATTTAAATTTAAAATTCTAATGATTTATCCCATAATATACATAAATTTTAAATAATGATCTATTCCATGATTTATCTATATATCTGTATATCTATATACTATTATAATTGTAAAATATTGTCATTTCATTAAGGTTGAAAGTTGCAATTTTTTTTTGTCATTTTTTTTATTTTGTTTAATTTTTTGTTAATATGTATTACAATACGATTGGTCTATAAATTAATTTTATTTTCTTAAAATAAAATTTCAAATTTGAATTCTTACTTATTTTATGTTACTATAATTGGAATGAAATCAATATTCATTCCTTAAATTTTGCATTCTTTATTAAATTATAAAATAAAATTTTAAATTTAAATTCTTCTTCAAATTATATTACTACAATTAGAATGAAACCAATATTCAAATGTGTCATGATGTATCATAATATTATTGGTCTAAATATAATTTATTTTAAATACATGTGATCAAATTATTAATCGCTATTATTTTCTTCTTCTTTTTTTAATTTTATAAAAAAAAAATTATATCCTTCTAAACTATAAGGACTTGAATAATATTTTTTTTTTGACAAAAGAACAAAACATAATTTTTTTAGTACTTACCAAAAGATGGTGGATATTGTTAGATTTTTTTATTTTTTTTAATTTTTTTATCTCAATTTTCAATTAAAGAAATTAAAATAAATAATAAAGATATCTTTGGCTCAAATTGTTAAAAAGTTAATTTTGCTAAAATAAATTAGAAAGAACCTTTTTTTTTTTTTTTTTTTAAAGTGATAGTTCGTTAAACTTTTTTTATTTAAAAAAAGGGAGGGGGTATAGGTGATAATTTATTATTTATCTAGAATTATTTTCAGATTAAATGAAAATACCATATTAAATTTTCTTCTTACCTTTTTTTATTCAAATACTTTATTTTGTAAAAAAATTGTTTTATTCTATTTAATATTTTATTGTAATTTTTAAATTAAAAAGAATTTCTAAAAAATCATATTTAAATTATTTATGCCATTATAAAAAGTAAATTTTTTTAATATCAACTTAGTGGTAGTTTGGGAAGTGCTAAATAAATATACTTTTTTACTTTTTATAAAAATATGTACAGAAAAGTAGAGATGTAATATGACCAAAAAAAATAATTAAATATACTTTTTTACTTTTTATGAAAAGATGTATAGAAAAGTAGAAATGTAATATGACACAAAAAAGATAAAAAGATAAAAAAAAGTGAGCTAATATGGCACTTTTCAAACAATTCTTTATTCGATGATCCCTATCTAAAATGTGTAATTTTTTAAAAAAAAAATTTAAGAAAAATTCTATTGAAAATATTAAGTATATTATACTTTGGGTAAACTACCAATAGGTCCTACTTTGGAGACTTATTACCCAATAGGTCCTACTTTTGAGACTTATTACCTATTAAGTCCTATTTGATAAATTTATTAAGTGATAAAGATAAATTTATCAGTCTTTTTTTTATGAATAAATTTATAGTGATAAATTTATCAGTTTCTTTGTTTTTATGAATAAATTTTTAGTGATAAATTTATCACTCTCTTATTTTTATAATGTTAAATTTATTAGTTAGGACCTGTAGGTAAATAAGTCTAGTTAATAGGACTAATTGGTAAGTACCCCTGTTACTTTTTATTTTGTTCATTAATATTAAACTTTTAATTGATTTTATTTATTATTTTAAAAATTAAATTAGCAAATAATTTATATACATAATTTTGTTTTGGTTACTCAGGTTATTTCGTGCTTCTTCCCAAGTCCAATCAAATTTAATTTGAATTTTTGAATTTCTACATAGGTTCTCACTTAATTAAAAACTATGTTGTTCAATCTTTAAAAAAATTTAAGCTCAACTCAAGTTCCTTGGATTGAGCTCACCTAAGTTTGCAATTCTAGCAAGGAGGTTGAAAGTTACATGATTAAATTTGTGACAAATTAAAAAATAATAAATAAATTGTGATAAAATTATGGGACTTAAATTGTAAATTTCAATTTTCTTTATTTCATAATTTGCATACAAAAATTTAACTATTTATATTATTTTGTATAAAAATATATTATTAATTTATTTACATGTCGTGCATAGCACGGGTTACGACTAGTATGTGATTATTCAAAAATCCCAAAGTAAGCTTTGAATAAATGTATAATTTCAGAGGGTTTTGATTTAGAATTGCTTAAAACGTGAGATTCTTCAAACATTTTAAAAGGAATATAAAAATCTCTTAGTATACATTGTGCAAATATGTAATTTCAAACTGTGAAAATTTCGGTCATTTATAGGTATTAACTAGCATCCATAAGTGTAAACTGCAATGTTATACTGTCATTTTCACACAAAGAGAACTATTAGGTTCATTTGATTATTTTGAGAACTTATTAATTACTAAAATATAAAATGGAGATTTATTGGTGCCTTCTCCTAACTTTTTTAATAATATGTTTCAAAGTAGTAAATGTGTTTGATAAATATTTAAAAAATCAAAAATGCCTAAGACCCCCAGTGGGGGTCACTGAGGGTCATGTACAGAGGCTTCCCATTGGTTAAAAAAAAAAACTATTTTTTTTTTTTGTGATTTGGACGAATGGCACGTTGCCACCTCACGGGGAGTTGACCCCCAGTGAGGGTTTGTAGCAAAGTCCTTAAAAAATTATTCCCTTAGTCCACATCATCCTTTTATCCCAGAGAAAATCACCATTCGGTATTACTTTCATAAAATTATTATAAATTTATGAAAATATTTCAAATTTTAATTATTAATATTTAAAAAAAAATTTACCAGGGATATGTAATTTTTATTTTCAAATTTTCACTGAACTGATTTTTACCCTTTGCCCTATAGTGAAGTCTCTCTCTCTCTCTCTCTCCCCCCACTAGTATGACTAGAAAATGATGTTTTTAGTTTGGGAATGTGGGAGGAAGATCGCAGAATGGAATCAAATCTCGGTACTGGGTCCACAAATTCATGGACGCGGGCTCAAATATCATATTTAAGTTGTGTTGTGCAAGAATTTGAATATAGATTTTGAAAAAAAAAAAAAAAAAAAAAAAATATGTGAAATATAAATAAAATATAATTATATTTTTTTTTACATTTGATGATCTTTCTTTTTTATTCTTTTTTGAATCCCTATTAAAATTTATGAACAAAACATAACATTAAGTTGTTATAACTTTAGAGCAATATTAGGTATTGAGATGGTAATTTATAAGTAAATTGGGTCAAGCTAGTTAATGGGCCGTTCTGTGGGCCGCAGTAAGAAAGGGCTGAGTAAAAGGGCCTTGTAGTTAGCTCGGTTTAAAAAAAGCCTTGAAGTTAGCACAGTCACCACGGTCAGAGTGGTAACAATTAGCTCGGTCATACCATTCTGAGCCGAGATGTTTTGAGTTTTCCTCAGGACCTTGCTCTAGATTAGCTCGGCCCAAGCTTGCTATGGTTAGCTCGGTCTCAACAGGTGAAATCGAGGTACAAGCTATGAAGGGAAGAACAAAGCTGGTTAGAGCTCGGTCATATTTGCCAGTTTAGCATGGCCATGTTAGCTCGGTCGTTTTGTCATACTACTGAGGTAAAACCACCTCACTTGGTTTAAGCAGTGAGGGGGGTGTTAAAAGATAAGTATTATCTTTCAGGAATGTGATTCCTAGGAGGACTC
Organism: Camellia granthamiana; assembly: GCA_036172215.1. Taxonomy (NCBI): domain Eukaryota; kingdom Viridiplantae; phylum Streptophyta; class Magnoliopsida; order Ericales; family Theaceae; genus Camellia; species Camellia granthamiana. Next base: position 75,241,134 of record CM069910.1, read on the forward strand.
TACATGGAGGAATAAGAGTCCTACTATGATTGTGCCACGCGGAAACTATAAAAGCTCATAACATAATCTATGGAAGAGGTAACACAATTTTGATTCTCGAATACACAGAGCTTTTGTCTATTTGTCTATTTTGCTGAGTTAGGCATCGGAGAGGTATCCGACACACATCCGCTGGCTAGCTCACGTTTGTATTTTCAGGAAGTAAAGCAACGACGTTTGGAGGAGCACAGATTTGATCAATAGGATTATACGAGAACATTATTTCTTACTCGTACAATTGGCGCCGTCTATGGGAAAACACAAAGAACAAAACCTTTTGATCGAGTTTTCCTCTCTAGTTGAAATCAATGGCGCACAACGAAGATTTTCCGCAATCTGCTATAGATAGACAAACCCCGGAAGGGGGTGGGAGGCGCGAAGGTTTACCTTCTATCCCACCCATGGCGGAATTAGATCCCCAGCGAAGGAATCCACGGAGAGAAGCAAGAGAAAGACGGGGCTCAAGTCCATACCGCTCTCACAGCCCTGATAGACAAAGGCGGAAGATGGATCCTCAGGTTCTCGAAGATCGCGTAAGGAAGCAAGACGAAGTAATAAGAAGAATGGCGGCTGACATAGAGTCTATGAAGAGCCAGATAAAAGGCAAAGGGGTGGCAGCAAAAGAGGGGCGCAAAAGCAACACACACTCTCGCCACTCAAAAGATCGTGACAGACAAGTCACACCATCACAAACTGAAAGTAGAAACCCCAGGTCGAGTGATACACGATCAAAGACTTCCAAGACACGCTACTCCAGGCCTGAGAGAATGAGGACTGAAAGGGCTCGAAGGAAAGAAGACACTCAGGCTCGCGACCCCCGCAGAGTCTCCACACTACAACGATTGGCTCCTAGAACACATGGGAGTGTCGAGGTTGGAATTTCAGAGCCACGCCTTGCCTATGAACCAGCAGACAAAGCGTTAGCAAGATTGCAAAGCTCACCGTTCATTCCGGCGATAGAGAACGCACCATTACCCTCAGGTTTCCACCAGCCCAAATTCACTATTTATGAGGGAAAGTCGGACCCCTACATGCACTTGAGCCACTTCCGCTAGGTTATGGCCGTATATTAGCGAAACGAGGCTCTAATGTGTATCCTGTTTCCTTCCAGCCTTGGTGACCTGGGTTTAACGTGGTTTGAAAGGTTGCCAGAATGTAGCATAGCTTCGTGGGCGCAACTAGCGATGGCATTTGTGACCAGATACAGAACGAACATCAAGGCACTAGTGGAGATTGACCAGCTTCTCTCCATAGACATGGGCGAGAAAGAAACATTGAGGTCTTACAATAACCGGTATTGGGAGACTTTTAATCAGATTGGAGATTGCCCTGCAAACCTAGCTATCGCACAGTACAAACGAGGTTTGCTGGCTGGCAATAAGTTGAGGAATTCAATGACAATGACGCCGCCCTTTACTATGGAAGCCCTAATGGAGAGAGTGCACCAACACATCCGGGTAGAGGAAGATGGGGAGCGTACCGAGGCAGAGTCCAGCGCAACAGGGATACCAGACAAAAAGCTTTTTGGCCAGAGTTAACACGGTTGATAAGTAGGATTGACCGCGCAAAAGTCTTTGCCCGATTGGGGGGCAATTGGGAAGGTTAGCAAGATTGGCCAACTCTTTCGAATAAGTCTTTGCCTGACTGGGGGGCAATTGGAAAGGTTGGCAGGTTTGACCAACACTTTCCATTCTTCAGCCGAGATCAGGATCTAGGCTGGAGAAGGTTGGCCGGAATAACCAACACTTTGTTCTCTTCAGCCAAGATTAGGATCTACGCTGGAGAGGGTTGGCTGGAAAAACCAACATTTTGTTCTCTTCAGCCGAGATTAGGATCTAGGCTGGAGAGGGTTGGCTGGAAAAACCAACACTTTGTTCTCTTCAGCCGAGATCAGGATCTAGGCTGAAGAGGGTTGGCTGGAAAAACCAACATTTTGTTCTTTTCAGCCGAGATCAGGATCTAGGCTGGAGAGGGTTGGCTGGAAAAACCAACATTTTGTTCTCTTCAACCGAGATCAGGATCTAGGCTGAAGAGGGTTGGTTGGAAAAACCAACATTTTGTTCTCTTCAGCCGAGATCAGGATCTAGGCTGGAGAGGGTTGGATGGAAAAACCAACATTTTGTTCTCTTCAGCCGAGATCAAGATCTAGGCTGGAGAGGGTTGGATGGAAAAGCCAACATTTTGTTCTCTTCAGCCGAGATCAGGATCTAGGCTGAAGAGGGTTGGCAGGAATAACCAACATTTGGTTCTCTTCAGCCGAGATCAGGATCTACGCTGGAGAGGGTTGGCCAGAATAACCAACACTTCGTTCTCTTCAGCAAAGATCAGGATCTAGGCTGAAGAAGGTTGGCAAGTTTGACCAACAAGATAGAATTCTACAACTCTACATCGGCATACCCCCAAGCAAATAGCCAAGCAGAAGCATCAAACAAAGTCGTCTTAGATGGATTGAAGAAAAGACTGGAGAAAGCAAAAGGCAAGTGGGCGGAGGAGCTCCCTCATGTTTTATGGGCTTATCGTACCACACCTCGGCGGTCTACTGAAGAAACACCTTTTTCCTTAGCCTACGACATGGAAGTGGTAATCCCACTGAAAGTCAGCCTCCCTACAATTAGAAGTGAAAATTTTGATCCAAACTTAAATAGAGAAGCCATAGCATTAGAGCTCGATCTTGCAGAAGAAAGAAGAGAAAGAGCACTGGTTCGCATTGCCTTATACCAGCAGGAGTTATCCAGAAAATATAACAAGACAGTACATCCAAGGCAATTCAAGATTGGAGACTGGGTGCTGCGCAAAGTAATGGGAAACACCCTGGTTCCCAGAGATGGCAAGTTAGGGCCCAATTGGGAAGGACCTTACAAAGTGGTTGGATTAGCAGGAAGAGAGGCATACCACTTGGAAGATGAAGACAGCAAGGCCATTCCCAGGCCATGGAACATTGCCAATCTCAAACTATTTTATTTTTAGCTTTTCTTTAAACATACTTGTAGTTTTTCTTTTTTCAATAAAACAAGTAGTTTCTTTTCAGTATAATTGTTTTCAGCTGTAAAAGTTGTTTTAGCGTACTAGGGGCAATGAAAACAGAGTTGGCCGGAATAACCAACTTTGAGCTCTCTTCAGCTAAGATCAGGATCTGGGCTGAAGAGGTTGGCTGGAAAAACCAACACTTCTCCTAAGCCAAGGATAAGGATCTAGGCTGCAGGATGTTTGGCAGGAATAACCAAACACTTCGCTCTAAGTTGGCAGGAATAACCAACTTTGAGCTCTCTTCAGCTAAGATCAAGATCTGAGCTGAAGAGGTTGGCTGGAAAAACCAACACTTCTCCTAAGCCGAGGATAAGGATCTAGGCTGCAGGACGTTTGGCGAGAATAACCAAACACTTTGCTCTAGGTTAGCAGGAATAACCAACTTTGAGCTCTCTTCAGCTAAGATCAGGATCCAGGCTGAAGAGTGGTTGGCTAGAAAAACCAACACTTAGTACTCTTCAGCCGAGATAAGGATCAAGGCTGAAGAGTGGTTGGCTGGAAAAACCAACACTTAGTATTCTTCAGCCGAGATAAGGATCCAGGCTGAAGAGTGGTTGGCTGGAAAAATCAACACTTAGTACTTTTCAGCCGAGATAAGAATCCAGGCTGAAGAGTGGTTGGCAGGAAAAACCAACACTTAGTACTCTTTAGCCGAGATAAGGAGGTAGCTCGGTCACAGAATCAACCAAGTCTTCCACCAGTGGCTCCACCCGAGCTAACTGAATAGCAGGATCATTGGCGACGACCGGGGCATTGTTGGGCCCTGTTGCCTCCTCTTCATCCTTTTCTTCAAGAAATTTTTGCTGAATAGCAGTAGCATACTCCACCATGTAGCTCGGTATGAAATGAGGAGGAGGGTTGAGGAAGATCTTGGTCTCTTGGTTATGACCGAGCTGCGCCACAACCGCCTTCCATACACATTTGAAGAATATATCTTTCGCTACTTCGCACTGTTGGATGTAAGTGGCCTCCCCCTCCTTGTAACCCCAGTTTTCGGCGTCTTCCACACTCTTCTCCAACCGAGCGATCTCAGCATTCTTTTTTCCCTTGAGCTTGGCCAGCTCGCGCAGATATTTATCTTTTAGCACGGCCGCAGCCTTTTGCTTATCAGCTTCGGCTGAGTTGACACGACCGGTCAGGCGGGCCACCTCGGTCTGTAGCTTAGCCATTTTCATCTTGGCCTCGTCTAGCTCGGCCGATTTAGCATTGGCCTCAGCCATGGCCTGCCTTGTGGTTTTTCGAAGCTCCAACACGCGCTTGTGAGCAACGTGGTTCTTCTGCAGGGCCTGCAAACAGAGGAACAATTTTTAGTTGAACCGAGCAAACAGATGAAAAAGGAGAAACAAGAAAAAGGAGAAACTTACCAACACCATTAATTTTGTTGCCGAGCCAATGGCCTTCAGCTCGATAAGGTGATCGTGGTGCTCCATATCAGCTGGGAGGCAGACACCTTTGGCAAGATTAAAGGCCAACAAATGGTCTTTTTCTGCGACCACTGAGTCGGAATTAGTGATAGCGCGGTTCTTGTAGGTGATCTTTGGCACCCATTTAGAGGGGGTAGCTCGGTCAGAGCGCTCCAGTTATGGGCTCGATGGTGTGGTCTGGGGTAGGATGGTTTCATTTTCGTCAACAAGGCATGGCTCGGTTATAGAAGTCCGAGCACGCTTGCTGGGTCGAGTTGATGAAGGCTAATGGGTTGGTAGGGCTACCACGGCCTCTTGTGATCGGCCGGTTAGCGGTACTTCGGTTTGATTTGTTTCGGTGATTAGGGCCCTAACTGCTCTCTTCTTGGCCATCTCTTGCTCTACTGTTAGTGGGATCAAATTGATTTGAGGCAAGGTAGGATCTAGTTCTGGCAAGGGCTCCAACAAGAAGTTTGTCACCCTGGTCTTTCGCCTGCTGCTATATCTATACGTCGGCTCGAAATTAAGTAGCTCGGCCCAACTTCTATTGGGATAACGTAGTGCGGCGCGAAGTGCATCTAAGTTGGGGTAGCTGTACTGGGACTTAAGATGGTTCAAGTCTACATAAAGAAAAAAGACAACGGTTAGTACGGTTGAAAATGGGAACAATGAAGTAAAGAAAGCACAAAACTAAGCCAAGGTAATTATACCGGCGACTCCTTTGTTCCAGTTAATTCGGTCGCCCGAGATCTGGGCCTCCTGGTCTTCGAAGTTGCCCAAGACCCAGAAGAAATCGTCATCATTTACATCTTTATCTGGGGTGTTCTTTATTATCTTTTCACGGCGGCGTCTTATTTTTAAATAATAAACCCATCCATCTTCATTTTGGCCTAAAGAGTACTGGTGAAATAGCTCGGCTAAACCGAGGTTGAGACCAAGCCGGCGATTTAGCTCGGCGATGCCATTTATTATTCGGTAAGAATTGGTGGAAAGCTGGGTAGGGCAAAGATTTGTTTGTCTGAGGAACTCACAAAGAAGTGGTTGGATGGGGAATCGAAGTCCGATTTCTACAATGGAAAGAAGGGTGAAGGGAACGAAACCTGGGTTTCCCCAGGGAGTGGTGTCTAGTTCGGCTAGGCTAAGATGGACATCATCAGGGATATGGTAGTCCCTTCGGAACTCAGCCATAGCCCCTGGAGACTTTACTAAAAACCTATATTTCCCCATGTGGTCTTAAATTAGGTATAAATTATCGTCAAGTGTTAGTTCGGTACTGAGATGATATGGAGTATCTTGGTTGAAGCGTTCAAATGAGTGCCTAGGCAACCTAGTCAGAGTCTGCAAAGGGCAAAGGAAAAGTGTTAAGCACAGATCGATGGACCGTGCTAAAAGTAACAAAGGTAAAATAAATGTTGTCTTAGCTCGGCTACGTGGGACACTATCCATTCTTAGCTCGGTTTGGGTGAAGAAACTTTAGCCCGGTTAAGTATATAAGGAGTTCGTAGCGTGGTTGAAGCTTATGGTGCAACATTCTTAGCTCGGTTTTTGACTAAATTAGGGAGCTGGTTTGGCCCCAAGTTATAGCTCGGTCGGTGGTTGAGGATTTCTAGCGCGGTATTGCGCAAACCTAGTGCAGTTCGCTAGCTCGGCTAAATAAAACAGAAGGTACCTAGACCTATTGAAACTACAAGTATGGCATGAAGTTTTAGTTCGATCGTTCAGTTTGGCTAGGTTCGCACCTAATACAAACAAGATTCTAATTCGGTTGGAGTATGATTTTGGATCTAAAATGTCCCATTTCCGTTTGTTCGTGAATCCAGTAGGTGTGATTACTATTCAAAAAGTTCTTATTCATTACAAAGAAAACCATTTGAAAGTGTTGTGAAAAAACACGTATACAAATGATACGTGTTGCTAGTCTATACAAACGAAAAGCAAAAGAGGATTGAGTTACTTACGGATTGAAGAGGAAATGATGCAGTTGGTGATGAGAACGCAAGCTTTACAGGTACTGAGGTTACAAAAATGGAGGCTCAAGCAAGAGAGAGAGAGAGAAAAGATGAATAGTAGAATTGAATGGTTCGAAGTATATAGTTTTGGTGTAAAGAGAGAGAGAAAAGGCGGGGCTGTTCAAATTTTTCGGAGTACGAAGACGGCGTGACAGCTACGCTAGGCGAATGACAGTTTGCTACGTGTCCATGGAATGGGAAGCGATTTAGTTACAGTGCGACTGAAGAGACGTTTTGTAACCGTACCAATCGGTAGCCCGGCAGCATTTTAGCTCGGTTGAAAGGCAAGAGTTTTTTAGCTCGGCTGGTAACGGGTAATCCCAATCATGCTGCGCAGATGGAATTAAGGGGCAATTTATAGGGTAATTTATAAGTAAATTGGGCCAAGCTGGGTAATGGGCCGTTCTATGGGCCGCAATAAGAAAAGACTGAGCAAAAGGGCCTTGTAGTTAGCTCAGTCTAAAAAGAGCCTTGAAATTAGCACGGTCACCACGGTCAGAGTGGTAACAATTAGCTCGGTCATACCGTTCTGAGCCGAGATGTTTTGAGTTTTCCTCAAGACCTTGCTCTAGATTAGCTCAGCCCAAGCTTGCTATGGTTAGCTCGGTCTCAACAGGTGAAACCGAGGTACAAGCTATAAAGGGAAGAACCAAGCTGGTTAGAGCTCGGTCATATTTGCCAGTTTAGCATGGCCATATTAGCTCGGTCATTTTGTCATACTACCGAGGTAAAACCATCTCACTTGGTTTAAACAGTGAGGGGGGTGTTAAAAGATAAGCATTATCTTTCAGGAATGTGATTCCTAGGAGGACTCTACATGGAGGAATAAAAGTCCTACTAGGATTGTGCCATGCAGAACCTACAAAAGCTCATAACATAACCTATGGAAGAGGTAACACAATTTTGATTCTCGAATACACAGAGCTTTTGTCTATTTGTCTATTTTGCTGACTTAGGCATCGGAGAGGTATCCGGCACACATCTGCCGGCTAGCTCACGTTTGTGTTTTCAGGGAGTAAAGCAACGACGTTTGGAGGAGCGCAGATTTGATCAACAGGATTATACGAGAATATTATTTCTTGCTCGTACAGGTACCCATAATTTATACACAAAAAATAATAAAAAAAATTTAATTTAGAATTCAGATTCATTTAAAATATATAAAAGAGTTAAATCCCAACCTTACATAAGTCGTAGTTCAGCTGATAACTTTATTATAGTTGTTAATGTATATACATGACATCAGCCTTATTATGATGTCATCCATAATATCAATCCTAAGATTATTATTCATATTATATTCCTTATTTATTTAAGACTTTCTTTTTATTAGGTTTCTTGCTTCTTTTTGATTATTAGGTTTGTTGTTCCTTATACTTATTCATCTTATATATAGGGCTCTCTATTGTATTGTAAGATTATGATCAACAATACAGATATTCTCTCTCATTTCTCTTCATACAATTATATTAACATGGTATCAGAGTTATAAAGTTCGGCATGTCTTTCTGGTTCGCCAGTGGGAGATCGGTTGGAAACCATGCCTCTACTGCCTGCTGGAGTTTCAACACAAACTTGTGTTAGTCCTAGCCTATATTAGGATGGTATTAGAGCTATAAGGTTTGGCCTATCTTTCTGGTTCACCGGTGGGCGGCCAGTTGAAAGCCATATCTCCGCTGCCCGGTGGAGTTTCAATACAAACATGTGTTAGTCCCAACCTCCACCAACCAATCAACCATCACATCTGCCACGGGCGTCACATACATATCTCTTTTTTGTTTTTGTTTTTTTCCTCTTTGTGCTTCCGCACTCTTTTCTCAATTCTCTCCATTTCACCTCAAATAGGTTACTGTCTTCTAACCTATTTGAGTTTGAAGAGAGAAAATATATACTTATGTCATGATAACCATAATGGTAATACACCATACAAACCACCCAAGCCGCCCCTTGGCACATCACCCAAGTCACCCTTAGCACACCATCCAAGCCTCCCAAGGCCACATCATATAAGTTGTCTCCCAAGGTCCCCTCGTGATGAGCATGCCATTTAAGTGCCTTACAAGGCCCCTTCACGGTGAACAAGCCGTTTACGCACTCGTGCACTCCTTTTCTTACAACCCGCACAAAAGTCGTCCATTTTTCTATCCTTGCGCTCCAAGAACTGTCATCTGGATCTACACCAAAATTTTATTTTCTTATTTCCTATTTTCTGTTTACAAACTCAAGCTGGTTTCCTTTCACCCACCTTGAGTTTGAAGGGAGGGTGTTAATGTATATACATGACAACAGCCTTATTATGATATCATTCATGACAACAGGCTTAGAATTATTATTCCTATTATTATTCTTATTCTATTCCTTTCTTATTTAGGACTTCATTTTTATTAGGTTTCTTATTGCCTGCTTTTATTAGGTGTCTATTGTACTGTAAGATTTTGATAAATAATATAAAGATTCTCTCTTTTCACTTAAGAGGGTAATTTGTATAAACCACAATTGGGCCGAGCTAGGTGAAATGGATTGCATACGTTGGGCTGTTCATTGGGTCGAAATAACCCTAGTAAGTGGCCCAACGTGCGTCGAGCCTGTTGCAAATCATCGGAGGTGATTACTAGACCTTGGAATACGTTACCTAGAGAGTCCACGGCAGAACCGTGGTGTATTATTTCTAGAAGGCCGAGCTATGCGTAGCTCGATAAAACACGGTGTGCGTGTTGGCACAGTTCAGAGCAGGATATCTCGGTTGGACATCAGTAGCTAAACAGAGTGTGACCATCTCACTTGGCTTGCAGTGATAAGTGTATTTTAAGGATAAACATTATCCTTGGACATGAGACTCCTAGGAGGACTCTGCTAAGGAGAGCAGAGTCCTACTAAGATTATGTAAATCATCTCACTTGGTTGGTAGTGAGTAGAGTGTTATCAGGATAGACACTCTTCACTAGGAGTGTGATTCCTAGGAGGACTCTTATAAGGAGAGTTGGAGTCCTATTAGGATGATGCCAAGTGAAATCTATAAAAGCTCATGACAGGACCTATGTACAGGTATCACAATTCATACTCTAAAATACACAGAGCTTATTGTCTATTGTCTAGTTGCTGACTTAGGCATCGGAGGGGTTTCTAGCATACACACGCCGGCCAGTTCACGTTTGTATTTTCAGGTAGCAAAATGACGACGTTTAGAGGAGTGCAAACTTGATCAACAGGATTATACGAGAAGATTATTCTGTGCTCATACAATTGGCGCCGTTTGTGGGAATAGCATACAGAGAACAAACCTTTTGATTGAGTTTTCTTTCAATCAATGTCAATGGCTCATAACGAGGATTTGCCACATTTTGCTATTGATGGGCAGACCTCGGAAGAGGGAGGGAGGCGCGAAGGTTTACCTTTTGTTCCGCCCATGGCAGAATTGGATCTCCAACTACGAAACCCATGGAGAGACGCGCGAGAAGGAAAGGCCTCAAGTCCACGCCATTCTCAAAGCCCTGATAGACAGAGGTGGAGGATGGATCATCAGGTTCTGGAATATCGCATAAAGGAGCAAGACGAAGTGATAAGGAGGATGACGGCTGACATGAAGACTATGAAGTGCCAAATAAAAGGCAAGAGATGGCAAAAGAAAAGATGGGCAAAGGAAAAACGCACTCTCACTACTCAGGAGATCGTGACAGGTAAGTCACACCGTCTCAGACTGAAAGCAGAAGCCTTAAGACAGGCGACACACAGTCAAGAACCTCTAGGACTCGGTACTCTAGGTCTGAGAGAACAAGGAGTGAAAAGTCTTGTACAGAGGGAATCAGTTATCAGCCCTCGCATATGTACCAAACGACATCTAGGCACATAGAGTTGCCTAGATCGGCAGACCTGCAGACAGTATTAGAAGAAAGGACTCGAAGGAGAAAAGACACTAAGGCTCGCAACCCCCCAAAGGGTCTCTGCTCTACAATGGTTGGCACCTAGGACACATCCATGATTAACGTTAACCCATGATTTCATCTGTCTAATAAGTTATTAAGATCGAATTCTAAATTAATTATATATGTGTTGCATTATTTATGTTTATATCTGTTTAACGTAAGAAAATCTATTCATGTTTCTGTTTTGATTTGCAAATTAAAGGCGTTATCAGCATCCGATTCAGAAATTGACTTAATTTATGTGTTATTTAGGATTTATAGAATTTTATGGTAGGTTTAATTGAAATTCGATTCGGAATGAGTAAATTAGAATAATTAGTACCTAATTGATTAATTAATCAACAAATTAATTAAGCTATTAGCCAAGCCTATATAAGGCCACCTCAACACCTCTATTACACTTTTGCACCCTCATTTCCTCTTCCTTGAGCTTAAAACGTGTAGAGAGAGAGAGAGAGAGAGAGAGAGGCTAAGAGACAGTTGAATTCAAGCAAAGGAATTGCTAGAAATCTTGGAAATTGGCTTGGAACTTCAAATAATTACCTCTATAGAGCATAGTTGATCATCTAAGGTAAGAAATTCAACCTTCTAGTGTGGGATTGAGTCACTTAGCACATGAGTTTAAAGAATTAAGTTGTGTAATGCTAGACTTGAGCTAAAATGAAGGAGTTTAGATCATTCCATGCATGCATGTTTATATAATGGCATCTTAGGGAAGTTTTCAGAGAATTCTCCCATGCATGTTATCATTCTACCTTAGCTTTGAGAATTCATCTTGTTTTCCATCAATTCATCTCATTTGATCATATTTTGGAAGGTAAGAACTCAAGTGAATATATGTATGACAAGTTCATATCATGTTCTTACATTTCAAGTTGAATTCTTGCATGTTTGATATACTTTTGGGCCTTGATTTCATGAAATGATCTTCAAATCATAATATTCTACAAGTTTCTACATGTTTTCCAGAATTTTGGCCCAAGATGATGAGTTTTGAGGTGTGGAATTCCAGTTTTGAGCAAAGAAGAGCAATCTGGAAATTCTAGAATTTTGCTCTCCGCTCGAGCATGAGATTCTGCGCTCGAGCAGCCACCTTTGTTTCTACATCTCCGCTCGAGCGACCTGAAGTTTGCTCGAGCGTGAAATGCATGCTCTCAGAAGTTTCATGTTTTTGCAGACCGCTCAAGCAACAAGAGTTATGCTCGAGCGAGGGTCTGAGTCTCACGCTCGAGCGGGGATCAAGCGACCGTCGAGCGTGAAAATCAAACAACCAGCATTTTTTCCAAAGTTTATAGACCGCTCGAGCGCAAACGTGCGCTTGAGCGACCTCTCACATTTTGCATGGCCGCTCAAGCGAGGAAAGCCACGCTCGAGCATGGACCCTATTTTCAGCAAGTTTTAGAAAATATTTTCAAGTGCAATTTTGCGTCCTCATTTCATCATAGGTATTCCTAGGCCAAGATTAAGACACCATAATGAGGATAAAGGGTAGAAACATACTAAGAACAAATAAAATAAGTTATGTATAATCCGAACGTGTGTTTCAATATATGTATCTGTCATGTTGTGTAGGTTACACGCCGCGAGGCATCTGATTTGCTTACTCTATCTGTTTGTCTTAGAGCCTCTGTTATTAGTGAGTAATAACTTAGTAAAGCTATGTTCCACTTTATTTATTTTCTATATCATGAAATAAGATCTACTTTCTGAAATGTTATGTTCTGTACAATGAATGATTGTCCGACTTCTAATAATGTATTCGTGGCATCCTTAGCATCATGTGATATCTGTTAACTGTTACCTGGCATCAAAGGTTTCATCATAGAACTTAATATGTCTGCAATCTGTTACTCGTACCGAAGGCTCCATCATGGAGCTCAGCATATCTGTCTGTTACCCGGATCCGAAGGTTCCTAAATAGAACAGGTTACTTATGACCACCATACATTCTGCATCTTTTTTGTATCTGCTCTGTTAGTGCTAATGGATGTACCACGTATAAATAAACATGAACTTTGATTTTTGTATATGATCTGAATATGAATATGTATCTGATTTCTGGATCTGGTATGGACTTCATTCAATTAAACCCTTTACTTTGTTATTATTCACTGGACTCCCGCTCACTATTTATATTATGTATATAGGTGACCAGGCACGTGATCAGGGCCAAAGTTGCTAGCCTGGGATTCCGTTTTGTTAACCACCCTTTGCGTCTCCCGAGGAGGTTCCGAACCAAGTCAAGTTGTGTGGCCATGTCTTTTGAACATTTAACACTTTGTTTTCTCTTACTAAGGAATAGTTTGCTTTTGGTTATCTGTACATGGGGTAACGTATAATTACTGTACCTATGTGATGTCTTACGTATAAGGTTTAATATTATTTGTCTCATGTATGTCTGCACAGCTCAATGGACGTTGTATTTTGTATATTTGTATATTTGCTTCCGCAGCCCCTTGATTATGCGTTATTCTATTCAGAGGCCTTTGGTAATCCAAGGATTACTGGCTGATTATGATCTAAACCTATAGGGGCGGGTTAGGGTCATGATAGAATGCTAGCACCACGCCTTGCCTACAAACCAGTAGACAAAGCGTTAGCAAGGATGTAGAGCTCGCCGTTTGTTTCGGCGATTGAGAACGCACCATTATCCTTGGGCTTCCACCAGCCTAAATTCCCAACTTATGAGGGAAAGTCAAACCCCTACATGCACTTGAGCCACTTCCATCAGGTTATGGCTGTGTATCGATGAAACGAGACTCTAATGTGTATTTTGTTTCCTTCTAGCCTAGGAGACCTAGGTTTAACATGGTTTGAGAGGTTGCTGTAGACACCCCATTTTTGACCGACCTTAAGACTCAGACGTCACCGATTGAGCGCTTGGTGATGTTGCATATCATGTTCGTTCAGAGGTTTCAGAGTCTCGGCTGCGAGCCTTGCCCCCGAACTTCCGGACTCTTTTGTGCTTTGCCTCGGTTTGCGAACCAGGCTTTGTTTTCTCTGTTTTCTCTTCCCGAAGGGAGGGAGAGGTCTCGTAGATCATCTCTCAATGGCCATAGGCTACGTTTCGTGGTCGTAGGCCATCTTTCCCGTTTGGAGCCCGGTCTCCGGTTTTTCGGAGCCGTCAGGCCGTGTGCCTCGGTTCGGGACCGCTTAACCACCTCCGTTTGCTCTGATTTTTGGCATACATCTTGTTTACTCCCTTTTGAGGGACACTAAGGCTCGAGAGACCAACTTCGTGGTCGAACGCCACCTCCGGTGCTTAACAGTTAGTCTTCGGGGCCCCGGGTTGCGCGTTTTGGCCCCCGAACCTTCATTTTGAATCGGTTTTGGTTCATTTTTGGTGGAGGCCTTATTTTCATTATTAGGAAGGCTGTAGAAGAGTGGGAGGCCAGTAATTGTTCTGACAACTAGTTTTATTCCTTCATCGCCCTCCGTCGCCCGTTTTTCTCACTAGAAAGCCAATGTTGACCACCCTTGGGCCACTTTTTCTAGCCCAAAACCACATATTTGTGTTGTACACACCTGGGAGGCCACCAATATAATATGGCCGGCTAGTAATTGCTTCTGACCCTTTTGAACCCCTCTAAAAAATGGGTTTTTCTCTCTCCTGGTTCACTTCTTCCAGTTTTTGACCACATAATTGTGTTGTGCACACATGGGAGGCCACCAATTTGAGGTGGCCGGCCAGCAATCTTCATTGAACCTTTTGACCCTTGGCCGGCCGGCCATGGGGAGGGCCGGCCGGCCACCTAAACCCTAGATAACTGGCCGGCCATGATCCTTGCACCCTGTTCCTTCCAGCTGTGACCTCCTTTTCCCTCCAGATTCTGTATCCAAGGGGGGGAACTTTTGGGGGGGAAACTTAAATTTGAATCTCCCCCCCCTTTTCTCCACTCTTGTGCCTATATAACCAGCCCCTCCCCTTCAATTTTAAGGGTTAGAAAAAACCCTTTGGAGCTCTTGCATTAATTCTCTCTCTCTCTCTACTTCAACCCTCAAAACCCCTCAAGCCTTGTACCATTTCTACACCAACCCATCGCACAACACAACCACACCTTATTCTAGCACCTTGGAGGACATTTGAAGAGGTTGAAAGTCCAGAAATTTGGACCAAAGGCTGCTGGAAAGTTAGTCTTCAAGGGTGAGTCTCATTTTCCCTCTTTTTGTGCACTATTTTGGTCTATATCTTAGCTCCTTGTGCTTATATTTTTGAGCCTCTCTTCAACTTTGTTGAAGGGCTCTTTGCCATTTGGGGCCAGCCACTGCCCCTTATCTCTAATCTCTCTTTTAGGGCCATTTTCGCATGATAGATTAGCCCTATTTGTGTTCATTTTTTAGACTTGTTATAAATTGAAAAATATCTTGTTTTAGTCTCATCTTCAAGTTTGTTTAAGGTTCTATTTTTGTTTGAGGTCATATGCTTCCTTGTATGTTTGATTGTCTCCTATTTTGGGCCTTACACCTAAGCTCTTGTTGCATGCTTGGTTTGGACTTCTAGCCACTGAAATCCAGTGGATTTTCAGTGGCTAAGATGCTGTGTTGAGCCTCCAAATCAGAGGGGGGTGACCCCCTCTCACCTTGACTTGTTTGGTGGTCATTTTGGCCTTCCAAAGAGGCCCTATCTTGCATGCCTTGTTGACTGATTCCGGGGCCAATTTGGTGAGGTTTGGAACTATCATATTTGATTTTCAGAGTTTTTTTGGTCATGCTTCATGTCTATCTTGTATGTGCCTAATAACTCCTTCCATGGCCCTCTAAAGTAACTCATCATTTTTGCATGCCATGGTTGCATATCAGTGGTTATTTGGGCCTATTTTCACATGTTTTATTCACTGATTTTTTCTGGTTTGGTGAGATTCCATGTGCATCATACACTTGCTATGTAAACCATGTTGGCTAGTCAAAATTGCATGCTAATTTAGTCCATCTTGCTAGCACTTTTTGGCCACACTTGGAACTAGAAAAGTTCATATTTTGGGACTGCCTTGCTTCTGTCTTCATGCTTCATGATCAAATAATGCATTCTTTGTATAGCTATAAGTCATTCCATGTGCATAGTTTTGTGTTTCGGGACCATTTCATGCATCGGGTGCCATGTTTCCATGTTTCGGGGCTGTTTAGCATCATATTTTAGCGCTGAAATTTGCATGTTCATATGCCATATTCCATGCCTTGCCATGCCTTGTTAGAGTGGCATTTTATGCCTTAGGTTCAGTCCTCGGTTTGCGTGCATGTGTGTACGCATTTCGAGTTTCTCATTTTCATCTAATGGCCTCCTATGTGAGTGTGGCTGAGGTCCACTTGTGTTGGTGTAAGCCCATATTGCATTGTGTATGCCATCTTAGTCCATAGCATTGCGTATGCTAGGTTGCATATTAGAGCATTGTATATGCCATGTCACATCGAGCATCGAGCATGCCATTTTAGTCTGTAGCATTGCGTATGCTAGGTTTGCATATTAGGATTGCATTCATGCATGTCATGCATATTGCATTGTGTTTGGGATAGGAGTTAGCCCGAGCACGGGAAACGAGGGACGTTTCGTACTCTGAGTGACGGAACGTGTCTCAATTCCCAGTCACTGACACTCCGGATTATCCATGATGGAGTCTCGGTCTTGTTGTGTTCATACGTGCATTCATCTCATATTGAGTTGTGCAAATCGACTCCTCGGCCACCGTGCATCGAGATGCGTGATTGGTGGCACGAGGATCGAGACATGCATACATATGTGAAAATACTTTGCCATGCCCCTTTACTCTCTGTTACAGCAAATCAAGAATCAGCAGCCTTCCGGAGCTTGGCACGCATTTCAAGAACAATTGCAAACAGAGGCTAACCGGGGCATCGCAAGGGATTTTCCGACCAAAGCAACCCGAACATGCATCATCCATCATCCGAAGCAGAGCTGAGGCAGTCCCCAGCCTGCATACTAGTTTACTGCTTTCTTAGTTAATTTGTTAATTAATTAGGATTTTGTAATTATTCGGACTATAACTATTTATTTGGGACTGTATATTATTTATTCGGACCCTCTGCGCAAGGGCAATGTTGTAATAAGTGTGCGTGTGTGTGATGTATGTCTTCCAACCCCACGTCTTTCTCCCTTTTATTTACCAGCTCATGATGGTTAGATTAGGGCATGTTTCAATTAGCATACAGTATGATAGCATGCTTGCATTCATTCATCTGTCTTGCATGCACCGGGCTCGGCGCATCATACTAACTGTATTATATTTCAATTCCAAGTTGAATACTTGTTAGCTGTAGCATTCCATATGCCATCTTTAGAATAGCCGAGCCTGCTATAGTTACATTTTTGCATGTGTTACATTAGGCATTTCTGTATAATTAGGATCATGCACGGATTTCTAATTAGCTTCTGTTTTGGCTTGGAGTACTCGGTAAGTGGTTATGCTTTAGCATCCTTGCATGTGTGTGAGTGACTGCCATGATAGTATGCTTACCATGAGGCTATGTGCTTATGTGATATATCTGCCTGAATGCCTGTGGGTCAAGGTTGGGTTATTTGGATTGGATCAAATCATTGACTGTGAGTTTTAAGCCCACTAGATAGTGGCAAAACCATCTTTTTCTAAGCCCACTCGAGGGTGGCAAAATCTGCATTTTAAGCCTACTTGCGAGTAGCAAACCATATTTCAAACAAACAGGAAATGTTTTGTTCCAATTCAGGCGATCCAGTCTATACTTGTATGCTGTGCGCATCACGTAGTAATCCTAGGCTAATAACCAGAATAAGAACGCATAATGTTTTCAAAACTAGATATCATGGTTAGCAGAGGCCGATCTTTGATCGGGCGAGCGGGGGTGCTCACGAAGTGACCTTCCCCAATCGTACCCAAGTTCCCGAGCTGAGGCAACTTTGGTGATGACGGACACGTGGCCTTAGGCAACGAGTCAGGGTTTCCTAAATTTCCCAAAAATAAAATATTTAGGTGGCGACTCTGTATCTGGCAAAGCAGTCCATGTTTGGCACTTCTTTCTAAAAATCTGTTTTCTCAAAACGATTTGCCGGATTTGGACTCTTTGGTTCAGATTAAGAACCGTGACACAAATCGAGTCCGAGCTGTAGCGAGGTCCCCCGCGGGCTTGTTACAGTTGCCAGAAGGCAACATAGCTTCATGGACTCAACTTGCGAAGGCATTTATGACCAGGTTTAGAACAAACACCAAGACGCCAGTAGAGTTTGGCCAGCTGCTCTCCATAGACATGGGCGAGAAGGAAACATTTAAGTCTTACAACAACCGGTATTGGGAGACTTTTAATCAAATTGGAGATTGCCCCGCAAACCCAGCTATCACACAGTACAAACGAGGTTTGTCGACAGGCAATAAATTAAGGGTTTCAATAACAATGTCGCCACCCCTCACAATGGAGGCCCCAATGGAAAGAGTATATCAACACATCTGGGTAGAAGAAGATGGCGCTCACGCCAAAACAAAATCTGGCACAACAGTGATGTCAGACAAAAAACTGGTGGCAAAAGTTAACACGATCGGAAGGGAAGAACGACCGAACAAAATGGTTGGGGCAGACAAGCCAACGGTGAGGACTCCCAAGAAAAGAAGTTAAGAGTCTGCACCACCATCACCACAGTGTTCAATAAACCTATACACCGGATTCTTAGCGAGATACGTGATAAACCCTTCGTTTGGCGGCCAGCCACGTTGGGAGAAGCACATAGGGGCTACGATGATAAGTACCATTGCACCTTCCATGATGAAAAGGGACACCGAACTGAAAAATGTACGCCATTAAGGCAACATCTAGCGGAGTTAGTTACCGCAGGCCACTTGGACCAATATATTAAAAAGGGAGCGCAGCCAGCCCCCCAGGGCCACAATAGGCCAGATGGGACGCTAGCCGACGGCCCGCCCCAAGGCATAATCAACGTGAGACATGGGATCATCGAGCCTGAACGAGTATGTGAACTTAGAGGAATGATCAGGAAGGCTGAGCACATAAGAGAGGTACTGAGTGCACAACCTCCCGTGAAAAAGAAAAAAATGGATGCAACAAACATCATTACATTCTCAGATAAAGACTTAGCAAGGCTACAAAACCCTCACAACGACGCACTAGTGGTTACTCTACGTGTCAAGAATTTCGACATCAAGCGAATCCTAATTAACCAAGGGAGCTTATTTTTGATAATGTACTACGAGACCTTCAAACAACTCAAATTGGAGGACAAAGATTTAGCACCTGTGACATCTCTCTTAGTCGGCTTCAACTCAATGCTAGAATGGCCCGTTGGCAAGATAATTCTACTAGTCAAAGCAGCAACAATGACAAAGCAAGTGGAATTTTGGGTATTGAAAATCCCATCCACTTACAACATAATCTTAGGAAGAGCATGGTTGCACGCCATGCGAGCGGTAGCATCAACCCACCACCAGGTGTTACGGTTCCCCAACGAAGCCAGAATGATTGAAGAAGTCTTAGGAGACCAAATCATGTCCAAGCAATGCTTTGTGACTGCCTAAGGGTTCGTACAAATGGTGGATGAGCCAAAAAGCAATGAGTTGTTCGCAGACGTTGGCAAGGCAGCTGAACAAAAGAGAATAGAAGACCTGGTGGAGGTCAGAATAGACGAGAAGATCCCATAAAATTTCTTTCTGCTCGGTACATCTTTGTCCAGCACCGAGAGAATAGAGATCATGGAATTTTTGATCTCTAACATCGAGGTGTTTTCCTGGACGCCGTACGATATGCCTGGCATTAACCCAAACTTCATCTGCCATCAACTCAATGTCCACCCAACCGCCAGACCAATTATATAACGAACTCACTGATCGGCACTTCACCACGCCGAGGTAGTGGCTGAGGAAGTGGGAAATCTACTCGAAGCAGGGGCAATTAGGGAGGTTCATTATCCTAGGTGGATCTCCAACATCGTGGTGGTGCCAAAAAAGAACGGCAAGTGGCGCGTTTGCGTGGACTACAAGACAATCAACAAAGCGTGCCCAAAAGACAATTTTTCTCTACCACAAATAGACCAACTGATGGACTTAACTGCAGGTCACAATCAATTTAGCTTTCTCGATGCCTATCGCGGTTATCATCAAATTGCTATGCATGAACCAGACTAGGAGGTCATATCGTTTACAACATCCAAAGGATTGTATTGCTACAAGGTCATATCCTTTGGCTTGAAAAATGCAGGGGCGACATTCCAGCGAATGATTACCAAAATGTTCGAACCATTATTAGACAGAACAATGGAGGCTTACATAGATGACATAGTGGTCAAAAGCAAGAATGAAGGAGACCATCTTAAGGATCTCGTCGAAATGTTCCAAATTTTGAATACCCACAATCTGCGACTGAACGCATCCAAGTGCGCGCTTGGCTTGGGGTCAGGAAAATTCCTTGGCTTTCTAATAACCAACCGAAGTATAGAAATAGAACTATCTTAGATCAAAGCCATTCAAGATCTCGAGAGGCCCAACACAGTCAAGGAGGTACAGTATCTCATTGGCCTAGCAGCTACATTAAATCGATTCATAAGTCGTCGACCTTCAGATAGGTGTCGACCGTTCTTCCAGGCACTAAAGGCCAAATTTGAGTGGGATGACGAGTGCGACCGCGCTCTGAAAAGCTTAAAAGAATACATGACCTTTCCACCGTTGTTGGTAACCCCAATACCAAGAGAAGAACTCTTTTTATACTTAGCATTTTCCTAACATGCAGTTAGCACAGTGTTGGTACAAGCTGAGGGAATACAGCACCTGCCTATCTTTTATGTTAGCAAGACGTTGCTGGACGCGGAAATGAGGTATTTGTCGTTGGAGAAGTTGGCCTTGGCTTTAATGATGGCTTCAAGAAAATTATCGCACTACTTCTATGCCCACACTATGATCGTCCTAACGGCCTTCCCCTTAAAACCCTTGTTTGAAAGTGCGGACTTTTCTAGGCGAATTCTGAAGCGGGTCGTGGAGTTAGGGCAGTTCGACATTAAGTTTTAACCGAGAACCACGATAAAGGCCTAAGCTTTGGCAGACTTCATGGCTGAGTTTGCGCCAGGTAGTCATCATGTTTTCCTGATCAACTTGATTGAAGCAACAGAGCAAAGAGAGAAAAGTGCCATAGGGATAGCGCAGCCCTCGCAACAGGATGCTCAACTGCATAGCAAACCATTCAGCCCTGCAAAAAGGGAAGAAAGAACAGACCGCACTATTACAAGAAAGGACTCGCCCAAAACTAAAGTCCTAAGACAGTCATACAGTAAGGATCAAAACCTAATGACAGACAACAACTTAGAAGAAGGCATCATCAACGCCCCTGATCCCAAGACATCATCAGATCCCTCCATTTGCTGGAAGCTATTCGTAGGAGAGATGTGGAAGCTATTCGATGGAATGTCCAATAAGCACGGTGCTGGACTGGGGATAGTTCTCATCTCACCAGATGGCTTGACCATTGAACAAGCAATCAACCTTGGATTTCCAGCATCCAACAACGAGGCCGAGTACGAAGCACTGTTAGCCAGTTTGAAGTCAGCATTCCGCCTGAAAGCCACAGAGCTCATGGTATACAGTGACTCCCAATTAGTAGTCAACAAAATTTCGGGCGACTACGAAGCAAAGGACGATAGAATGGCCAAGTATCAAGAGTTGGTCAAAAAGGAAATCATAAAGTTTGATGTGGTAAGGATAGAGCAAATTGGTCGAGAAGAAAATAGCAAGGCAGATGAACTGGCCGGTTTTGCATCGATGGCAGACATGTCTATCTCACACCCATTGCTAATGGATTTCTTGCCAAGACCAAGTATTGAAGAACCTAAAGCAACCGAAGTATGCTACACCGAGCTAGGTCCCTCCTAGATGGACCCCATAGTGGTGTTCTTAAAAGGTGACATCCTGCTAGAGGACAAGAAGGAGGCCAACAAAATTAGAACAAAGTCACAACGATTTTGGCTCTCTCCATCAATAGCATTGTACAAAAAATCCTTCACAGCAAGGTCGACGCATTTTTGTTCGAAATACACGAAGGCATTTGCAGAAGCCACCAAGGGGGAAGATCACTGGCCTACTGAGCCATTTCACAAGGGTATTGGCGGCCGTGCATGCAAGCAGACCCTGAGAAGTACATCAAAAAATGCGAGAAATGTCAGAAGTTTGCGCATCAAATCCATCAGCCAGCAAGAGAGCTCCTATCCTTGACCAGCCATTGGACTTTTGCAATGTGGGGCCTAGACAATGTGGGACCACTCCTAACCGCGCTGGGCAACAGAAAAATCTTTATTGCGACAATGGACTACTTCACCAAGTGGGTAGAAACAGAGGCACTCGTCTCCATTAAAGAGAAAGACGTCAAGAAGTTTGTCTGGTAGAACATCATAACTTGGTTTGGAATACCCAAGGCTTTAATATCGGACAACGACACTCAGTTTGATAGAAAAATCTTTAGGGATTTTTGTGAAGAATACAAGATAGAATTTTATAACTCTACGCCTACGTACCCCCAGGCCAATGGCTAGGCTGAAGCTTCCAACAAAGTAGTCTTAGATGGTCTGAAAAAAAGGCTGGAAAAAGCAAAAGGCAAATGGGCTAAGGAACTTCCCCACGTCTTATGGGCTTACAGAACCACACCTCGACATTCAACTGGTGAAACACCTTTTTCCTTGGCTTATGGCATGGAGGCAGTAATCCCTTTGGAAGTCGGCCTCTGCACCATTAGAAGCGAAAATTTTGATCCAGACTTGAATAGAGAGGCCATAGCCTTAGAATTAGACCTTGTAGAAAAGAAAAGAGAAAGGCAATTGGTGCACATTGCCTTGTATCAATAGAAGTTGTCCAGGAAATACAATAAAATGGTACACCCAAGGAAATACAAGATTGGAGATTGGGTGTTGCGCAAAGTAATGGGAAACACTTTGGTGCCTGGAGATGGAAAATTAGGACCTAATTGGAAAGGACCATACAGAGTGATTGGTTTGGCAAAAAAAGGGACATATCACCTAGAAGATGTGGATAACCGAGCTATTCCAAGGCCATGGATCATGACCAATCTCAAAGTATTTTATTTTTAATAATTTCTTAAACACTTGTAATTTTTCCTTTTCAATAAAACAAGTAGACATTCTTTCTGTAGAAATTCTTTCCTCTGTTTGTAAAATTGTTCGTACTCATTGCCCGGCTGGAGGGCAACTAAAGAAGGTTAGCAAGTTTGATCAACACTCTTTAGCCCAAATAAGAATCTAGGCTTAAGAAGATTGGCAGGATTGACCAACACTTTTTTCATTCTTCAGTCAAGATAAGGATATAGGCTCAAGAAGGTTGGGAGGTTTGACCAACACTTTTTTTATTCTTCAGCCAAGATAAGGATCTAGGCTTAAGAAGGTTAGCAAGTTTAACCAACACTTTTTTCATTCTTTAGCCGAGATAAGGATCTAGGCTCAAGAAGGTTGGCAAGTTTCACCAACACTTTTTTCATTCTTCAGCCGAGATAAGGATCTAGGCTCAAGAAGGTTGGCAAGTTTCACCAACACTTTTTTCATTCTTCAGCCGAGATAAGGATCTAGGCTTAAGAAGGTTGACAAGTTTGACCAACACTTTTTTCATTCTTTAGCCGAGATAAGGATCTAGGCTCAAGAAGGTTGGCAGGTTTAACCAACACTTTTTTCATTATTGAGCCGAGATAAGGATATATGCTCAAGAAGGTTGGCAGGTTTGACCAACACTTTTCATTCTTTAGTCGAGATAAAGATCTAGGCGTAAGAAGGTTGGTAGGTTTGACCAACACTTTTTCATTCTTTAGCCGAGATGAGGATCTCGGCTAAAGAAGGTTGGCAGGTTAAGGCAGAGCTAGTGAGCCTAGCCAGGTATGCAGTTAAAATAATACACTACAATGAAGGAAAAACGCAGTGACCGAGCCAAAAGAACACAAACTTTTTTGATTGATTGAAAGGTGCTTACAAAAGGTGGAGTGTGTCACCCAGTTACAAAAGGAAAACAGATAAAAAAAGTAAAAAAGGACAAAGAAGGCAGATCTCAGTCAAGTGAGCAAATCTTCTAGCTCGGCATCAGCACCATCACCAGTTCCATCTCCAACCGGGTTAGTTTCAGTAACTCCTTCTAGAGCTAGGTCGGTGATGCCTTCTTTGATCACCAAACTTGGGTCGGTCTAGTTAGGGCTCTCCAATTGAGCAAGAAGATCAGTCAGAGAGTCATTAGGCAGAGGGCTATCTTCCTCCTCCACCAGTAAAAGTTTTTGTTGAACAGTAATGGCGCAATCCACTATGTAGCTAGGTATGAAGTGCGAAGGGGGATTTAAAAAAATGTCCGAGTCCAGTGCATGGCCGAGCTTCTCTACCACGACTTTCTAGCCACTCTTAAAGAAATTGCCTTTTGTGGCCTCGCACTGTTTGACAGACACTTCCTCGTCTTCTTTGAAGTCGCGCTCCTCAGCATCCTCCATTTGCTTCTACAGTGCCTTTATCTCGGCATTTTTCTTCTTCTCCAACTTGGCCAGCTCTCGAAGGTAGCGGTCTTTTCTTTCGGCCAACACTTTTTGTTTGTCTTTTTCAACAGCACTAAGCAGCTCTGACAGGTAATTGCGGTTGGTATTTAGATCGACAAGCTTTGTTTGGAGTTCTTTTAGCTTGGCTTTGTTGGCCTTACTGTTTGCAATGGCTACCTTGGTCATCCTCCTTAATTCGAGCACGAGCTAATAGGTGATCTGGTTCTTTTACACGGCCTGCAAAGCATGCACAATAAGATAAACTGGGCGACGAGTTGGCAGAAAAACCAAAAGGTGATGAATTTAGGATTACTAGGATTAGGGATTTGTTAGCAGATCGTATTGCCTTTAGCTCAGTCAAGTGTGAATGGTGCTCCATATCAGCGGACAGGCAGACACTCTTGGCTAAGTTGAAAACCAGCAGATAGTCTTTCTCCACACAAACGGAGTTCGCCATCGTCACAACTTGGCCTTTGAAAGACACAGATGATGTCCATGTCGGGGTAAGAGACGAGGTAGCTCGGTGACCACCTTGTTGTTGTTCGGGAAGTACAGCCTTAGGCAACGTAGTCTTTTCCTCATCTATTAGTCGCTGCGTCTAACTGGCCGAGGTACGGGGATGCTTGCTGGGCCGAGATGACAAAGCTCTGGCAGATAGAAGGGCAACAACGGTGTCACGTGCTTGACCGATTGGGGCAGCTCGGTCTGTACTTCGATAGTTGAGGTAGACGCTTGCTCGGTGATTAGAACACGAACTGCCATTTTCTTAGCCATCTCTTGTTCTTCAGTTAAAGGAACTAGGTTGATTTGGGAAAGGATGGGGTCTGGCTCTACAGAGGACTCCAAGAGGAAGTCAGTCACTTTGGTCTTCCTCCTACCGCTATATCGGTAGGTCGGTTGGACGTCAAGTAGATCGGTCCAATCTCATTGCCGATAGCGTAGTGCGACTCGTAGTGCAGCTTGATTGGCATAGGCGTAATTTGATTTAAACTGGTTCAAATCTGCGAAAGAGACAAAATTGCAAAGGTTAACGCGACAGTTAATATAACAAAGGAAAATTAAACTGAGCTAAACCGTACCAGCTGTTCGTTTGTTCCAATTGATATTATAGCCCGGTATCAGGGCTTCGTGGTCTTCAAAATTTTCTGATACCTAGAGAAAATCATTGTCGTTTAGGTCCTTATCTGGTGTACGCTTAATGATTTTCTCTTGGCCCTTTTTTATTCTGAGGTAATAGACCCAATCGTCATCATTTTAGCCAAACGAGTATTTGTGGAAAAGCTCGGCCAATCCGAGGTTGAGGCCAAGGCGACGATTTAGCTCGGCTATCCCGTTGATGATCCTATAGGTATTAGTGGATAGTTAAGTGGGGCATAGCCTGGTCTGTCTAAAGAACTCGCAGATTAGTGGTTGGACTGGGAACTGAAGCCCCTCTCTACGATGGACACCACGGTGAAAGAAACAAAGCCTGGCTTGCCCCATGGTGTGATGTCTAGCTCTGTTAAGGAAAGGTGGACGTTGTCCGGAATGTGGTAATCTCTTCGAAATTCGACCATGGCTCCAAGGGAGTCCACTAGAAATGGGTATTTGCCCATTGTGTTAAGTTTACTATGTTAAATACCGAGTGCACGGCGGCCTAGCACGGTGTTGATATGGACTTTAGTTGGCTCGATTGAGCAAAAGCCGCTCAGGGGTGAAGTGCAAGGTGTGCCTGGCCAACCTAGTCAAAGTCTACAAAACGGAAATAAAAAGGCGTTATGCCCAAGTGGTAAACCGGGCTAAGTAAAAGACTAATCAAGCCTAGCTCGGCTGTTCGGGGACACGTACTATGCTTATTTCGGCCATGGAACAATTAGAACTTTTTGACTTCGTTCAAAGTTATAGACTGGTCCCAAGCCAGGGTGGTAGCTCGATTGATTGGACACGAGAATCTTAGCATGGTCAAGAGTAAGCCTAAGGTAGCAAACAGGTTCTTAGTTTGGTCGTATTACAATTTTGGATCAAAAACACTGTTCTTGGCTAGTTTAAAGTCCAGTCAATATGTTTCCAAGTGTGAGCATGAAGTTTTGAAGAAAGTGGGTTACTAGTTCAGTTTTAAGTGCATATAACATGCATTTTTTGGTGTTGAAATGTTATTTTAAGACATGAACGAAAACATGTTAGTACCAAAATAACAATGGCATAGGGAACTTACGATTTTGGGTGTAGAATTTGAATCTGAATCCAATCTGAAGAACGGGCAACTGCAACACTGGAGAATGAGAACCGGTGATGCGTAAACCAAGGCTTGGGCGTAGGAAGTTAGAGCTTCAAGCTCTGATTATGAGATCCCACAGCGAAGAAGATGAGCAGTGAAGAAGACTCTTCACTGTACACAAGATATATTTATTGAAGATAGAAAGGCGGGACGTTTCAAATTATTGGGATCCGTGCTTGATGACTGTGACAGAGATACGATGCCAACAAGGGTATGCCACGTGTCTCAGGCTTGGGTAGTGTCAGACGTGTTGTACAGTTGAGAAGACTGCTGAAGACCATGCAATCTGGGGGATCGAGCTCGTATTTTAGCTCGATCAGATTGGGTATTTCTTAGCTCGGCTGAAGGTAAGTAATCCCAATCATGCTTTGCAAATAGAATTAAGGAGCAACTGAGAGGGTAATTTGTGTAAACCACAATTGGGCTGAGCTAAGTGAAATGGATTGCGCACGTTGAGATGTTCATTGGGCCAAGATAACCCCAGTAAGTGGCCCAACGTGCGTGAAGCCTGTTGCAAACCAGTCGGAGGTGATTGCTGGACCTTGGAATACGTTACCTGGAGAGTCTACGGCAGAACCGTGGTGTTTTATTTCTAGAAAGCTGAGCTATGCGCAACTCGATAAAACACTGTTTGTGTGTATGTGTGTGTGTGTGTGTGCGCGCGCGGTTCAGAGCAGGATATCTCGGTTGGGCATCAGCAGCCGAACAGAGTGTGGCCATCTCACTTGGCTTGCAGTGATGAGGGTATTTTAAGGATAAACATTATCCTTCGGCATGAGACTCCTAGGAGGACTCTGTTAACGAGAGCAAAGTCCAACAAGGATTGTGTAAAACCATCTCACTTGGTAGGTAGTGAATAGAGCGTTATCAGGATAGACACTCTTCACTGGGAGTGTGATTCCTATGAGGACTCTTATAAGGAGAGTTGGAGTCCTACTAGGATGGTGCTAAGTGAAATCTATAAAAGCTCATAACAGGACCTATGTACAGGTATCACAATTCTTACTCTAAAATACACAGAGCTTATTGTCTATTGTCTAGTTGCTGACTTAGGCATCGAAGGGATTTCTGGCACACACCTGCCGGCCAGTTCATGTTTGTGTTTTCAGGTAGCAAAGCGACGATATTTGGAGGAGTGCCAACTTGATCAACAAGATTATACGAGAAGATTATTCTATGCTTGTACATCTCTCTTCATACAATTATATTAACAATAGTGTTAGCTGAATATTTCAATCAGTTGTCATTAAAGTAGCCAAATTTTAAAATTATTATCTTTAATGTTAAATTCGACACAAGTTTTAATAAATTGTTAATTTTTAACATTTCCATTAATTGTTATACGTATCTATCTACATATTGTGCCTGTTTAGTAAAACTTTTTTCCAACTTAAATCAGCTTTTGACTTAAATTAAGCTATGTTTGTGTGTTTGGTACAACTTATAAGGCACAGATTATAGCTTAATTTAAGCCATTTTCGGCTTAAATTTCAAAGTTGCTCCAAGGGTGCCTATCAGTTTAGCTTATGCGCGCAGTTGATCATAGAGGGGCAAAATGACTTAAATGCCCCTCACAATTTCAAGTAATTACAAGTGTACCATGTATATAAATCAAAAAACTCCATTTTTGTCTCTTTGATAAAGCTGTCTGGTGATTTCCGGTGATGTCTCCCTCGCTCCGGCGATGAAACTGAGATCTCTTTCTCCCTCGCTCTCTCTCTCTCTCTGCTACATCCATGGCGCCGTACCTAGGGTTTTTCATCGTCGATCTCGAGTTCGCGGCGATTTCCTGCAAATCATAGCCAATCTCTCTTCGCGATCGCAGCAATTCTCTGTCTCTCTGGCATTGTTTGTGGCAGATTGCGATCGCCACGTCGCCGCTATACGTTCGTCGTCATCCCCCACGTCACCGCTGTACCTTCGTCATCGTCCCCCACGTTGCGATAGCCACGTCGCCGCTGTACCTTCGCCACGTCGCTGATCAGATCTCTCTCTCTCTCTCTCTCTCTCTCTCTCTCTTCGGCTAGGGTTTTCACTTTTTTCTCTTTTTTTTTCTAGTGGTTTTTAGTATTTTTTTAATAAAATAATAATAATAATACTTACGCCATTATTATTAATAATTTTAGTATTAATTATTAAAATTGATTGGCTTTAGTATTAATTATTTTTAGTATTAATTTCAGTATTTTTATATTGATTAGTATTGACACCTAATTCATTTGTAATGAAAAATTGAAAAAAAATTTACACTAATTGATACTATTATTAATTTTAGTATTAATTGATGGTAATTAAGCCATATTAATTGACACCTAATTCATTCATAATGCAGAAATGAAAAAAATTATACTAATTGATACTATTATTAATTTTAGTATTAATTGATGGTAATTAAGCTATATTAATTGACACCTAATTTATTCATAATGAAAAAATGAAAAAAAATTATACTAATTGATACTATTATTAATTTTAGTATTAATTGATGGTAATTAAGCCATTAATTGACACCTAATTCATTCATAATGAAAAAATGAAAAAAAAATTATACTAATTGATACTATTATTAATTTTAGTGTTAATTGATGATAATTAAGCCATTAATTGACACTAATTAATTTGTAATGAAAAAATGAAAAAATGAAAAAATTTATACTAATTGATACTACTATTTTAGTATTAATTGATGCTAATTATATTAACTTTTGTAATACTAATTATATTAACTTTTATTAATGAAATAAATTTTTTAAAATTAAAACTGAAAAAATGACAAAAATAATCATTTTTATATCATATAAGGGCAAAATGGACAATTACACAGTAAAAAGTTATTTTACAGCTTATTAACCAAACACTACTTTTTTGCTTAAATCTATAATTCCACAGTTGCACCAAACATGTTCACAGCTTATGTTCACAGCTATAAGCCATAATCTGTTAAGCTATAATTTATAATCATTTTTTCACAGCTCTACCAAACGAGGCTATTATATAAGGAAAAGGGGATCTCTAATCTACAAGTTTTGTGGGAGCTCCAATATGCTAATCCTAATTTTCTAATTTTTTGATTTAAAAAAAAAAACACTCAGCATTTACTGACTTCTCCGAACCCACAAACCCTTTTGACTTTTCTCATACTTATTGCAGTATCATTTTTAATTTCTCTCATACACTATGGTTACACACAAAAATAAAGAAAATAAGAATTTAGCTATGGATCTCAAAAAGATATAACATCTAAATTTGAATTATAATTTAGTAATATAATTATCTATTTTTTTGATGTATATCTATCAACATTTTAAGTCACTTAATAGGATAAATTAATCAATTTTCTAAAATTATTGCTTTTTTAATTTATAAAATAGATTAAAAAACTATTGACTGATTTATTTATTTAATAACAAAAATATTTTATAATCTCTCAATCCTAATCTCTCTTACCGATTTTCAAAAAAAAAAATATTAAAACTTGCCTTCCTTCTTTTTTCCCCAAAAAATTAGATAATATTTTTCATGAAAGTTGTAGATATCTATCTATATCTTATATAATATATTATAACATAACAAAAAAAAAAAAAAAAAAAAGATATACAACGAGATAAAATTAATAAATTTGATTTTTATTTATTCAATTAAAATCTTTCTTTTGCATCTCAATATCCAATTTTAAATTTTAAAAATCTTTAAAGTTTATCTAAACAAATCTAATTTGAAAATATATCCCATCATTATACTTTAAATCAATAAAACTCACATGTCTATCACAAATTTGACTCACATCATAACTTACCTAAATAATAATAATAATTAAAAACAATTAGAAACCACAGAAAAATTAAATTTAAAAAAAAATAGATACCTACAACTCCATCTTAAATAAATTGAAAAAAAAAAAAACGCGAATAGAAACCACACAAAAATAAAAAAAATTTAGATATGGATCTAAAAAATATATATAACAATATCTAAATTTGAATTATGATTTAATAATAAATTATCTATTTTTATGATGTATATATATCAAAATTTTAAATCACTTAATGAGACAAATTAATCAATTTTCAAATCTTATTTAAAGAATAATCTGATTAGTCATCCCAACTCATAAACTTTGCGGGCACTGGTAGAGAAGCTAATGGATTGAGTTAGGAGAGGTTTAAGTTGTTGGAAGTAACATTCTCTAATTTTATAAATTTATTTATTTTTTTAATTTTATTTTTTCCCTATGTGATTCTCTTTCTCTACTGTTGGTTTGCTTTTGGTTTTCGATTTTAGTGAGATTTATGTGTTTGTTTACAAGTTTGCATGGTAGAGAAGAATTATTGGTAATTACGGTTGCAATCGAAGTATCTATGTCTATTCCATACCAAGGATTTTGATCGAATTTTGTTTTATTTAGTGAAGACCATAAAATTGAAGTTAAAAAAAAAAAAAAATGGGTATCAAATTTTTTTATGTTTTTTGTCATTTTATTGTATAAAAAATGTGAAAATTTATTGAGAATTCAAGATTTACTATAACATTAGATTTTTGTATAACTAAGTAAATTTAAAATTTTTAAATGTCATTGTGTTCTTTATTTTTATTCTCTTTCTATCCCATTAGACCATTACTACTATTTATTAGTTTGTTAATTATAATTTAATTAATTGAAAATGAAAACTTAATATAACTTTTCATATATATTATAGTTAATTTATTACCACTGTAGTTGTATATAATAGCGTAATATATAGGGATAATCTCTAAATATAATTTGTATTTTTTTATGTGATCAAAATAGTCCATCATAATAGTATATAAAAAAGTTAGATGGTTTCTTTTATCTCTAAAAAACCAGATCTATCCTCTCTTTTTTTACTTTTTAATTTTTTAAAATTGAAATAGTCCATCTTAATAGTATATAGAAGAGTTAGATGGTTTCTTTTATCTCTAAAAAACCAAATCTATCCTTTTTTTTTTACTTTTTAATTTTTTAAATTGAAACATCAATTGTTTATGTTCATAAAACAAAACTAATAAACACTTATCAAAAAGTTATACATTTTTCTTTTCATTTTTTAATATGTAAGATATTTACAAATGGAAAATGTTTGACACCCCAATTTTTTTCCATAATCTAATTTATAATGATGTAGTCATAAGTGTCAATTTTTGTACAAATAAGAAAAGAAAATTAATTACATTATACATTTCAACCAACTACATACTCAAACTTTGACTATTTCAAAATGTTATTTCACTATAATTTCAATTAAGAGAATCTTCAACCCTTAATTTATTTTTTTATCAAATTATAATTTGATAAAAACTTAAAAAAAATGAAACATTGAAAATTATTGTTTTTTCATCAAAATTGGTGAAAAGGAAAAAAAAATGGGATAAGAATAAAAGTTCTTTTCAAAATTGATACAAATTTAATGAAAAAGTTAAAGTAATTCATATCAAATCAAATCAAAATTTTTATTCAAATTTAAAATCAAATTAGATAAAAAAAATTAAAAGAAAATGATGAAATTTTGAAAATATTTTGAAACCTTCTTATTCATAAAGACTAGAAATCAGTGTGTGTATTATATTCGTATTGTATTATTAGTTATGAAATTGAAATCAAAAGAAATGTAACTTAAATTATTAGATTAAAAATAGAAATATCATATTAATTATTGTTAAATATCACTTCACTTCATATTTAATAATAAAATTATATATTTGTTTTAATTATAAATTTAAATTTGTATATTTTCAAAACAAGAAGAGGTATGTCATAACTCAGTTAATCTCATTTAATCAGGTTTAACTTTTTTTTAAAACAAATTATCAAAATTGCACTAAATATATTTATATATTTTTTAAAAAAAAAATTTAACTAATAATTTAAAAAGTTAAAAACATAAAAGTTAACTTATAAATTTCATGTATACCGTAAAATGGTTCCGATTAGCAAAACGGGACCTATGATGGGCCCACACAGACTGAACAACACTATCCAATTCAAACCCGAAAAGGAGGCAACTATTTTCCATCTTCTAACAGCCGACTACACTACCTAGGTACTGTACGGACTACTCAATCACTTCTCCTATACATATATTTATATAATTTTTTAATACATATTTTTTCGTAAAAAGTCAAAAAGTTAACCCAAACAATCATCTTTTTTTTTTCCTCAATTTTTTAGTCTAAAAAAATAAAAAGAACACTTATTTAGGACATCCCAAACAATCTTTAAATTACTTCAAGATAATTTTAATAATTTTTTTTTAAATTTATAAAGTCTCGTGCATAGTACGGATTATTGGATTTATTAGATTATTTTGAGAACTTATTAATTACTCAAATATAAAAATGAGATTTATTGGTGCTTTCTCCAAACTTTTTTAATAATATTTTTCAAAGTAGCAAATGTGTTTGATAAATATTTACAAAATTATCCCATTAGTCCACATCATCCTTTTATGCCAGAGAAAATCACCATTCGGTATTACTTTCATAAAATTATTAAAAATTTATGAAAATATTTCAAATTTTAATTATTAATATTTTTAAAAAATTACCATGGATATGTAGGGTGTGTTTGGTTTGTGTTTGTTGAGTAGTTTTTGAGATAAAAAGTACGAAAACTTATTTGGTTTACTTTTTTTTTTTTTTAAATAGTTTTGAAAAATTGTTTTAGGAAGAGAGTTTTAAAAAAAGTGATTGATTTGATGTGTACGAGACAGAGAGTGATTTTGAAAAGTATGTAATCAAACAAAATTTTGAGATTTTTTTTAGAAAAATTTATTTAATTTGATTACTCTTGAAAATTTATTTACAAAGAATTTTTTTTTAATTTTTTTTTAAAAAACAAACCAAACAAGACCGTAATTTTTATTTTCAAATTTTCACTGAAGTGATATTTTTGCCCTGTAGTGAAGTCTCCCTCGCTCTCTCCACGAGTATGACTAGAAAATGATGTTAGTCTGGGAATGTAGGAGGAAGATTGCATAATGGAATCAAATCTCGGTACTGGGTCCACAAATTCATGGACACGGGCTCAAATATCATGCAATTCCAATTATAGTGGCTATTTAAGTTGTTGTACAAGAATTTGAATACAGATTTTGAAAAGGAAGAAGAAAAAAAAAAATTGTGTAAAATATAGATAAAATATAGTTATATTTTTTGGTACGTTTCATCTTTCTTTTTTTCTTTGAATCTCTATTAAATTTTGTGAACAAAACATAACATTAAGTTGCTATAACTTTAGAGCAATATTAGGTACACATAATTTATACACAAAAAATAATAAAAAATATTTAATTTAGAATTCAGATTCATTTAAGATATATAAAAGAGTTAAATCCCAACTTTACATAAGTCATAGTTTAGCTAATAACTTTATTATAGTTGTTAATGTATATACATGACATCAGTCCTATTATGATGTCATCCATAATATCAGTCCCAAGATTATTATTCATATTCTATTCCTTTTTTTTATTTAAAACTTCTTTTTATTAGGTTTCTTGCTCTTTTTTTTATTAGGTTTGTTGTTCCTTACACTTATTTATCTTATATATAGGGCTCTTTATTGGGTTGTAAGATTACGATCAATAATACAAAGATTTTCTCCTCTCTCCCTTTATACAATTATATTAGCATGGTATGAGAGTTAAAGTTCGGCATTATAGTGATTTCGGTTTTGACCTGACATTTTATTATGTTTCGGACTCAGGTTTTATGGTTCAATGTTGTTGTCCATTTCTTATTGCCCTTGTTGTTCCTTGGATTGGCCATTTGGATTGTAGTTGTGTGTTTGGAACAGATTGGTTGCTTATTTTTCAAAACCTTTGTTGCCCAAATTTTTGCTCCTCCGCTCAAGCGGCCATTCTTGCGCTCGAGCGGGATTTGCAAACTCTCAGTATTTTTACAGACCTACAAATACTGGAAGAAGGTGTTCTACGCTCAAGCAAGTGAACGCTCGAGCGTCCAATCTTGAGCTCGAGCAATGTCCTTCATTTGCAAAACTTCTGAAAGTGTTTATTCTGCGCTTGAGCGTCACTTCTTGCGCTCAAGTGAAACATTGTGTCTGACACTCGAGCATCAATTTTTACGCTCGAGCGGACTACGTGTATAACAGTCCGTGAAGATGACCTTTTTATCACTTTTTCATTCCCCTCTCTCTCTAAAAACTTTCCAAAAATCTAGATCTTGAGTTTCTCTCTCTAAAACTCATCTTCTCTCTATTGTTTTATCTAGATCCATTGAGATCTTCACCCTAGTGCCTTTGAGAAAAAAGTAGAGCACCTCAAGAGCTCCGTTTTGATCCGAATAGAAGTTGGTTTCGACGTCTTTGAAGCTTCTCCTTTGTTGCTTTGGTCTTCTAAACTTTGAGGTAGGGATTTTCTACACTTTCATATGATTTTTAACTTGGTTATTTGACGATTGTGTTATAATGGTGGGCTTTGGGTGTATTATGGACAAACCTAGGGTTTGGATTGTAAAATTAAAAGAGGGGTTTCTAAATGAAAAAAACTAGAAACCCCCTAGATGTTGATTTGTGATTATGTATCAATTTTAAGCAGAATATAACAATCCCAATCAAATAATCAAAGACAAATCGACACAACGATTTTTACGTGGAAAAACCACAATTGGACACCTCCAATTGTGATCAAAAAAACCACGGGCAACTGCCACAAGACAATCCACTAAGAAGAATTAAAGGAATTACACAGGTATACTCTCAATTACCTAGCGAATCCACAACGCCTAATTGAACCAACCTCTATGTGCCTCTTCCAACCCCATCTTCACCACGGAATTGTCTTTCTGATGAGCCACTCCGGATTCCACCAAAGCTTCAGGCTTGAATTCTTCAGAATCCACAACTGAAGAACAACTCTCTGTTTTGTGTATAACAAACAAACCTTTGATGTACTCTCTTTAAACCATGAATTGAATATTCAATAAAACATCAAAGCAAAATAACAAAATATCCTCAGATATAAATCTTGAGAACCAAAAAGAAGATTTGGAGAAGTTCCTTTAGTGTTGGGAGAAAACCAACTATTTATAGAAAACCAAAGCAATCCTAGTTTCAGAAGAAAACCAACTCCTTAACAAATCTGGAAATCTGGGATCGCGCGGTCCGCTCGAGCGTGGGTCTTCCCGCTCGAGCGGAGACTTCATTTTTTGTGATTTCACATAGGCTCCCCGCTCGAGCGTCCGTTTCCCCGATCGAGCGGGGAATCACACCATCCAGTACTTTTTCAGGCATAGCAGAGATGCTGTGATCTCCCAAATCCCGCTCGAGCGCCCCTTACCTCGCTCGAGCGGGAAGGCCAAAACTGGAAAAACTGGAAAAGTATAACATGATCGGACAGGCAACTTTGAATGCATTTTTGCATTTTGCTTCGGCCGCGAGCTGACCGGGCAGCTCGACCCCCGTAATAATCAGCAAAATGGCAATCTTGAAAGCATTAATACCACAAACTTATCTGCAAAACTCGATTCAGATTGAATTCGCATCTAATAAACTCAAAACCTCACTGAAATAAAAAAGCGAATAAAATTACAACTCAAAGGAGTTTTGTCAAACGGGGTTGCCAATAATAAAAACCTAACACTAAGTGTACGTTGTGGAAAGGGTTATGAGGTTAAATATAAAGTGGTGTAGTTACACTATAGTTGATTTTGGCCTTGGGTTCATATTTGAAAAGGGGGAGTTTGCCCTAAAATGATAATAATATTTATTTTGTATACATAAATGAAATTGGTGTTGTAAACATGAAATTGGACGAATATTGAAATAGATGGTGGAGTTAAGTATGCAATACCTCTCACCTTTGAAAATTTTGAATAAATTATCTGTTTTGGGATTGAATATCTATTTTGAAATAACTGCATTGGGCTATCGGTGGAGGATAGTTATGATTGTTGTAGAAATTGCATGAGAATTAAGTGAATTGAAACTATCTATTGTTGATTGTCATGTACATTGTATATGTATGATGTTTGGGAGGAGAAATGGGATGTGCTCCATTATTTGGGAGGAGATAGGAGATAGACTCCATTGAAAATTAAGTTGGCCAGAGTGCTCAGGGTGAAAGTCCCAAAATCTTGTGCATACATGGGTGCCGAACCCGCAATGAAATTTCCGTAAAATGACAAATTAAAGTGTTTGTGTGGTAGTTGTGTTGATTAAATAACCACTAAGTTGTAGTCTCAGTTGGATTACTGAAAGATAATAAAATTGGCTCATGGATTGAAATGAATTAAAAGAAAATAGAATAAGATATGAACTTGGTACTTTATGATTATTAAAAATGTGAATGTTTTGTCACAGGTATTGTATATGCACATTATACTTGTATCTTTGTTAAACCTCATATATTGTGTTAGATTATTTCTACTGGGCTTTGGCTTACCCTATTTGGGAAAACCATTTTTAAGTGCTAGTGACATACCTCCGCCAAGGCAATAGCTTGGAGGGACTTTTAGGAAGTAAGAGCTTCTTTATTTTCTTTTTATTCTCTTGTATAGCCAAGGGCTTTAATTGTATTGAGCTAGGCTGACTTTTGTATAACCAAGCAATGACTTGGAAAGATGTAAGTCTATAAAGAATCTAACTATATGTTTAGTTTTATTTTTCTCAACATTGTAACACATACTATAGATTCAGGATGAATACTGGTGAATGTATATCGCATGTGTTAACCTTTGTAAACGAACTCTGAACTCTGGTGAATGAATGCATCTTATTTCTGTTATTCTTCTGCTTATAAGTTGTATTTATTGTATTATTTTTGGGGCGTTTCAGGCATGTCTTTCTGGTTCACCGGTCGGAGATCGGTTGGAAACCATGCCTCTGCTGCTTGCTGGAGTTTCAACACAAACCTGTGTTAGTCCTAGCCTATATTAGCATGGTATTAGAGCTATAAGGTTTGGCCTATCTTTCTGGTTCGCTGATAGGCGGCCAGTTGGAAGCCATAACTCTCCTGCCTGGTGGAGTTTCAACACAAACCTGTGTTAGTCCCAACCTCTAGCAACCAATCAACCATCACATTTGCCATGGGCGTCACATACATATCTTTTTTTTGTTTTTGTTTTTTTCCTCTTTATGCTTCCGCACTCTTTTCTCAATTCTCTCCGTTTCACCTCAAATAGGTTACTGTTTTTCTAACCTATTTGAGTTTGAAGAGGGGAAATATATACTTATATCATGTTAACCATAATGGTAATATACCATACAAACCACCCAAGCCGCTCCTTGGCACATCACCCAAGTCACCCCTAGCACACCATCTAAGCCTCACAAGGCCACATCATATAAGTTGCCTCCCAAGGTCCCCTCATGATGAACATGCCATTGAAGTGCCTCACAAGGCCCGTTCACAGTGAACAAGCCGTTCAAGCGCTCGTGTGCTCCTTTTCTTACAACCAGCACAAAAGTTGTCCATTTTTCCATGCCTGGTGAACACTCTGTCCTTGCGCTTCAAGCACTATCATCTAGATCTACACCAAAATTTTATTTTCTTATTTCCTATTTTTTGTTTGCAAACTCAAGCTGGTTCCTTTCACCCACCTTGAGTTTGAAGAGAGGGTGTTAATGTATATACATGACAACAACCTTATTATGATATCATCCATGACAACAGGCTTAGAATTATTATTCCTATTCCTATTCTATTCCTTTCTTATTTAGGACTTCATTTTTATTAGGTTTCTTATTGTCTGCTTTTGTTAGCTGTCTATTGTATTGTAAGATTTTGATAAATAATATAGAGATTCTCTCTCTTCTCTCTTCATACAATTATATTAACAATAGTATTAACTGAATATTTCAATCAGTTGTTATTAAAGTGGCCAAATTTTAAAATTATTATCTTTAATGTTAAATTTGACACGAGTTTTAATAAATTATTAATTTTCAACATTTCTATTAATTGCTATACATATTTTATAGAAATCAAAGGACGATTAGAACGACAAGATGATGGTTGTGTTAAAAAATAACACAAGTATTGAAATAAAATTGTCAAATTTTAACATTGTTAAATCATAGCATAAGTTATCAAATTCAACATTTGACATTCTAACATTGGAGAATGCTCCCCAGAAGAGGTGATCATACTCTTTCTTGCCCTTAGAATCTCTTCTAGAGCTGCCCATTTGCCAACGTGCATGTGGATTGTTCCCAACTCCAAATACTGTTTATTGAGTCTCTTTCAAATATTAAAATCTTTATTATTTCATATCACATCTATTTATAATTTTTTTTAAAATTGTCACTACAAAAATTTAAGATTTTAAAAATTAAAATTTATGGACAAAAATATTTTTTAGGGACCAAATAGTTTTATTGCGAAAAGTGTCATTATATTTTTAGTAACAAAAATTAGATATTAGTGATGAATTATTATCTTTTTGGGGCCAAATTTTTTGCTTCAAAAAATAAACTATTTTGAGATCAAATTATTTTGTCTCTAAAAATCTATTTATTAGTGACTTTTTCAAAATTTTGTCGCTAAAAACCTTATTTTTTACTTTTCAAAATGACTTGTTAGTAACTATCCTCATGACGATGGAAATTGGTCCTTAAATGTCTTTTGTAACAAAATTTTTACTTTTAAAAATTAAAATATTTAATGCCTAAAACTCTTATATGTTGTAATGTATGTAAAAAAAATATATGGTGGTATATTAATTTCCTTCAAAGAATCAACTTTATTCTGGTCAATTGAAGATAGCATTGGAACCAAAAGCTTCAAAGTTCACACTGTACATTGATTACTTTGGGTTTTTTGGAACACAACTCTGCATTAACATTCAGGGTTAGTTTGGGGAGTGGATTGACTATTTGACTTTTTAGTTTTTTTGATTATTTTAGTCTGGGTTAAAAAATTTAGTTTGGAAATGACTTTTTTGACTTTTTTTGTGAGAGAAGAGTGTAATGATTATGAGTTGGATGTGATGTTTTATTTGTTGTGACTAAAATAACTTATTTTATCTTTTGTGACTATTTTTGCCACAAATCATCTTCCCAAACAGACCCACTGGGACTAACAACATTGAAATTCTGTCAAACAAACAAAATAGCCCATCTCACGTTCACTTGGGCCTTTACGGTCAAGAAACATTAATAATGGTACTCCAATTTGTTTGGTTGAATTTTTAAAATGTGTTTTTTAAATAATTTTAAAAATTAATTTGGTAAAATTATAAAAAATAAGTCAATAATTTATTTTAAATTTTTGATTCTTATTTTTGATAAAGTAATTTCTAATTCTTTTTAAAATTAAAAAAAAAATTAAAAATTCAACCATATAGAACTATCAATTATAAATTTATGTCTTGACATTTTTATAATACAAAATTTCTATTATATTTTATAGTTAAGAGAATCAATTCTTTTGGAAAGTGGGTTGACTTTTGACATTTTTGGCTATTTTAACTTGAGTTAAAAAGTCTCATTTGAGTTGAATTTTTTGGCTTTTTTTATTTTTGTGAGAGAAAAATTAAAATGATTATGATTTGGATGTAACATTTTATTTTATTAATTTTTTAATCTGTTTTATCTTTTTGTGACTATTTTGGTCTTTTAGCTCCATGCTAAATGAAGGCTATATCAGGATATAAATTTTAGAGACAATTTTTTTAACCACGCTAGCCAGGGTTAGGCATAGGGTTACCCAACCTGCGAAAACCGTCCAACCTAAACCGCCCGCGCCTATTTGGGCAGTTTCGCAAAATTATTAGGATCTGATACGGTTTAGGATTTTCCTATTTTGCGGATTGCGGGCGGGTTGCAAGTTTTACTAGCACCCGCACTCACCCGTCCGCATCTGTATACAAATTTTTTTTTTTTTTTTTTTTTTTTTTTTTAAATCTGGACCATCAGATTTTCTTGTAAATTTTGTAAGTGTGTAATCCTAATATTCTCTTCTTTCATTCACTTTAATCTGATTATCAAACCGATAGGCTCTAACATGATAACATTATAATAATATTACACACTGCCTTGTTTAAAATACTTATTGTTCAATTGGAATTATTTTAATTTTTTGCAAATCTAGTTATGTGATTTTTTTTTTTTCTATATTAGTTTTTATTTGATTTTCATTATAATTTTTTGTAATTCAATTTTAATGAAGGATAGTGTTAAATCTCCCGCAACCAAAAATATTAAAAAAATGGAAAAAAACAAG
The DNA here is from genome assembly GCA_036172215.1 of Camellia granthamiana. Classification (NCBI taxonomy): domain Eukaryota; kingdom Viridiplantae; phylum Streptophyta; class Magnoliopsida; order Ericales; family Theaceae; genus Camellia; species Camellia granthamiana. The sequence goes on from CM069910.1 coordinate 75,281,478, forward strand.
CCAAAAAATAATTTTTTTTTAAAAAAAATGTTCAATCCGCAAACCGCCCGCAACTGCCTACACATCCGCGAACCCTATCTTCACAAACCGCAACTCACATTGTAGACGCTTGCAGGTTCAATTTTTCCAAACAACAGACATGCGGGTGGGTCCAACCCGCAGGTTGGACTGTCAAAAACCGATCCACAAGCACCTCTACCTCTAGGATGAGATCTTGAGCTCCTCTTCTCCTAGTATACTATGGGTCTGTTTAGTGGAGCAGATACTTTAAGGGCACGTTGTTTTCATAGTTAGGTTGGGTGTAAGGTCACGTTTGGTTGGTCGTTTTAGCGGTTGGACTGGAGTAGAATGGATGTAGGTCCCACCCACAACATGTTTGGTGATGGTTTGGGAAGTCGGCTTGATAGTGTGAGCGACTTAGCAATCCCCCTCAGTAGAGGGATTAGCTTCGCTAGGAAAAATGTGGGATTAAAAAAATAGTAAGAAGATTGGGTCTATCTGGTCGTCCACCCGGACGTCTTCCCGGTCGCCTATCCAGATGTCTAGAACAGTGCAAATTATTATTTTTATTTTTATTTATTATTATTACTTTTTTTTTTTTTTTGCAATTGCAACCTGTTATTTTAAAATAAAAAAAATTATATTTGTTTTAGATTTTTTTTAATATAGAAATTATTTTTTTACATTTTTTATAAAAATAATTTAACAATCTCATTACTAACCATCCCACACACTATATTATTAAAACAAACACAATTTCACTTAATCTCCTTACTAACAATCTACACATTAACAATCTCTTCAATAACCATCTCCTTACTAACAATCTCATCCAACCTAATCCGCCAAACAAACATGACCTAATTGTTAGTGTAGAGATTGTTAATGATAGGATTAGGAAAATTTGTGTTTATTTGTGATATATTTTTGTGAGGGATTAACTATATAAAATACTATATAAATACCTTTTAGTGTCTTTGATATATTTTAATATTAAAAATTATATTTTATAAATATTTTTCTTACTAAATTATTTATATATATAGATATATATATAAAATATGCCGTAATATAAAAAAAAAAAAAACACAAACACAAACACACACACACACACACAACACACAACATGGATAAAATAATATTTTTCCAAGCTAATCACTAGTTTTGAAACCCAATTCTTGAACCGCTTTGTTTTTAGAGTTAGGTTGGGTAGGATTATTACTGTGGGCATTGGTAGTGAGTGGATTATTAGTGTAGGGATTGTTAATAAACGGATTAAGAAAAATTGTGTTTACTTGTGATATATTTTAGTGTGAGGATTAACTATATGAAATACCATAAATATCCCCTCGTGTTTTTGATATATTTTAATATTAAAAAATTATTATTATATAAATATTTTTTTATACTATATTATTTTAATATATATATATATAATGACATAACACCAAAATAAAATAAAATAAAATAAATAAATAAATAAGTAAAACCACACAAATACACAAAACACAAGATAGATAAAATAGTCTTTTTTCAAACTAATCCCCTCACTAGTTTTGAAACCCAACCCATGAGGTCTTTACTAATTCCCTCCTCCAAGGCCTATGAATCCCCCTTCCTGTTTAACAAACAAACACCATTATAATAAGTCTCACATCTATCATAGTCGAATCCCTTCCTCCATCATCCAAAACAAGTAGTTAATCCCCTACTCCAACCTATCATAATCTTAAGGTGCTATGAACCCTTTTTCCAATTTTACAAACAGATACTATTTTAGGAGATCACACATCTATCCCAATCTAATTCTATCCCTTATAACTCAATACTATTTTAGGAGATCACACATCTATCCTAATTTAATTCTATCCCTTATAACTCAAAACAAATCCGGCCTAAAAGATTATAAATAATAACTTTGGATCAAAAACTTTTAAATATGTTGATACAGGAAATAAAACAAAGTTTATCTCTAAGACCTCGTTTGGGAAGCGATACGTTTAGCCAAAAAGTCAAAAAGTCACTAAAAAAATCAAAAAGTCAACAAACCATACCAAAAAGTCAAAGATTCTCTTTTCTCTCTATTTTTTGCACATCTTTTCGTAAAAAGTCAAAAAATCATCTCAAACATACTAGTTTTTTTTAGCTCATATTTTAACGAAATAGTCAAAAAATTACTAAATTAACCTGTTCCCAAACGTGACCTAAGTCAAAGTTTTGGATTGGAAGGCCTAGGCTCTGTTTGGTTGTGCTCTAGAATTAGTTTTCAACACACGCGTTGAAGCATGATATTTGGTTCCGGTTTCAAATCAGTTTTCTACACTCTCTGCAGAGTTGTCTGCAGAGTTCTCTGTATTTTCTGTCTACCGGATGACCACCCGGTAGACCACCCGGATGACCACCCGGTAGACCATCCGGATGTCCAACCGGATGTCGGATGGCGCTTACATTTTTTTTTTTTTTTTTTTTTTTGCAATTGATTTACCTAATCGGGAAAAATATTTTCTAAAATTTTTTAAATTTTTTTTGTGCTTTAAAATAATTTTGAGTTGTATGTTTAGTTATGAGTTGTAAATTTTTGTATCACATATCAAATGTCACATCAACAATTCCCCACTCAAATCAAACCTCTTTTTCAAAACTATTTTCAAAACTCTTTATCAAACAAATTTTCTACACTCAAATCATAATTTCACAATACACAAACTCAAAATACAACTCATACTCTCAAATCACATTTACAAAACTCTACCAAACGCTACCCTAGTCTTTATGGTTGTGAACCTAACCTAGGCTTGTTTTAGGGATTTGAGCCAATCAATTAATAAACTCGTTAGGCAAATCATCTACATAAAAAAATTTAATTTAGCTCAGTTAATTTAGTTAAAGTCAGTAGCCAAATGGTTAGTTTATATTTATATGAAAAGAGAAAAAAGAAAAAAACAATGATCATGAACTAGTCAAATAGTTTCTAATGGTTTGTTTGGGAAACATTATTTTTGGACATTTTTTTTATCTAATTTATATCACATTATTTTTTATTTAGATCACATTACCTTTTTATCATATTATATATCTTTTTCATAAAAAATTAAAAAATATAATTATTTCAAATCATTCCAAATAACTCCTAACTTAATTTTTGACACAAACGTGTCCTACTAATTGAACAATTCATATCAGCATAACAAACCCAAGAGAGCTCATCTATTCTATTATTAAAAGGGAACAGAGATTTTGGTGTCATGAAGCCACTTCTCAGAATTTTTGTTCAATTTTTCCTAAAATGGCCTTAATTTTTTACACTTACAACAGTTTTAATTAGGTGCAAAATTGTAAATTAAAACAACCAAATCCACTTTTCCACTCTCCACGTCTCCACTTCTCAGGCAGTTACAACATAAATTATTAACTCACAAAATATAACTTCCCATATTGAATAACTTCCCACATTCAATAACTTCTTTTAACTACTCCATCCCATACTCTTCATTACCCACTATTCTCTTCCCCAACCCCTCACAACAGCAACAACCCATCTCCCTTCTCTTCATTCCACGCCCTCTCCCTCCCCAAATTTACTCCCAATCCATTTCCTTCTCTCGCCGTTGCCAAGAAAGCCGTAGCCGTCCTCAAGGGTACATTATTTGTGTTTTGATGCAATTGTTTGGGTTTGATTTATTTGTTTTTTGTTTTAATAGTGTTCAACTTCTTTGTTTTAATTTTTTTAAACTGTTAAGTGTATATTAATCTCTTTTATCTTTAAGTGTTTTAAGAATCATTGGTGTCATTTGTTTGTTTAAAAAAAATAAAAATTAAGCATTTTAAAATTTTCTGGATGTGTTTAAAAAATTTGTTCTTCAGTGTTCTTAAATTATACATAACTATAAGTATTCTGAGAGTTTTCAATTTGTATTTTTGTATTTTTTAATGTATTACTGTTAATTATACTTTTCATAGAAAATAAAAAAGATCCAGTAGGTTACCAGGTTCCTTTGGGAAAAAAAACATATAGTACAAGTTTATATTCAAATTTTTTTATATATATAAAAAATTACAAAGTATAAAATGTGTGTAATTATATAGACATAGATTACACTTAAAAAGTTTGGGGGTTTTTTTTTTTTTGCCGTTATCTTTTTAAATACACAATAGTGTTCTCACAAAAGTAAACAAACAAACAAATCAAATTATAAAAAAACTGAATTTATACACAAACAAGACGAAAAAAATCCAAAACTATTTAACTCTCTAAAAAATTGCACATAGGTGCCAAACTGTTTAATTAAAAACACATATAAATATTAACAACCTAAAAATTAATTTAATTAAAATACAAAAAATACCGATTTTTTTTCAAAAAAAAGACACACACAAAATTATGAGCACTGCTTCTTTTTTTTTTTCCCAAAAACACACACGATGAAACTTTTTAATCAATGTATATTATTAGCAAACTAATTTTTACATATATCTTTTTTTTTTTTTTTTTGGCAGGATTCGCAGGATCTCTGGTCTCATGTTACTAAATTTAAATTTTATATGAAGTTTTATTGTACAGTTTTTTAAGTTAAGATTAGTAAATATTTCAATTTTTAAAACACGGGTACATATTGTAATATGCATATGTTTTATTTATCAAATACGTTAATATCAAATGTTACATTGCACATAATTACTCATGTGTTTTATATGTATATTATTAGAAAAAATAATATCAAAATTATATTATAATTTTAAACGAGTTTGCACACGCATCGCGTGTGCCCGACCGCTAGTATTCATAAAAAGAGAGCCCATATTCATAAAAATTGGACTCTCCAAAATTTTAAATTTAAGTTGCGAGTCACCAATTTTTGTACAAGTCCCTACAAGGCATGTACTGGGAAAAGGTTTAATCACTCTCGACGTACCTCTCTCCCTCTGCCTGTCTGCCATTTTTTTTTTTTTTTTTTTTTTTTTGGTACATCGGAAAGTACTCCCTCTCCCTCTTCCAAAACCTATCTTTCATAGCATAATTTCAACACGTGTATTTGGTTTTAATTTTTTAAAAGGGTTTTGATTTGTGACACTAATTTGTTGAGTACTAATGGCACTAATTTTTATATCAGGTAAAGACAAAAAAAAAAATAAAGTTATCAAAATAGGAAATTAGTGCCATTAGTGCCAACAGTTTTAGTGCCACAAATCATTTTTCTTTTTTAAAAATAGGATTTTTTTTTTTTGTCTTTCATATTTTTTTTGTTTTTAATGAATATTTTTAAAATTTTAAATATTTTTTTATTTTTTTAGATATACCTTATTTAGATGTATTTAAAAAATAAAATATTTGTAAAAAATATATTTTTAAAATTAATAAATACATAAAAATACGAAAAATATACTTTTTTTTTTTTTTTGGAGATTTATTTATAAGTCATTTTTCAGACACTTATGTTAGGCTAAATCCTGTGTAATTTCTTATAGAGTCTCAAGTCCTATTTAGATAAGAATGTATTCTACAAGATCCTACATAAACGTAACGTGACGTGACACTTACATAAACGTAACGTGACGTGACACCTATACGTAACGTGACACCTACATAAATGCAACGTAACGTGTCACGTTACGTTTCGTAAATTTAATGAGTTTTTATTTTTTTAAATTGAATGTGAAAATGTTGTTGGTTTATGTTGGTGTCACATTACGTTTCACATAAATACGATTTATGGCAACATTCAATTTCCTATATAACGTGACACCTATGATCTATGAAAATTGAATGTTACCATAGATCATAGGTGCCACGTTACATTTATGTAGGTATCAGGTTACGTACATGTGTCACGTTACGTTTATGTAGGTGTCACGTTACGTTACGTTTATATAGATATGATCTATGGTAACATTCAATTTCCTATATATGGTTTTACTATTATTTATGATATTAACAACTAATATTGAGGGTAAATGTGTCAACAAACTTCCTACAAGATTTATAGGAACATAAGTTTTTTAGTAGGACCATATGTAGCATAAGTCTCCCTAATAGGACTTATAAATAATTTTTTCTTTTTTATATTTTTGGTATTTAGTGATTTTTTTAAAGATTTTTTCATGAAAATTATACTTTTTAAGTGTATGTATGTGAAGTGTGTCTAAAAATTAAAAAAAAAAATTACTTAAAATATTAAAAAAATTCAATAAAAAAAACTAAAAACAAGAAAATAGAATTTTTAAAAAGCATTTTTAAAAAACTGGAAACAAACATTGTTAATGCTATTTAAAGAAGTTTATTTAAAACTCTCATAAACAGCTTAACCTTGCTTGGCAAAGGTTTTTTTTTAGATTAAAATTTGAAAAATAAAATAAAATAGATTAAAATAATTAATAAAATATAATATCACATCAAATTCATAATTATTTTATTTTTTTCTTTTACAAACAGTATATTCAACTACAAAACAATCTAACATCTTTCTAAATGTAAATATTTTAACCTATAAAAAATAATTAAAAATTAAAAAAACCTATCAAAATTATTAACTTTTCAAACACTCACTTTTATCACTTTATCAGCAATAAAACTAACCCCAACTTGGTCACGCACTTCCCATTCCTCTCTCTCTCTCTCTCTCTCTTTTGTATATATATAATAGCATTTCCCAAAATACAACTTTACCTTCATTTCATATAAGCTTTGTTGTGGGCTTGTTGCTTTTATTCTGCTTTTTACTCCTGACCCTTTTTTTTTCTTTCTTTCTTAGGTTTCGTTTGAAATGTCGATTGATGTTTTAATTATTTTAATTTGAATTAAAAAGTTTTATTTGAGATAAATTTTTTAATATTTTTAATTTTTATGAAAAAAAATAATTATAATTTAACTATAATATAATATTTTATTTTATTAATTTTTAATTTTTTTTATAACTATTTTAACGAAAAAAATTCCAAAAAAACTCATAGGCCAAACGAGCTCTTATTGTTGTTGGTTGTGGCACTCCCTCTGTTTGCTGGTAGGTACCCTTAGTAATTTCCTCTCTCTCTCTCTCTCACTCTCTCTTCATCCCTACAGTTTCTGGCGAATGAGTCGGTGAGTCTTTTGCTCATCCGAAGGATAAAAGCCAGAGTCTTTGAGCCTCTGTTGGGTTTTGGTAATTCATTTTGCTGATTCATTTCCATATATTCGACTATGTTCTTGTTCATATTGGACATGGGTTTTACATTTTTAATTTGATTATTGTGCCATGCATCTGGGGTTTTGTTGATCTTTCTTCTTCCAACTTGCTCTGTTTCTCATTTCCACTGCTAATTTCTAAAGTGTATGTTTGAATCCATAAAGATGGCTCATTTCTTTGTCTTATGTCTGAAACTTTGGTTCCTTACCCTGTTCTGCTCTCCAATTTCTGTTTCCTTTGTTTTTCATTTACTTGATTTAATTTTTGCCCAATTTTTAGTTTTCCACTGGTTTTTTTGTGGGAAAAAAAGTTTTCTTTTTTGGGTCCTTAAAATACTGAAGTTGATGTTTGCATTTCTCTCTGTTTCATTCATGACACCGTTTTTTCTGTGGACCACTTAGAAATTGATAGGTGTTTTGTTGAATTTTCAGAACGTGTTTTCTGGGGAAAAAAAAAATTAGATTGGTGAAGAAAATGAAAAATAAAAAAACATTTCTAATTTTTTTTTTTTTAAAATTTTTTTTCTGAAGACTCAACCAAATAAAGCATTTGGGCCCCTATTTCGCCCCTGGTAGTTGGGTTTTCCCTATTTCCATGGATCTGGTTCTCCATCTCTTTTAAGCTCACTGGTCCTGTTTTTTGGATAAATCACTTATTCACCTGCAAAATAAAAAAGAAAAAGAAAAAAGGTGTAGATCTTTAATCATACCCATTTACAAGTGCGTTTGTCTGTGTTTCAATTGGATTTTCATTAATTTCATAGATAAGGTTTCTCTTGATAAACGTTCTTCAAAATGATGAAAAGGGTCTGACTGAAACCCATTTCCTTTTCCTTAAATTTTCTTGTGATTTTTTTTTTATGCAAGAAATGTCCAATTTTTCGGTGTTTGTTTCAATTTTGTTTTCTTTTTGCTCTTTAAAATAATGAAAAATGGGCTAACTGTGAAACTCTTTTCCTTTTTTCTGATTTTTTCTTGTGAAAATTTTAGATGGAAGAAGGGTCTGATTTTCGGCATTGGGACGAACTAATCCCCGACGCACTGGGCCTAATTTTTCGCAATCTATCACTCCAGGAGATGCTAACAGTGGTTCCCAGGGTATGCAAATCATGGGGTAATGTGGTAATAGGACCTTATTGCTGGCAAGAGATAGACATTGAGGAATGGAGCAACCGGTCCGATCCTGACAACATTGATCGGATGCTTCGAATGCTTCTTGTGCGAAGCTCCGGTTCGCTGCAAAAGCTGTGTGTTTCTGAGCTGCAGACTGACCTCATTTTCTCCTTCGTTGCAGAGCAGTAAGTAGAATTGCAGTTTCTTGTGATATCCCCATAATTTTCTTAGCTCTATTGTCATATAAAAGTAGCTCATTTTAGATTCATGTATAGCCATTAGTTGAGCTCTTTTGGTATGCTTGTGCACTTAACTAATTTGACAATTATTCAAGTATATCAATAAACCACACAAACAAACAAGAAGAGTTTTTCACAAACAAGAAAAGGGTACAATGTGTCTGCTTTTGTAGACAACAATACATATGCTAGAGTTGGATCTGTGACCACATTGTTAATTGTACAATACTAATCAAGCTCTACAAATCCAACATAGTCCAATTTGTGGTGTGCTTAGGCAATTTGGTTAGTAATTTTGCCACTTATGCACACTTCCATGGTCAGCTGGTTCACGCAAGAATCCGAGCAAACCATTAGTCCAATTTTCCAACTTATGCAAGATGCTAATTTTTTTGGTTAGTGTGAGCTATCAGTCCAATTGAGAAGTTTTTCTTATCCGCCAGCAAATCAATATTTAACACAAAATTGAAAAGACCTAGTACTCTTCTTGATTTAGTTATGTCATTGTTTAGTCCACAGTGATGTTGTATGGTTAATTGCATGGCATTGACATTGAATGAAGCCTTTTGGTTTTGCTAGTGCTGGTTCTCTTAAAACGTTGCGACTTCCAAGAAGCAATATGAGCGATGCAATTGTGGAACAATGTGCTGCGAGGCTTTCCACCATCACCTTCTTAGATTTGAGCTACTGTGGTAAAATTGGAGCTCGTTCTTTGGAAGCTTTTGGAAAGCACTGCAAATTGCTCACGGGGCTTCGCCGGAACATGCATCCCATAAACATAGAAGGCAAGGTTTCACAGGAGGACGAGGCTCATGCCATTGCCGCCGCAATGCCCAAGATCAAGCAGCTTGAGATAGCTTACCTTCTCATCGACACTAAAAGCGTTCTCGAGATCATCTGTAGCTGTCCAGAGCTTGAGTTCTTGGATTTGAGAGGGTGTTGGAATGTCAAGCTTGACAACAAGTATGTTAACGACAAGTCTCCGAAATTGAGGATTTTGGGACCCCATGTCGTTGACCATTATGAGAGGAACAACTGGGAAGCTTGCTCAGATTACTCGGACTCGTTTTACGATACTGACAGTTTCGATGGAATGTGGGATGATGAGGAGAGTCTGGAGCTGAGGTTCTATGAGGGATTGGAAGAGGACTCTGGTTATGGTTGGCCTCTATCTCCTTGAAGTCTTTCTTTCTCATCCCCCCTGTGAAATTGTGTTTCCTTTTTTTCTGTTTCTTGTTGTTTGTACTTTGGAACTTAGTTTTATGTGCTTTATGGATGTATATGTTTCAATGGAATCAACCTGTGTGGTTTTCTATGTTCCAATGTGAAGAGTAATTATCAGTTCTTGTTGGAGACAAGTCTTGATTATCTTTTCTTTGTTCTACTAGGCAAGAACATGTAGAAATTTAGCTTTTAGGCAAAGCACAGAAAGATAGTCTGTTTGTTTCCTTTTTTGATGAATGATCAAAATAACAAATACCAAAAAAAAAAAAAAGGGAAAATTTGGAATAGATCATATATAAGAATAATGGTAATTAATGTGAGGTAAATGTTATTGAGTGCTCCTATGATATTGTTTAATGTCAAAATTAAAGTGAAAAATGTACACTCTAGTTCTTGAGATATTGTTTAATATCAAAATCCAAGTGAAAATGTTTTGAAAATATGTGAGAAAGAGTTTAAAAAGTTAAAGAAAAAGTGTTTCTGAGATTGGTGAAATTTGTTGTTTTTTCTCTTTTTGTAACTTTCTTGTGGTAATCTAAATTGAGAATATGAGCTATGCAATAATAAATAAACCTATTTTATAATGAAAAGAGAGTGACAGTGGCCATTGTTGATGTTCCTATTTAAATGTATCAAGGGTTCAAGCCTTCTTTTTGCAAGATACACCTCAAATGTACTTGACATTAGTGCATTATTGTTTCTTTGAAGAAAAATCTTGATGGTTGAGATTAAAGTTGTGTAGATTTGGTTTGTCTGAAAGGGATAAAATGTTACATTTTACAAGCTTCCAGAGAAAAGGAGCCAGAGAGCATTTTAGCTTTTATGTTAAAAGGCATAAATGCTGTCTCTCTTTACTTGGTATATAGCCCACACCACGGGAAGAATGGCCACTAAAAGCAGTTTGTCTCCAAATCCAGATTTAGCGTTCAGATTATTGTTCTAAATTGTAATGAGTGGTGGAGATTAATTGAGCCTCCGTTTGAGAAGTGGGTTGGCTTTTTAGCTTTTTTAGTTATTTTAGCCTGAGGCTAAAAAGTTTGGTTTGGGAAGAGCTTTGGTTTTTTTGACTTTTTTAGCTTTTTTTGTGAAAAAAAGAATGTAATAATTATGGGTTGGATGTGATATTTTGTCTTATTGAGCTAAAATAACCTATTTTGTCTTATATGATTATTTTAACCCAAATCTTGCTTCCCAAACGGAGGTTTTTGTAAGATTCATCTGTAGAATAAATTTGGACAATATGTTTGAAATTTTTAATAGAATTTTGTATATATTTTCTAACATGGTATTATTACTGCACTAAAAATGATTCAAAAAACATAAAATGTGCAACATGTGACCCCATTTCTCTGCTTTTATAATAGTATGTCTATTCTATTATGTAAAACATACAAGTTATTTGGTGAATGTTCATGTCACGCATTTTTTTCATGTTAAAATAATCCCCTATGTAATTAAGTTTTTAATTTTTAAATTAATTTTTTTTTTTTTCAATTTTCTTTTTTGTTAGATGATAGTTACAAGTATCTCCATTTCTACATGTGCATCATGTGTGTTTTGAACTTCTAGTTTATATACTTAGAATAATGATATATAAACAATGTTTTTATAAAATAAAAAATATATATATTCATAATGATGTAACTTCTTATAATCATTTTATTTTCAATCAAAATATCCATAATTATTTTCATAATTTTATAAATGTCATTAATAGATTATTGTGGATCTAGTTTCTATATAAGTTTTTTGTTTACAAATCGTTTTTCATATAGATATATCTATATTTAGGATTTAAAGCTTGATTTGGTAGTGTGGGAACATACTTTTGAGTACCAACACGTGGCGTGGTGATGCCGACGTTTCAGCCGAGGTGCCACGTGTCGTGGTAGTTATGCCGAGGTAATCTCGGAGTTGCCGAGGTTATCTCCGAAGATATCGGAATCCGAGATAAGCAGATAAGAGACAAGAGTCCTAGATTGGTAGAAGACTTCAGTTTGGGTAAAGATAAGACTCTTAGAGGGTTTATCCTAAACCCACTGGGAGTCCCAGATTAGCAGTAATCCTAAAGTCCATTAGAGCCAGGCTCCTATTGGGACTAGGATTGTATTGGCTATAAAAGAGAGGCACCCCCATGGGTTTAAGGTATGTTCTAAATACTGAAGCTTGTGAGTTGAATACTTGATTATCTTTAAGAAATATACTGACTTGATCGTCGGAGTGCCCCCGGGTGGAAGAACCACCGCCGGAACCCTTTTTTTTTTGTGCAGGACAGCGAGGCGCCATCTAGTCTGCCTGTGTTCTACAGCTGATTTACTAAGAAGGGCAGTGTGATCGGAAAATCACCCACATAATTTGGCGCCGTATGTGGGAACAAAAGACGATTAGATGGCCAGTAACACACAGAAAGAAAAGGTTGGGGACGACGCTCCCGCTGGGAGTGGCAGGCCTATCGACCTTGACATCGAAGGAGACAACCACAACAGAGAAGCCCGCGACCAGGGGCTCGGAGGAAAAAGCATCGGCCAAGAGGGCAACACTTCAAAGAAACCAGATCAGGACAGATACTACAACGAGGATAACCTCCAAGTATGGAGGGATAGGTGCCTACGGAGGGATAAGGAAGTAAAAGAACTGGCGGACAAGTTGGCAGACCTACAGTCGGTCGTCAACTTCATGATGCAAAACAATGTCATGCAGCCACCCTTCCCACTGCATGACACACCAGTCCCAGCAGCCGACACCCAGAAGGGGGGACAGATCCCTTTAGAACCTCGGCACGCCAGGAGTGGAAGACACTCTCACCAGACCTCCAGGGAGGACAGACGGGAAGAGCCGAGAAAAGAGAAGTCCCAGAGGACGCATCATACAAAGGATCAGGAGCACAAAGAACATCAGCGTATTCAAGGGCAGGCACTCTGCTTTGACACAACCCACGGAGAAAGATCAAAACGGGCCCATCACGAGGCCGAGAGTAGTATACCGAAGAGACTGAAGTCCATAGATAGCCGGGCTCCAGGGAGGAGTAAAGAAGACTTGAGAAACTACCTCAAGAGGAAGGAACAGAACGCTGAAGACGAGGTAACCTCACCCGTGAAGCTGAGGACATCGTTCTCGGTAGAACTCGACAAATTTGAAGCACCGAAAAGATTCAGTATGCCAAGGTTTCAAATATACGATGGTAAGTCGGACCCTAACTTCCACGTTGGATTATTTTTGAACTCAATGGCACTATACAGCGGAAACGAGCCATTACTCTGCAAAGTGTTCCCCTCGTCCTTTGGGGAAATTGCATCAGATTGGTTCCATAAACTGCCGAAGGGAAGCGTAAAGACATGGGAAGGCCTGGCCGAGATGTTTGTGGCCAGGTTCGTAACAAACAAGCTATAGCCATTAAGAGTGGATGCACTAATGGCTCTAAAGATCAGCCAGGATGAAGGCCTTAGGGCCTATGCAAAAAGATACTACGAGGTGTTCAATCGAATACCCGAGTGCAACCAGGAAGTGGCGGTTGTATCCTTCAAGAACAGCCTGAAAGAAAACTGTTCGCTGCGAAAATCTTTGGCGAAGACATTACCAAAGAGCATGGAAGAACTCATGGCAAGGATCGAAAAGTATGCCCGAGCCGAGGAGGATACATCGGCCCACAAGGAAGTCAAACAGGAAAAAGGGAACGGCTCGCCGAAGCGAGGCCGAAGTAACAATGGACTCAGCAAAACAGAGATAGAGTTAAAGGCCAAACAGGCAGTGACCACCGTATTCCGAATTCCAATTCAAAAAGTCCTAGGAAAAATTCGGAACCAGCCCTATTTCAGAACACCAGCAAGGGAACCGGGAGAATTTATGGGAAGAAACATGGACAGACATTGTGCTTATCACAATGAAAACGGACATACCACACAGGGCTGTAGAGCCCTAAAAGCACACTTGGAAGATCTGGTAAGGCAAGGCCACCTGAGAGACCTTATCGATGAAGCCACAACAAGAGAAGAACAGGCAAGACTACCTCAGGCCCCAGCAGCTCCACCACCTCCGCAACCTCGGGCAGAAGGACCTCGGATAGTCAATGTGATCCACTCAAAGATCAACGAGAATGAAGTCAGAGGAGAGACTCAAAGGGTAAGGCATCTGCAGCATGTCTACCAAGTCGGGGAAAAAAGACATCGGCCAGCAGAGTACCAAGGACAGATGATAGCCTTCAGCGAAGCTGACCTAGAGATGGTACAGCACCCACATAATCATGCCTTGGTAGTATCCCTCCAGGTTGGGGAGTGCCAAGTAAAACGCATCCTAATAGATCAAGGCAGCTCTTGTGACATCATGTATGTTAGATGTTACAAGGAGCTAGGCCTTCACCCAGACGACATGGAGCAATCGAATGGCCCGATGGTCGGCTTCAATGGAACGCTGACGTGGCCACTGGGCGCTACAAACTTAGAAGTACAGGCCGGCACTAAGAAAATCTGGACGGAATTCATCGTGATTGATACGCCTTCTCCTTATAACATTATATTGGGAAGGCCATGGTTGCATGCAATGGGGGCAGTTCCCTCAACATTGCACCAACTACTGCGCTTCCCAACAGAACATGGGATTAAAGAAGTCAGAGGAGATCAACTGCAGGCAAAAAATTGCTCCATGGCAGCAATGAAGACTACCTGCAATGTTCGAGAACCAGCAAAGACAAAGATTGACGATGAGGACATGGAGGTCCTAGATGATGTCGGCAAGGAGCCGGCCGAGAAGAGTGAGGAATCACTAAAGAAAATCCTCGTCCAGGAGGGCGACGAAGAGCGCTTTTTTCTTCTCGGCTCAGGCTTAGCCAAAGAAGAAGAGAGAGAACTGGAAGCTTTTTTAAGAACAAACATAGAGGTGTTCGCCTGGACACCTTATGAAATGCCTGGCATTGACCCCGAGGTCACATGCCACAGACTGAATGTCGACAGGTCGGCAAAACCTGTAATACAACGAGCTAGAAGACCGACGTTGATGCACGTCGAAGCTGTGGAAGACGAAGTAGACAGACTTCTGGAAGCCAAAGCCATCAGAGAAGTCAATTATCCAACATGGCTATCAAACACTGTGGTGGTAAAAAAGAAAAACGGTAAATGGAGGGTTTGCGTAGATTTTACAAGCCTGAATAAAGCCTGCCCCAAAGACAGCTTCCCCCTTCCAAAGATTAACCAGCTGGTGGATGCCACATCAGGACATGGAAGGATGAGCTTCCTGGATGCTTATAGGGGGTACCACCAGATAGCCATGTATCCCCCAGACGAAGAGAAGACAGTGTTCATCACCCCAAAAGGCCTGTACTGTTACAGGGTGATGCCTTTCGGGCTGAAGAACGCAGGAGCAACCTACCAAAGGCTGGTAACCAAAATGTTCAAGCACCTGATAAGCCAAACAGTTGAAGTCTACATCGATGACATGGTCGTGAAGACCAAGGAGCCTAAGAGTCATCTTGCCGACCTGAAAAAGGTATTCGAAATACTCAAAACATAGCGGCTCCGACTCAACGCATCTAAATGCGCGTTTGGAGTTGGATCTGGTAAGTTCCTAGGTTACCTGGTAACAAGAAGGGGAATAGAAGCCAACCCAGATCAGATCAAGGCCATCCTAGATCTACAGAGTCCAACATCGGCAAAACAAGTTCAAATGCTCACTGGAAGGGCCGCAGCTCTAAACAGCTTCATAAGCCGAAGTTCAGACAAGTGTAAACCCTTCTTCAACCTGGTAAAAAAGACCGTAGACTTCCTATGGACTGAAGAATGTGAGGCTGCTTTGGCCGACCTAAAGAGGTATCTGACCACGGCCCCAGTTCTCTCCACACCAAAACCTGGGGAGGAGTTGTTTTTATACTTAGCCGTGTTAGAACACGCAGTAAGTGCAGTGCTAATCTGAGAAGAACAGGGAGAACAGAAGGCTGTCTATTACGTAAGTAAAACCTTGGCAAATGCTGAAACAAGGTACTTACCACTGGAGAAGTTAATGCTGGCCTTGGTAATGGCCTCAAAGAAGTTGAACCACTACTTCCAAGCACACAAAATTGTAATGCTAACAGAGCACCCATTGAAGTCCCTATTGCAACAAGGAGACTTAACATGAAGAATTGCAAGGTGTGCAGTGGCCTTGGGCCAATATGACCTAGAATTCAGGCCCAGAACAACAATCAAGGGACAAGTTTTGGCCGACTTCGTGGCGGAATTCACACCTGAATCCATCGAACATCGGGCTCCGTTGAGCCGAGATGAACATGGCCCCAGCATGCAAGGAGAATCCCAGCCCAAGGCAAGGGAGCAAAGGAAAGAAAAACTTAGACCCTGCAGCATCTACATCGGCGATTCATTCAGACTGTTTGTCGATGGAAGTTCAAACCGGCAAGGAGCAGGGGCAGGAGTACTGCTGATATCTCCAGATGGAGAAATAATAGAACAGTCCATCCGTTTGGGGTTCAAGGCCTCAAACAATGAAGCAGAATACAAAGCACTAATTGCAGGACTAAAGCTGGCAGCAGCAGCAGAAACAGATGAGGTAATAGTTTTTTGTGATTCACAGTTAATTGTTAACCAGTCAACAGGAGAATTTGCAGCCAGAGACAAGAGGATGTCGGCATATGCAAAAGAGGTCATCAGATTGGCCGAACTATTTCAGAAATGCCGACTTCTTCAAGTAAGCCGAGATGATAACAGCCACGCCGACGCATTGGCCAACCTGGCAAGTTCAATGCAGACTAGAAAAGCAAGAACAATTATGATTGACTATATGTCGGGCCCGAGCATAGCACCACAGAACACAAAGCAGGAAGCGATGTGCGTGGACATGGGGCCAAGCTGGATGGATGCAATTGTTGCATATCTAAAGGAAGGAAAGCTGCCAGATGACCGCAAAGAGGCACACAAAGTTAGATTGAAGTCGGCAAGATTCATCCTGACCAAGGACGGACATCTCTACAGAAGGTCCTTCACTGGACCCCTTTTAAGGTGCGTACACCCTTTTCAGGTTGAAGATTTTTTATATGAAATTCATGAAGGAATTTGTGGAAGCCATGCTGGGGGCAGATCACTAGCCCATAGGGCCATTACCCAGGGGTATTGGTGGCCCTACATGCAAAAAGATGCAGAAGCATACGTGAAGAAGTGCGAACAATGCCAAAGGTTTGCACCCTTGATTCATCAGCTAGCTGCTGACCTGAATCCAGTATCCAGCCCCTGGCCGTTTGCCCAATGGGGCATGGATCTGGTTGGACAACTTCCCCAAGCAACTGGGCAGAGGAAATACTTGCTGGTAGCAACGGATTACTTCACAAAGTGGATAGAGGCAGAACCCCTTGCCAAAATCCGAGATGTGGACGTCAAGAATTTCATATGGAAAAACATTATCACCAGATTTGGCATCCCAAGAGCCATCGTTGTCGACAACGGAACGCAGTTTGACAGCAAACTCATCAAAAACTTCTGTGCAAAATTCAAGATCAAGAATTATTTTTCAACACCAAGTTTTCCCCAAAGCAATGGGCAAGCAGAAGCATCCAACAAAGTAATTTTGGATGGAATAAAGAAGAGACTGCAGGCAGCAAAAGGGAAGTGGGTAGACGAATTGCCCAACGTACTTTGGGCATATCGGACTACGCCGAGGAGATCAACGGGGGAATCCCCCTTTGCCATGGCCTATGGCACAGAAGCAGTAATTCCACTGGAAATCGGCATTCCAGGGATCCGAACCCAGGGAGTTGAGAATGGGACTAATGACATACTCTTAGCCTGAGATCTGGATCTTTTAGAAGAGCGAAGAGAGAAGGCTGCAATTCATCTTGCAGTATACTAGCAACAGCTTGCCAGAGCTTACAACAAGAAGGTCAACCCAAGAGATTTTCAAGTCGGCGACCTAGTCTTGAGAAAAGTCGTCGGCAACAAGAAAGATCCCAGAGAGGGCAAGCTTGGCCCAAACTGGGAAGGACCTTACAGAATTGCTTCGGTGTTAGGCAATGGAGCTTATCGGCTTGAAGACAATGAGGGCAAAGCATTACCAAGACCTTGAAACACTTGTAATTTGAAATTTTTCTATCATTGAGATGTTCATTATTTTTGACCGATATCATCAATAAAATCTTTTCAGAATTCCTCAAGCACATATGATTGATTAAGATACTTAACATTGTTTCGGGAAGACATAAAAAATGAGAACCCAAGTGGAACTTAGGTTCACATTGGGGGCAGAGAGGATACAAAGTCTACCACTTGTTGAAATTTGTAGCAATTTACAAGTTGGTCGACCGATACAAAGTCTACCACTTGTTGAAATTTGTAGCAATTTACAAGTTGGTCAGACCGATACAAAGTTTACCACTTGTTGAAATTTATAGCAATTTACAAGTTGGTCAAACCGGTACAAAGCTTACCACTTGTTGAAATTTGTAGCAATTTACAAGTTAAAGGTAAGCCGATATGGTTCCTTAACTTCACTTGTTGAAATTTGTAGCAATTTACAAGTCGAAGTTAAGCCGAGATATCTGTCTCTCTTCGCTTGTTGAAATTTGTAGCAATTTACAAGTCGAAGTGAAGCCGAGGTTATTGCTTACAGACTTATAGCAATCTACTGGTTGGATAAACCAAAGAAGATGTTTAACACTTGTTGAAATTTGTAGCAATTTACAAGTTAAAGTTAAGCCGACATATGATCATCTGTTGAAATTTGCAACAATTTACGAGTTGAGGTAAAAGATAAGTATATTGCTTAAACCCTTGTTGAAATTTGCAGCAATTTACAAGCAGATCATTGTTTACTGTACATGTTAATCCTTGCTGAAATTTGTAACAGGACAGATTGAGATTACTGTTTAAATACTCGATGAAACTTGAGAAAAGTTTGCAAAGTCAACATTAAATGGTATATGTTTTATACTTGTTGAAATTTATGAAAAGATTGCAGGTCAATGTCTTGCCGAAGTAAAATTTGCAGTTATTATACCCGAGGTATATAACCCCGAGAAGATTGTGCAAAGGAAGAAATTAAGTAAATCATGCAAAATATTCTAAGTACAAAGCCATACAGAAGCAATGAAGAGAAATTAGAGATTAAAGCATTCAGAGAAAAACAGTTGCAGTTGTATATAATAAAGGCACTATGACCTAACAAAAGTTAAATGTTCACAAGAGACAAAGAAAGGCGCATCGGCCACATAGAGGAAGCTTACATTGTTCAGAAAACAAAAGCACAAAAAAAAGGAAAAAAGTACAAAAGACATCAAGATTGTGATTCTTCAACTTCAGGAGCAATTTGAGTCTGGACCTCGGCAGGGTCTTGGTGAACTACCTCAGCAGACTCTTGAAGAACTACTCCAGCTTCCTTTTCTGCCACAATTTCGGCATCAATCTCGGCAAGTGTCTGATCAAGACTCTTTTCAACTGGAGGAACATCAGATGATGCTTGTTCAGGAGTAGCCCCTTTGATAGCCTCCTCATCCTCCTCCTCATGAGTCAAGTCAAGAATTTGATCATCTTGAGGAAGGGATTTGGTCTCAACGGAATCTTTAGGTTTCCTTATTAGAGCCTCATCATCGTCCTTTTCCTCATCATCAGCCTCGGATTCAGACTCCGATTTGTCTTCAACTTGAGATGGAGGTGGAGGTGCAGGAAATGGAAGAGGAATCACTTCGGCCTTACGCCATGGTGAGTCATCAGGAATATTAAGTTTCTTTGCCAGGGACATCCAACCTAGGGAGAAGCCCCTATTGCATGCCTGCCTGACCTGAAGTTTGTAATCCTCAGTAATGTCGGCCACGCCCTGGGCATAAGCTTTCTCATCAGTTTCTTTGATTTCGGCTTCTTTAGTGGCCAAGGCTTGCTGAAGCTCCTTCTCAGCCTGGGCCGCCTTTTCTTCGGCTTCTTTTCTCTGCGCTTCAGCGACCTTTTTTATAGCCTCAGCAGCATCAGCTTTTTCCTCGGCCAAGGTTTGGGCTTTAGTGGCAGCCTCGGCCTGATCTTCCAATTTCTTCATTTTTGCTTAAAACCCTTGTTAATTTTTTGGAGAGCAGAATACTCATTCTTCAAGTCATTTAACTGTTCCCTGGTCTCAAAGGATTGCATAGAGAAGGAATGTGCGTGCTGAACAGCCTGAAAGAGCATAAAAACAGAAGCTAGTGCAAAATTTACGAGTATAAAAAGATGAAGAAAAACAGGTTACAAGGTGAAGACACTTACTTGAACGCAATGTTGAAGCATCAGAGCATAATTTTCATACTCACTGAACTTGGCGTTCTTCTCTAGATCTCCTGGGAGAAGTAAGGCAGTACTAAGTGCAACACCGACGTTGATATCGTCAGCACTGTCACTGGCAAGAACAGGCTTATCCTCCAGGGTAATCTCAGGTGTCCAGGGGACCTTGGGTACCTTGGACTTTGAAGTCGTCACAAAAGAAGACCTCGGCTTCTTTGATTTTTGGGGTTCTGATGGTTGAGTTTCAGCAGACCTTTTGACCGAGGTAGAAGCGGTCTTCTTACCCTCGGCCAATTGAGAGATGGGCAGAGCATCTTCAGCCTCAATAGGCTTGGACTTCGGCTAGGCTTTCTTGGTTCTTTTTGGTTTTGGTGGTGGCATGGTTTGGGTTGGAACAGAATCCACGTCGTTTGGGAGGTCGGCTAGGAGATCTTGGGCGACAGGCCTTTGGCGAACCATTTCGGCAGTTTTCACAAGACGTCGCCAGCGTTTTCTTTCAGAAATTGGTACCAAGTATGGTGCCGAGGGGAAAGGCTGATTGGTTGGGTCAGATGTGGACTCTTGATCGGTTCGTGATGTGGATACGGTTTGAGTCGTGGCAGTAGGTGGAGAGGCGCTCTTTTTCTTCTTTCTTGGGACGTCGGGCAGAGTGGATTTGTATGTCGGAATGAAATTTAGTACCAGTGGAGCTTTTCGTTTGTCAATTGGCAGATCTAGTAACTTCTTCAAATCCTTGCCCAGAAAATAGGACTGGCGAAAGTCCTTTGGTGGCTTGCGAACGTCTGCAAGAAGAAGAAGAAATTAAAAACAGACAAGATTTTGAAGATTTAAAAAGCAACAAGTGATTGACAGTGGGCTCTTACCCTTGCCCTCTTTAACAGTTCGAGGAAGAGGGTATAAATGGGCGTCTTCATCTAGGGTAAACTCCCAATTTCCAGAGGCAATAAGGTAGTCGTCTCCAGCCCCCTTGTTGGAGTCTGGGAGGTCGGCTATAATTTTGAATTCGGTGGACCTCGGCTTGAGGTAATAGACGAAGCCTTTTTCTTTTAAATCCAGGGCGCACATGGTATAACAAAATTGGATATCGGCAAGGGTAATCCTAACGTTCTCCTGCCTAGCTAGGGCTATGATACCATTAATCACTCTATAGGAGTTGATGATAAGTTGCATGGGGTTCAATTTGTAATAGTGAAGAACTTCACGAAAGAGAGGATTAAGTGGAAGCCGAAGTCCACATTCAACAAAAGCTACAATAGGGAAAGGCATTGTATTGTCTGTAGGCATGATGGAATCATTATCCCCAGCTAGCCTAAGGTGAACATCATCAGGAATAGAGAACTCTTGCCTAAAGAATTCAAGTTTGGTTGGGGTATTTACCCTATGACGCCACATACCCATGATTTTGGTATAAAGATACTTGACTACAGAAGCAGAGTGCTCTTAAAAGGGTTACTGGCACCTCGGCCTAAACCTAGGTATACTGGGTAAGGATTGTTTCAGTATTTCCTAAGAATTGAAGGTTCTACGAACAAATCCCAAATCTAAAAACTATGAAAACGAAGATCAAAGGCACGGATCTGGAAAAGATACAAAAGAGCAGAAAAACAAAAACGAAGTTTCAGATTCAAGGAACACAAAGGGTGGAAGACCAAGAACAGTGGTGAAACAGTGCAGGTGTTCATGACATGTGCAAAATCATGAAATAAAACACATTCAGATGAATGACTCATAAATTAAATGCTTGAGCAGAGCAGTAATAGCAAGAGATTCAAGAAACGATCAAGAACTGAGAAAGGAAGGGCCAGTTGCTTACCAGACAAAGTGAGGCCGAAACAAAATTCGCCGAGGACAGACGACGGTTATAGCAGTCTCAGAAGCTTCACAGAAGTGAAAAAGAAAAGAGAGATCAGTTGCAGAGCCTCTAACTTGAACAATGGCGGATTCGAAGGAAAGAATTTAGAGAGAGAGAAAGCAAGAGAAATTGATGTACAAAAGTGAAGGAAAACGGAAGAAGTTTTGTCAAAAACTTGAAACGGCGGCAAACAAAAGCATTTATTGCGCCTGGAGTAACGCAGGCGTCAGACGGCGCAGACAGAGGAAAGGCAGCTTACAGACGCGTCGCAGGCACGCACCAATAAGGGTAAAACGCGTAAGTAAAACAGTTGAGGAACAATGCATGACAGCTCATGTGCGTGGGAGAGTTTGTTTGAACTCTTGTTCTTGAAAGAAGACATGTCGGCCTAAAAAGAATAATCTCGGCTAAAGAATAATCGAACCAACGTACTGAAAGGAATTAACGGTGTAGATTCCATCACCTCAGAATGCCGAGGTAATAGAACCTAGGGGGCAGTTGTGGGAACATACTTCTGAGTACCAACACGTGGTGTGGTGATGCCGACGTTTCAGCCGAGGTGCCACGTATCGTGGTAGTTATGCCGAGGTAATCTCGGAGTTGCCGAGGTTATCTCCGAAGATATCGGAATCCGAGACAAGCAGATAAGAGACAAGAGTCCTAGATTGGTAGAAGACTTCAGTTTGGGTAAAGATAAGACTCTTAGAGGGTTTATCCTAAACCCACTGGGAGTCCTAGATTAGCAGTAATCCTAAAGTCCATTAGAGCCAGGCTCCTATTGGGACTAGGATTGTATTGGCTATAAAAGAGAGACACCCCCATGGGTCTAAGGTATGTTCTAAATACTGAAGCTTGTGAGTTGAATACTTGATTATCTTTAAGAAATATACTGACTTGATCGTCGGCGTGCTCCCGGGTGGAAGAACCACCGCCGGAACCTTTCTTTTTTGTGCAGGACCGCGAGGCGCCATCTAGTCTGCCTGTGTTCTACAGCTGATTTACTAAGAAGGGCAGTGTGATCGGAAAATCACCCACACAGGTAGGAATAGAATAAAAAGATACAAATACTAATCCAAGAAGCTAGAATGAGAAGAAAATTTAAAAAAGATTAATGATTTCTTATAAGATTTGTCATTTTGTTTGGATGATGGAAATTTAGCTTGTCTTTAGAGACAATTTAAGTATTATGAAAATTATATATATAATAATTTTTAATCTCACCGATTTTAGTAAATTTTTTAAAGAATTTTTTTTACGATTTTTTATTCTTCCTTGCTATTACTGACTCAGTAATACTAGCAAATACTAATTAGTGTACTAACTAGCATATTAACTAAGACACGATATATATGTGAGTTCCACTACTTAATATGGTTCTACTTAATATTATATCTAGTTAGTGTACTAGTTTATACACTAATTAATTAATGTTGCTAATATTATTATTTCTAAGCTCATCAATCATTCATATTAGTGATGGAAATTATCTTTCTTCTTATTTATTTTATCATTAAATCTCTCAATATAAAGGACTCTTTTAAAAGAATATATCTATTTTAATATATAAAGTAAAGTTTGTTGGTGGTATTGATACATTTGTGCCTCATATTTTTAATTTTTCTAAAATATTCTTGTAATTGATGTTTATGTGAAAAAGAAGAAGATGAGACTTACAATTAAGTTCAAGGGTTCGGCATAATAAACCCTTATCACTTGAGTGATACATACAATATATGTATTTTTTTTTTTTATCATTATTCTTATATTCTTATATTTTTTAAAATTACACATGCACTATGTGTATGTGGCCCGCTAATATATATATATATATACATATACACCATCTTTTTCCATCTTATCCACCTTATCCACATGATAAGACATAATAATATAGACACATGATAATACTATACAAACAAAATTTGATAAATTATAATAATTATTTCTAAAATTAAAAAAAAATGTAATAAGTATTATAAGTTTAGCATAATTATACTAATATTTTTTTAATTTATATTTTATTTTCTTTTTTAATTATTAATTTTATTTACGAATGGGAGTGGACTAATAATTGTGAGTACTCCTTAAACCATATTTGGTTGGGGCAAAACAATCCTAGGTATATAAAAAAAAACACATCATTATCCTCACTTTACCAAAAAAAAAAAACTTTTCGTATAATGACATTTACATAATTTTATATATTTATTTTTTTATAACGAAAATCATTATAATAGTATACAAACTAGTAGGTGACCCGTGCGATATATGAGAATTTATTTTTAAAATAAAAAATTAATCTTGAATCCTAATACTATATGAATAGAAAATTTTAACAATTGAAAGTTAAATACAAACATATTTGCTAATGATTGATAAAAAATTGTCACTGTATGTGATTCAATGTAAAAGACTTATAAAAATAATTTCTTTCAAAGTTATAAAAAAAAAAAAAAAGGGTATATTCTCAACCTGAAATAAAATCCTTATTTGTATTAATCAAATTTACCAAAAATCATGAATTTCACTTGTATCAAAATATTTTTTTCAGAAAAAAAAACAACGAAAAATTCTATAATATACAAATTATGATTTAGTTATAACTCATCGTGTATTATATTATGATATGTGTTACAAAATAATAATTTAAATTTAAATTTAAATAAAATAAAATAAAATTTAAATTATTTATTTTAATAATCTTAACCTTATCACTCTGTAAAAGTGTTATTTGAGTACTTATATAACATAAATTTAGTTAAATAATTTGTTTATTTTGATAATTTTAGTTTTATTGTGCTATAAATATGATATATATTGAATTATAAAATAGTAAAATAAACACTCATTTTGATATTAAAAATAATAGCTAAATTAGAAAGAGAATTTAGTAATATAAAACTAAAATTGATTCTAATTATTTTATTTAATTTTTATTTTTATATTATAGAACTACAAAAAAATTTATTTAAAAGATTAAATATAAATATGCTGTGATTGGATTAAGAAGAAAATACATAAATTAATTATGTAGAGTATTGATTTTTTCTTTAATATTCTTTTTGAATTATTCATACATATTGTATATAGGTACATAAAATTTAAATTAAATATAAATGTTTTATAATAAATAATTTCATGTTAAATAAAAAATTAAATATTAATTAATATTAAGACATCAATAAGATAGACAAAAAAGAAAAACAAAATATAAAAGAAAATTAATTTGACCGATGCAATGCACATAATTATGCATATCCAGTATTATTTATTTATTTATTTATTTGTATATCAGGATAATTTTTTTTTCCAAATATCATAATAATTAAATTAAAATATCAACAATATAAAAAATTTTAACAACGGAAAAACTGAATATACGATGAAAAATATCTAGAAAATAAGTATTTCTCAAATAAAATTCATATAAAAATTAATTATTATAATTGAAATTGAGTTTGTATATATATAAATAGAAAATGTATGCTAATATAGTTTTTTTAGAAAAAAACAAACTTTTAGAATTTACCACATAAGAAAGAATAAAAAACTCTACTTATATATATATATATTGGCGATAAATACAATTTATCATACATCTTTAATCTAATATCACTACATAATTCTATCACTTATTTTTACGATATTAATAAGCTCATCTAAGAATCAGATAAATTCAAGGGTCAGGTTTGTCTTCAATCCACTTTATAAATTAGACGGTATTGTTAGATCCATGAGACCCATCACACATCATGTTTCAATAATTTGAATCGTTCAATTTGTAGAGCTCGTTGAGTACTTTATCTATTTAAACAATCATGTTGATTGGATATTGATAGTTACTTGATTGGATTAGATTTTTGTTAACAATTTATTTTAAAAATTATATTTACCGTTGACAGAAATATGATCCGATCAAGTAACTATCAATATCCGATCAAAGTGATTTTTTTATAGAAATAAAGTATTCAACTAGAACTACACATTAAATAATTCAAATTATCAAAATAAAACTCATAAGACCATCTCCAACGGAGAACCAAATCCAACATCAAATTTGAAATTTGATGAAAAACTCACTTTTTGAGGCTCCAACGGTGGCACCAAATCAATATCAAATCGAGAATTCAGCAAATCTTTCACCAAACTGAGTACAGGCGAAGCATTTCACCAAATTTCACCAAATCACTGTTCCTGACCGTTGAGATGAGACGAACCGGTCGACCATCCGGTTGCCCAACCGGTCGCCCCGGAAAAAGTTCAGACCGTTCACTGAAAAGATTCAAACCAGTCAAAAAATAAAATAAAAAAAATTTTTTTGCCTAGGTGGTCGACCACCCGGTCGACCGGCCGGTTGACCACCCGGTCGACCACCAAAGAGTTCAAAAAGTTCAAAAAAAAGGGTTCAAACCGGTAAAAAAAAAAAAAAAAAAAAATATTTTTGCCGTTACCGGTTGACCGGCCGGTCGACCGGCCGGTCAACCAACCGGTTGCCCGGTGCAAATTTGATGAAAAAATTTAATGATGAACCGTTGGAGCGTGAAGTATCAAATGAAGGAAATTACTACTTTTATACTTAAATCTGATGAAACATTTGGTTCTCCGTTAGAGATGCTCTAATATGCCTCCATAAATCTAACAATCCACTCCAATCCAATTTAGACTGGATTGAAGCCGGCCCTAAATTCAAACATTACTCATAAGAATCATGTACGAAAGCAACTCATGCAAGAGTGGTGCTTTGCAAAAGTACTAAGATGCCTGCCTGATGAAGACAGTGATGTCATCTTGGGAGACCTGCCTGCCCTGCTGGTTATTATTGTGTTAATAAATATTGAATATTAAATACATGGTGTGTGTGGGGTTGGTTGGAGTGTTGTTGGTTTGAATAGAGGCTCAAGTTTCCTAGGAATGTCTCTTGTTGGAGATTTTAAGATTTGTTTATTGCACTCTTTTGTTTTCGGCTGGTTAACCTTAAACTTTGGGCTCATTAGTCACATGATTACATGTGATTCATGTCTTTGGATCTTGTGTTTTTTTGAAATTTCACAAGATTTGTTGAAAGGTTGTATGGAGAAGTCATTCAACACTTTTAAAGTATGATAGAGAGGTTATGATTGATAAAAATGTGAGATTTATGATTTTGGGGGTGTTTGGAGAGTTAAAAATTAATTTTTTTAGTTAAAATTTTTTAAAAAATAAAATAAGTTAAAATAATTAATAAGATAAAATATCACATTAAATTCATAATCATTTCATTTTTTCTCTCACAAATATCACATCAAATTATAAAAAAATTTAACCATCTTTCCAATATAAATATTTTCACATATTAAAATAGTCAAAAATTAAAATAACCTACAAAAATAATTAATTTTCCAAACGTGGTCTTTATATTGAAATACGTGAAATAATAAAAAGATATAACAAATGATAATTAACAATAATAGGAACACATAATGTCTGGAAAGGTTTAGGTCACCCTTTCGTTAGAGGTTTAGGTTAGGACAACAAACAATAATGTTAACTTGTCATTGCTATATTTAGGAAAACAAAATTATCAATATATGAAGGGGTATAGGTGACACTCCCACAAAATTGTTTGAGGGCTCGAAATCGTTGGCTCAAAATTGGCTTGAAACCCAAAACGACATCGTTTTGGGTTTCCTTTTTTCTTTTTTCTTTTTCTCTCTTTTTCTTCCTTTTCTTGCTTTTTTTTTTTTTTTTTTTTCTTGTTTTTGAACACAGACAGACAGAGGCGAGAGAGAGAAAGGAGAGAAGAGAAGAGAAGAGGAAGAGAAAGAGAGAAGAAGGAGAAAAGATGGGGAGAAGGAGGAGGAAGAGAAGAAGACGGTGATGGTGGAGAAGGAAGATCGACGGTAATGGCAGTGATCGAAGTTTCAGATTTGAATCGGATCTGAATCTTTTTTTTTTTTTTTTGGTGATGATGATGTGTTAATGATGATGATGAAGATGTTAATTTTTTTTATTTTTTTTTTCTAGTGGATCTAATCTGAAGATGTTGATGAAGATGTTGGCTGTCTAAAGATGTTGATGAAAATGTTGGCTGTTGATGATGTGTTGATGAAGATGTTGATGTTCTTCTTTTTCTTCCTCTTCTCTTTTCTTCTTCTTTTTCTTCTTCTTTTGCTTCTGCTTCTGCTTCTGTTTCTGCTTCCTCTTCTCTTTTCATCTTCAAAACGATGAGGAAAAAAAAAAAAAAAAATCCAAAACGACGTCATTTTGGATTCGGGACAAATTCGAGCTTGAAAATTTCGGACCCTGTAGCAGCTTTGTATTATATGTTTATAATTTTTTTCCCGAACTCTCACATGCATGTAATTTCTCCTTAAAGAAAAGGCATGTCTTATAGGATTTATTAAACTAATAAAAATAACTCACATATTGACGCTGTTTGGGAAGGAGGTTTTTTTTTTTTTTTTTTTTCACTAAAAGACAAATTGGTTACAAAACCACAAAAAACAAATCCAAACAAAATATCACATCAAACCCCATAATCATTTTACTTTTGCTCTCACAAACATCACATCCAACCAAAAAAAATCCAACTATCTTCCCAAACACCTATAATTATTATAATATTATTGTTACACCAAAATATACTAACAATGATAGAAAGTTCTAATAGTTGAACTCTAAAAAGAGCTCTACACATGTGACAAGGAAAAAAAAAAAATAAACAAACAAACAAACACATAGGCACGCACATTACATCACAGGTAGACCCTATAGCTAAAAAAAATTTATTCAACACACATGTGACACTAGTAGTTGGGGTGGGTTGGGATTAAAATAGTCACAAAAACATAAAATAGATTTTTTTTAGTCTTAGGTTAAAAAATATCACATTTAAACCATAATCATTTTATTTTTTCTTTTACAAAAGTCAAAAAAATCTATCTCAAACGAAATTTTTTAATCCCAAATTAAAATACCCCAAAAACCAATTCACATCCCAAACGAGACCTTAAAGTCATGCATCACCATCTTCTGTTTGTAATGAGTAATGCTATGAGTAATTTTATTTTTTATTTTATTATTCTTTTTATAGAAGGAAAGTAATGAAATCTACATTAATAAATATACATGAAAAAAATAGAATAAGATATAATTTAAAATTACAATCAACCACCATTAATTAATTTTTATAAACAAAAAAATGAAAATAAATTTATATATAAATATTACCAAATGAGCTCAGAATATTTTCATTTGCAATTGACAGAAATAAATAATTTTGAATGACTCTATAGCAATTTTACATATGACAATGATGAATAATTGCTCTTTATCAAGGAATAGAGTTGTGAATATAGTTTGTAATGATTTTCGGCCTTTACCAAGCTTGCATGAGTGCCTATGATATTCAACATCATAACAGGTAATATTATATAACCTTTTATGCAAAATTTAATTATTAGAAATAATAAAATCTATCACTCTTATTTATAATTGCAAAATCATCCCACAAGATCATTATGTATGAGTTTTCTTATAAAAAATCTTTGTAATTATAATTTTTTGTTAAAAATGATGTTATTGAAATTTTAAAGTCCTATACCAATGGGGGTTGGTCCAAGTGGAAAGGGACTTGGGTCGCTTAAGCAAAGGTCTCGAGTTCGAGCCTTTGTGGATGCAGCAAACCCCCTTGAGAGAGGACCCCGCATATGCGCCCGGCAGCTTCCTCGGCGGATTAGTCCTGGGTCCAAAAAAACCTGGGAATGTCATGGGAGACCTAAAAAAAAAAAGTCCTATATTTCCCAATAGACACTGTGGGAGCCCGAAATGAGTTTGTCTCACATCAGTTTGAGAGACATCCACAAATAGGAGCCAAAATTAAATAGAAGCCCGAAAAGGTGAACAGGACCAAACAAGTCCAATCTAATTGGGCCCAATTTGAGATCAGCCCACTAGGCAAATCTATTAGGCTAAATTGGAGCTGAGTAAACTTTGAGAATCACATTAAATGCCAAATTAGGGATATGTATGCCGTATGCCGAAGCCGAGTAGTCTAATGTAGTCGGAAGAGTCCCATTGGACAAAACTATATTGTCCCATCTAAAAAAAGCATGATAAGAAAGTGGACCAAAGAGAGACTTTATAAAAGAGGAAAGGAGGCTGAGGAAAGAAGTACGTGAGAACAACTTATACTCTAAGAAAAATAAAATATCAAGAACTCCGGCATAGAACTAATTGAATCGTCGGAGTGTTAATTCCGACATTACTAACCGAAATTGTTTATCTGTTTCAGGTGATATTGAAGGGATCTTTCAAGCTCGTTTGGATTCGAAGAGTATTTTTGGATTTACTTCCCTACAATTGGCGCCGTCTGTGGGAACTCCCTCGGATGTGAGTCCCTTGGCGTTCGGAGCCAGTCAGCTAGGGACTTATGTGGGAGCCCGAAATGGGTTTGTCTCACATTGGTATGAGACGCATCCACAACCCACCTAATAAGTTTACTAACTCCTCCTAACTAGTATGAGGCATTTTCTAAAGAAGAACAAAACCGTGAGGCTCCGGCCAAAGCGGACATTATTATGCTAGTGGAGTTGTGTTGACAACTTCATTTGGCGCAGTTTGTGGGAACTCTCTCCAATGTTAGTTCTTTGGCATTTAGAGCTAGTCAACTGGGGACTTATGTGGGAGCCTGAAATGGGTTTGTCTCACATCGGTTTGAAAGGCATCCACAACCCACCTAATAAGTAGATTAACTCCTCCTAATTTAGCTTGAAGCCTTTTCTAAAGAAAAACAAAATCATGAAACTCTGGCCAAAACAAACAATATTATGCTAGTAGGGTTGGGTTGGCAGCTTCAGACGCTCGTGTGAAATGGAAAACTTGGCAATTTACTTTGTAAGAATGTTTACTTGACATTTGCCCAGGTTAATTTCAAAAGAAAACAATCACATGCTTCCCTACTTAATTAGGCTCCATTTTCTTGTTGGTACAAATATAAAATGAAAATTGATTGAAAAAGCTTTTATTGAGTGAAGTCGTAACAAGATAGCCTGTATTAGAAGGTGTTACTGGGTCACTTCTTTTCAAGAAAAGTTAATGCTTGTAAAGTATTTTAGGATGACGAAAAATAAATTTATTTAAACAAAAAAATGTTTCTTCTTTTCGAAGAACAATGTTTCTAACATAAAATTTTATTAATATTGTTACACTGTCATTACCACAATTACCACCACTCCGACCACGCCACTCCCACTACCACCCTTGCCTTTACCCCACCATCACTAACTCCACCATATCACACCGCCACTACCATTACCTCCACTCTTGCCACTAAGACAACTACTAATACATTAATTTTAAGGATGTACCTAAACATAAAAAAAATATTATCTATGAAAAATATTTTTTGAAAAAAAAGAAAATTCTATAGAAAATATTTATCATTTGAACATGTTTTCAGTCAAAATAAATAGAAAGTTTTGGTTTTGGGACAATTACATTAAAAAAAAAAAAAAAAAAAAAAAAAAAAAGCCCCAAGGTTTGAGACTTTATAACAAAATAAATTATGAATTTTAAATTTTGTTAGTTTAAACCGCAATCTTTTGATTTCTTTTCAATATAAACTATTCACCTATTTTTATTAATTAAAATTGACCCAAAAAAAATTTGTATTTTAGTTATTAAACTCAATGTAAATATACATAAATTATCTAAAACACTCTTTTTCATTGTGTTTAATAATTAAAATATCATTTTTCCATCGATTTTACTAATGAAAATAGAAAAATAGTTTAAACTGAAAATAAATCAAAAATTTGAAATTTAAATTAATAAAATTAAAATTTTAAGATTTAATTTGTTATAAAACTCGAACATTAAACTTTTTTTTATTGTAATTTCTCGTTTGGTTTATTTAACGGGGTCTTATCATCCGGATGCAACTTCACCATCTATTATTCAACTCCAACCAATTAACAAAAACAAAAAAAATCAAATAAAAATAAAAGTCTAAAAAAATAAATAAAGTTATAAGAGTGTGGCAACGAGGGGTGTGCGCAATACGGTTCAAATGGTTTGAGAATAAAATTATAAATTAAATGGCGGATTAGCTGATTAACAAATCAGTAAATCCCAATTTGGGGGTTTTGGGCGGATTGACAGATAGGCGGACTAAAAATGTTCTAAAGGTTAAAAAATATATATGTATTAACTATATTAGAGCGGAGCGGTTTCGAAGGCGGATTATTAATTTTAAAATTTACTCCACAATTAGCGGATAGAGTGCGGACTAATGTGGATCAGTGTGATTTTATAGATTGGACGGTATTTTGCATAACCTTAGTAGCAACTCAAACTTAAAACTTAGGAGTCATTTGGATTAGTTTTTTAGTAGTTTTTTTTGGTTTTTTAAAATTTTTTGCCTTGTGAATTTTTTTCTAAAATTTTTATAAAAGAAAGAAAAAATTAGTCTAAGGTCACTCTCTCATTTTTAGTAATGAAAAAGATCTACAATATTATTTTTTGATGTCTAAGATCCCTAAACCCACACCATATATCAGATCAGAGAAATATGACTTTCTGTCTCTCCTCCTCTACTGCAGAGTGGCACTTCCAATCTCTCTTTCTCTCTCTCTCTCTCTCTCTCTCTCCGAAATCCTAGAGAGACGAGATGGGCAAAGTCAAGGGCAAGCATCGTTTGGACAAGTACTACCACCTAGTAAAAGAACACGGCTACAGATCTCGTGCCGCATGGAAGCTCATCCAGCTCGAGTCCAAGTTCAGCTTCCTCCGCTCCTCCTGCGCCGTCCTCGACCTGTATGCTGCCCCCCGGTAGCTGGATGCAAGTCTCTGTCGAGCGCGCCTATGATAACCCTGTCCTGTGCTATGTTAATTAATCATGCTTATGTTAGTAATTATGTGCTTAATTTGAATTTGGGTGTTAATTGCATGATTGTATGTGATTTTAGCTTTGTATCTGTTCACTGTAAGAAAATCTGTTAGAATCTGTGTTTTGAACTGAAAATTGAAGGCCTTCTCGGCTACAGAAAACGAAATTGACTACGCTATTGTGATTAGCGTAATTTTTAGAGCCTACGTTGAAATTTAATTAGAAATTGATTTGGATCAAAATAATTAGATTAAACTGATTGAATTTGGTACAATTAATTAGCCTTAATCAAGTCTAATTAGATGAGCCTATAAATAGGCCCTTGTACACTTAAACTCACCATATGTTTGAGCTCAAAATCTGAATTTGCTCTCTAGAGAGAGAGTGTCGATTCTAGAGAGAGGAAGAGGGAGAATTATGCATTTTGACTCAAAGATTGTGGATTGGGAAGCTACACTCAAGAATTAACAAAAATTTGTGAAGATTGAAGCTCCTAGGCGAGTAAATTCACGAGTTTAAGTTGTGATTTGTTGAATCCATGTTAGATGATGATCAAGAACTTGAATTGAGTTAATTATGATGAAATTGAAGTCTAAAATGCACATGCATGTAGGAAATTGCCATGAATTTGCATAAGCTAGCATGAAATATGTTGATTATGACAAATTGAGCATTAAAGCATACATGCAAGCATAGTTTTGTTGAGTTTCATGGTTATGAGCATCATTGGTGCTATTTGAAATGGAATTGGGGTCAAAGACTAACATGTATGTTGAATTGATAGAGATATGAATGTTGTATGAAGTTTGAATGCATGAATTTAACGTATTGGAAGCAAGTTTGGTATAATTTGGGTTTGCATGCGATTGATTCATAAGATTTGATCTTCATAATGTAGTAAATTGGTGTTTGTAGCATGTTAGTAGTTGTATATGAGAGTTATGGGCTATAAAATGCAAGCTATGTTGATTTGAATGCAAGTTTGAAGCTCAAACTGGTTGCTGGAAATTCCAGAATTCGGCATGTCCGCTCGAGCGGGGAAAGCGCCGCTCAAACATGAAATGCTAGTTCCTAGAACTTTTGCAGACATGGATGTCTGCTCGAGCGGGGAGATTCACGCTCGAACAGGGAGCCATGTAGTTTGACACTCAGCTCGAGCGTCCGAAGTCACGCTCGAGCGTAAAAATGAGGCAACCAGTATTTTTGCAGACCCAATGGGTCCGTTCGAGCGGCCAAAGCCACGCTCGAGCGGGGAGCCCTGTTTCAGAAAGTTTGTAAAGATGTTTTGTGTTTCATTTTCCGTTCTCTCTCATTTCTAAGCACTCTTAGGCATGGATTGAACATTGTAAATGGATTGAGAAGATAATAAAGAGGCCTAAGAGGAATGCACAAGTTAAGAACGAATTGAATCGTTTGTGACCCATATGTGTTATGTAATGTGTAGGGTCGAGCTCGAGGGCAATCCACCGGCAGAACACTGTGAGTAATATCTTAGTAAAGATATTTTCAAGTATGTTACCTTCCAAATGCTACTTCTGTATAAGCTTCATGGATTTGTTGATTTAAAATATGAATGAATATTCTATATGTCTAATTTTATATAAGGCTGTTTGATACGTTAATATATCTGAATTGGGCCTAAGGCTGTTTGCCGTTGATATGTTTGATATATCTGAATTGGGCCTAAGGCCTTTTGACACGAACGATTGGGCCAAAGGCCGTCGGACGTGAATGATTGGGCCAAAGGCCGTTAAACATAGATGATTGGGCCAAAGGCCGTCGGATATAAACGATTGGGCCAAAGGCCGTTGGACATGAATGATTGGTCCAAAGGCTGTCGGTTATGAACGATTAGGCCAAAGGCCGTTAGACATGAATGCAAAGATGGGCCAAAGGCCGTTTGAATATGTCATTTGATATGTTTGAATACCGTGATGGGCCAAAGGCCGTTTGAATGAAAGGCATCACGATCATGAATATGAAGTACGCATGGATATGAATATAAAGAGAATGAACCTGAGGCCGTTTGATACGCCTGATATGTTTGAATTGGGCCTGAGGCCGTTTAATGTGTTCGAATTAGACCAAAGGTCGTTTTGCATAGAGAGTTTGTTGGACCAAAGGTCGTTCCGTATTGATAGACCCGAGGTCGTATTGTTTTATATAAGGATTGGACCTGAGGTCGTTTTGTATATGGACATGATGTGTTGGACCTAAGGTCATTTTGCTTTGTTGAGATTTGTAAATCTGGTGTGAATGAAAATAGTGGTTCAAATATGTACATTATAAGTATGATTCATTTATGAACAAATCTCATTCATTAACCTCTTTATTTTGATATTATTCACTAGGCGTTAGCTCACTCTCATTTATATGTATGTAGGTGAGCAGAGGGACATTCAACCCCAGCCTTAGTGGAATTTAAGAAAGGAACCCGAGTTTTCTGAAGTCAGCCCAAGTGCCTCATGCAAGAGGCTTTGTTTATGATCTTTTGTATTTCTTTTGCTATTTTTATTGTTCATGATAGACCATTTGTGTGTATAAGCTTTTGGCACGGCTGACTATGTGTTTGAATGATCCTAGGTATACAAGATGTTAACTACCGATATGTGGTGTGAGTTATTATCAAGTTATGTGAAATGTTTGATATGCCATGTAAGCATAGCTCATTGGACAAAATTTTTAAGTTTGCTTCCGCATCTGGTCTCCTATTATTAATTATTATTTGATATCAGGTTTGGGGCCGTAGGTAATCTCATGATTACTGGCCAGTTATGACCTTAATCTATAGGGGCGGGTTCGGGTCATGACAGCGTCCCCGTCGACAGCCTCGTCATTGGCGTCAACCTCATCCCCATTCGCCCCATTCGCGGTGCCATCGACGTCGAAGAGGACATCACTAAGCCACAGTGCCGAGCCGCCATCAAGCGACTCATGACTGAGAATGGCTGTCGAGCCTTTGATTTGGTATTGTATGACAGCTCGCCGAATGCCGGTGATGCTTGGGCTCAAGAGGCGACTAGTCAGAATTCTTTCTCTAGTAAGTAATGCGTCTGGGGTTTCCATCTCCCTTTGGGTTGGCAGGGCAGGTAATGTGTTCTTGTTAGCATAAAAAATATGAAGTCAGATTAGAAATTTGGGAGTTTTTTTAAATTTATCTGGTTGTTCAAATTTCTCTGGTAGGTCTCTGGTTTGTTCAAATTTCTCTGGTTGTTCAAATTTCTTTGATAGGTCTCTGATTTGTTCAAATTTCTCTAGTTGTTCAAATTTCTCTAGAAGCTTTATTATTGCCTCATGCTACCTCCAGTTAATCATTTGTTTTGTTGTGCATTTGTGTTGATGTTATCAAAGTGCTCTTGCTTATATGGCTTTCATGGTGCTGCTACAACTGCTTATTTGATGTAGAAAGAAGATGATGATGATGATGAAGGCTATCAAAGAATTTCTCTAGAGAAGGAATTTGAATTTGAACCTAGAGAAATTGGTCTAATGTCCCTCTCTTATTTTTGATAATGAAATAGATTCACAATATTTGAATTTGAATTTGAACACAAGGAAATTTGAATTTGAATTTGAATTTGAATTTGAACCCAGAGAAAATTGGTCAAAATGATTTTATAAAATAATATTGTGTCTTTACGATCCAGAGAAAATTGGTTAAAATGAATCCAGAGAAATTTGAATTTGAACTCAGAGAAAATTGGTCAAAATGAACCTAGAGTAATTCTTTGGGAAGTCCAGAATTTCTCTGGAAAGAATTTCTCTAAATCAATGTTGAGAGACTTTAGACATTATAAAAATAGTGAATGTTTTTTATATTATAAAATCTTAATATCAGGGATCCTAAAAAAAAAAAAAAAAAATTATGACTTTTAGAATCTACTTAATTAAACAAACCAGAAAATTGAAAATTTTAATTTAAAAAAAAAATCTACTAAAGACAAAAAAAAAAAAAAAAAAAGTCAAAATTGACTTTTTTTTTTTTTTTTTTTTTTGTCTTTTGTAGATTTTTTTTTGATTTTAAAATTTTTTTTTTACTCTAGACAGATAAAAAAATAAAAAATAAAAGTATGACTTTTTGGTTTGAGTCTTCCTAACAACAAATCACCATTTGTCAGCCAACCCCAAATATAACCAATCTTAAAATGGCAGTCCCGCTACATCTGCTAATTTAGTCTCTTTAATTTCATCTTCAATGAAGTGTTTGAAAAAATAAAATTTGAGAGAGAGAGAAGAGTGTAGGTGTGTCTTTATGTAAGTCCTAACCACGTTATTGGAATGAAATTGAGAGGTCTCAATTAAGAGGATAAAACATTTTTTCTTAAAATATAATGCAGAATGGAAAGGCAGTGACAGCCTTTCTTACATCATAATAAAAAAAAATGTTGACAAAGCAACTCAACAGATGAGGTGTGATGATGTTCATGATTAAATTCTTATAATTTGTATTTTCTCCAAAACATTAATAATATTGCTAGAAGTGGCTCAATTCTACTCATTAATTTTGAAAGTCCATCATATTCTTTCTTTCATAATGCAGGACTCTGGTTTATGATCCCTCATTTTATTTCTTTATCTGCAGTAGTTTTTTTTTTGGTAAACTTTCTTTATTTGCTGTTATATTATCTTTGCATGCTCTCATATTCTAGGCCTCAGCATATTGCTGAGGGAATTTGCTGTTAAAAATTAAAAAAAAATATATATATATTGGTTTTTAAATTGTGGACTAATGGCTTAGGTTTTGATGATGCGCATATTTGAATGGTCCGACTTGATCCGATGATCTTGCTAAAGAACATAATGCTAATCTTTGGAGGGCACTAGTGTGGCATTGGCCAAAGACCCTATGATGGTAAACCAATAGTGTAGAGAGAGAGAGAGAGAGAGAGAGAGAGAGAGTAGAGTATAGAAGAGAATGAGAGCTTAGGGTATATATTGCATACTTTTGGTCTTTTATAGAGACTTTGTCATGGTCCATTGGTGACGATGAGCCTTGCACACACTAGACTGTAAAATATTATTGGGCAAATTACATATACCTCCCTTGAGGTTTGGCTAAATTACAGATATCTCCTGAGGTTTCGGAAATTACATCCCGTCTCCTAAGGTTTGTATTTTCATAACAATTTGCCCCCTGAGGTTTAAATTTCATAAAAAATTACCCTCTAATTTGTTATGCAAATATAGCATTCAGGGAAGAATTTGTAATTTCTCAAATCTCAGGGGGGTATTTGTAATTTAGCCAAACCTCAAGGGGGTATTTGTAATTTGCCCTAAGTTATTTGAGTTTCATTTCATGTTTTCTCTTTAATTTTTTTTTTCCCCTCTGGAATGAAATATGATCATATTTCGTCATATCATTTCTCAAGTTTGGCTTATTAAAAAAAATTGTTAAAAAATATATTACAAATGAAATTATTATATTTAACATTGTGAGGAAATAGTCATTCTATAAGAAAGTATTAGTAAAAATTATGCTAATCTCCAATTGACAAGAATTAGATATCAATTTAAATTAAACAATTAAATAAGAACAATGAGGCAATTGTGGAATTGGTTCAAATGTCTCAAAAGAATGAGAACTTCTCTGAAACAATTGATAATTACAAAGTAAACAAAGAGTAATTTCAAAAAGAAAATACTGAAGTTCACCAAGTTACACATTACGAATTACAGAAAAAACTACTCTTAAATTACAGAACTACTCCTAAGTCTAAAAACTAATTGTTGTTGTGTTGTTGATGTCCCTTCTCCTGGCTTTTATACTCCTTCCTTCTTTCTTGGCCCATGATCGCATGACTCTAACGCTATGTTTGGTTGAAGGATTTGAAGAGGGATTTAGAAAGGGAAAGGAAAAAGTTAGG
Source organism: Camellia granthamiana (assembly GCA_036172215.1). Lineage (NCBI taxonomy): Eukaryota > Viridiplantae > Streptophyta > Magnoliopsida > Ericales > Theaceae > Camellia > Camellia granthamiana. Next base: position 75,320,010 of record CM069910.1, read on the forward strand.
TGAAATGTAAATAAAATATACCTACATTTCACTTAATTTCACACACATTTTCCCTTTCTCTTTCCAAATCTCTCATCAAATCCCTCAACCAAACACAGTATAAACATGCAACTATCACTGCCTTAACTGCTTCTATAACTGCTTCCTCACTTTCAAGCCTTCAAACTTCATTAAGCCTTCAACTTTACCCGTTGAACCATCTTCTTTGCATGTAGCCACATGTCCCTCAACATTTCAGGCCTTTAATCGAGAGAGCCTAGTCTTCATTTTGCACATGATCTACAAGCAACCCACTAAGTCCATGACTTAACCTGATAACTACCCAATCTTTTGAGTCATCCAATGCACACGATCAATCCTTCTAAAGCCACTTGTCCCTTTGACAGATGAAAAACTCTCATTTTGACTTTGCCATGTGTCACCATTTGGTTTACCCACCTGTCGACATGAACTTCACAAAAATAGGTACAAACAGAAAGCTAAAGAAAGAATGACCATTTTATTCTATTTAACCAAACACTACATATATTTAGAGAAAATCACCACACACACACACACACACACACACAAACAAAACACTGAAGGTTTGACCTTGGTAACAAATTAAACCTTAACTTTTAAATTATTTCAATTTAAACTCTAAAATTTTAAATTAATAACAATTCTAGCCATCTATTTGTGTCTACTGCTACTCCTCCCTTTCCTAAGCTCACTGTCACTTCTCTTCTTCCATCCCTTGTCGATAGCAACTGTCATTGTCCAGTACCACCAACAAAAAGTAATTAAATTGTCCAAATTACTCATGTTTGGTTAGTTATAATTAACAAACGGTTAGAATTGATACAATTTTAAATTGAAACAATTAAAAAGTTAAGAATTTGATTTGTTATCAAAGTCAAACTCTAATTTTATTTTATTTTTTTTGATAATTTAATCCAATATTTACTTGATTTATGTAAACAAGAACAAAAAAAATACATATATAGAAATCTGTAATCAGTGATGCAGATCATCATGATTGTATTATATGAGCTGCGTCGCAATGCATCATGCGATCAAACCATGGTCCCCAGGAATATAACACTTTCAGAATAAAATATCATAACAAAAATAAAGATTGAGCCAAAAGTCAAAAGAAAAAATAAATTTGATAAAGAAAAATTACAAAGAGATATGCATGTCATGCACCACTAGTCTATTTTATTTTATTTTACTTTTTGCGTGTTTACTTTCATTCTTTTTGTGCAGAATATATGCGCCAGCCATCACATATGATTTATTGTCAACAACGTCAAGCCATTCCACCATTCCCAAACATGGGATTTGTTTGAATGTGAGAATTATATATCTGCGGGTCAGGAGAGAGAGAGAGAGAGAGAGAGAGAGAGAGAGAGTTATGTTGGCTTCTTACCATATTTATATTTTGGAGAAATTATATAAATAAAAATTCAGGATATCACTATCATAACATTATAAATCTTGAATTTTTAATTTTTATCATTTAAATTTTAAATTTGTTTTCAATCTAAATTATTTACTTATTTTTCTTAAGTAAAATCGATGAAAAAAAATGAGTACTTTAATCATTAAATTCAATAAAAATAGATATTTTAGACATTTTATGTATATCTACATTGAGTTTAATGAATAACATAATATTTTTTTCATCGATTTTAATTAACAAAATAGGCAAATGATTTAGTTTAAAATAAATCTAAAGATTACAATTTTAGATTGTAATTGTCCCTTATATTTTTTACAAACAAATTTAAAAAGATTATGGGAATTTTAAACTTATTAAGAAAACAGTATTTGTGTTAGGAGGTCAATAGTGTCTCTATACTAATTGGGCTACAAGCCCGTGCTGAGTAGTAGCGAGTACCGGTTCATTATCTCAAAGTTGGCCTGTACAATTAGTTCCGGTTTGCTTGGATTGATCTTTCTAAAGCTTTAAGATTCATGGCCACGAGGTTTGCACAGCTGGTTGTGACCCACAATCTTTTAGGTTTGCAGTGGGAGTTGGGTTTCCAAAATTATGTCAAATCTTGCAACCTCAAGTTCACTAATATCCCATTGATGAAGGCAGTTCTATCTAGTCTACCAGTGTATTTTATGTCTTTGTTCAAACTACCTGAAGGAATAGCAAAAGAGCTAGACAAAATTCAAGCTTCATTCTTATGGGGGGGGGGGGGGGGGGGGAGGGGGGGGGGGCTCAGAACTGAAGAGGAAAATTCATCTAGTAAAATGGTCAGAATTAACTAAAAGTATCAAGCAAGGTGGGCTAGGCATAAGAAGAATTAGAGATGTGAATGTGTGCTTGCTTCTCAAATGATGGTGGAGATTTGCTTCGGAACATGACTCATTATGGAAGAGGGTTCTCTGCAGTAAATACAGATTCCTTGGAAGAGAATGGTTGCCTCATCTTAACTCAGGCATTATCTTATCTAGACTTTGGAGTGATATTGTATCAGTAGTTGAGCAGAAAGTATCATTACTCACATACTATGTTTCCCACTTACAATTAAGAGTGGGCAATGGTTGTAGAATAAAATTCTGGTATAACAAATGATGTGGAGATATCTCCTTTAAAGATGAATTCCCAAGGCTATTTTGGTTATCTGATGATAAGGAGGGATCTATTAGGGACCTTATGGAGATCATAGGCAACTCTTACACCTAGCCACTTACTTCTAGGAGACCTCTATTTGAATGGGAAAAAAGAGGAGCTACTCAAACTTCATGGATTGTTAGGTGTAGCACTTGCATTTAATCTTCAGGTCAATGATTTGGCAATTTGGTCTGCTGCTAAACCAGGTCAGTCCCTTGTATCTGTTTTCTATAATAATACCAACCTTGCTTTTGGGGCCAATGCCAGCTTCAGTAGATGGGTGTGGATCAATTATCTTCCTCCCAAAGTGCAATTATTTGGCTGGCTTGCATAGAAAAATAAGGTTAAAACATTAGCATTCTTGCAGCAGTTTGGAATTTTGGGCAGGAACTCTTCTACCTTCTGTACTTTCTGCAACACCCAGCAAGAATCAATTGAACATGTGTTGATTTTTTTCCCCATGGTATGGTGAGTTTGGTCTGGGTTGCTGCAATGGTGGGGAGGTAGTTTGGCTGGTTCCTGGGTCTATACAAGGTCTGATTCAGTGGTGGGCAGGGCACTGCTGTAAAAATGAAGAAATGAGGATTTGGAGTGCAATACCTCTGGTGAATTTATAGTCCTTGTGGAAATACAGAAATGAGTGTCTCTTCTAAGGCTCAAAACCCCAACTTCAGGAGCTTCGTGAACTCATTATCACCAGATTAGCCTTCTGGTATAAAGCTGCAACCAAGAGGTTTCAATTTTCAATTAATGATTTCCTATTCAACTTTCCATAAATCAGATATTGCTTAGGTGAAAGGTCCTAAGAGTTTTTATGTATTATTGAGCCCAGTTGCTGTTAATTCTGATTTGGATGCTAGTTTTGTCAGTGCTATTCTTCTCAGCAACAGCCTCCATTGGTTTATCTCCATTTGTTCTTCCTCAAGTTCTGTTCTGATTGCAACTCAGCTATGTCTAGGTGGATTTAAGCAAATTTGCAGGTTATTTGCATCATAAGATGATCAGGTTGATCTTGGTGAAATTCTACTGCATGTCTTGGGTGTTAGCTCTGTTCTGGTGCATGTCTTGGTGTTATGTTCTTCTGGGGCTGTTCTGTTTTTGCTCTATTGGTGTTATGCTCTTCAGAAGTTCTGTTGTTTGCTTGCTTGTCTTTTGTTGTTCTATTGCTTTATTTTGCTCTATTTGTTGGTTTCTCACCAACTGGAGCTTGGAGCTTGTATTAGCTCCAAGCTCCTCTTTATTAATGTTTTTCTCATACTTTGTATGCTCTCATCAATAAAGATCTCTTTTGCCGTTTAAAAAAAATGTTAACATTTTAACAAAGAGAGGGATAGCTTTAGGAAAGCATTGCATGGTTGTAGAGTTTACCTAACCAAATACACATGGACATCGATACATAATTTGAATTATATGTGTCTTATGGTTCATTTTATTGATGCTGATTGGAAACTTCAAAAGAAAATTTTTTGCCTAATTGAAGATCACAAGGATGAAACCATTGGTAGAAAAATGGAGTCCTACTTGCTTGAGTGGAACATTGATCGCATTTTTACATTGACCATAGATAATGCTAGTTTAAACAACGACACCATTAAGTTCTTGAAAAGAAAAACAAAGGATTGGAAAGGAACTGTCGTAGGTCATGAATTTTTACACATGCACTGTTGTACACACATTCTTAATCTTATTGTGTGTAATGGTTTTAAAGAGTTGAATTCATCTACTACTTGTGTGCATGCTATTGTTAGATATGTGAGGTCTTCCGCAAATAGATATGAGAATTTTAAAGTGTGTTGAAAAGGAAAAAATTGAGTCAGAGTGTCTTTTGTGTCTTGATGTTCTAACTGGTGGAATTTCACCTATTTAATGTTAGAGACAATAGAAAATTTTGAGAAAGCTTTTGAGAGAATGCAAGATGACTTCAATTACTGAGCTTATTTTGGTGGTTATGAAGTTGGTGGTGGTGAACATGATGGGAAGGGGAATGAGGCAAGTGGGAGAATAAGGGAACCACCCAATAAGGCACCCAATAACGCTATTTAGAATAATTGTAGGGTCTTTTTAAAAATTTTGAGGTTATAATGCTACAAAGAGGTTTTGAGGGTCATTGTATGTCATTTAAAATTACTTCTATGAGGAGATGTTTGTCATTCAAAACAAAATCCAGCAGTTAATGAAGAAAGATGAGGCAAGTGGGAGAATAAGGGGACCACCTAATAAGGTTGTTTAGAATTATCAGAGGGTCTTTTTAAAATTTTTGAGACTATAATGCCACAAAGAGGTTTATATGTCACTTAAAATTGCTTCTATGATGAGATGTTTGTTATTCAAAACAAAATTGAGTAGTTAATGAAGAAAGAGGATACACTTTTATCTTCAATTGCATTCAATATGAAAGCAAAATTTAATAAATATTAGGGTAATGGAGATAAAATAAATCTTATTTTATTAGTGGTATGTATATATTTGAAGTATTTGAAGTATAAATCTTACTGTGCTACTTGACCCTAGAAAAACTTGAAGTATTTGAAGTTTTGCTTTTCACATTCTTGTTGAGAAAGTGGTGAATGAGATGACGGGCAAGAAAGATTGTTTGACTCATCTATACGAGCATTATGTTTGACATGATTCAAAAAGTGGGCAAGAACCTAATGTGAGTGTAACCTCAGAAATGGTGGTATATAATGATTGTGATGATCTATCTACACATACTCATTGTGTAGGGGCCAAGAGTGGCCCCAACCCCCTTTAAGTTTTGACAACTTATTATTAATTATATATTTATGAGTATATATAAAATATATAATGGGATGACTTCTTAGTTTTATAAAAATTACTTTATTAACTTTTTATTTCATTAGTATTTCACAATGTGTAATTAAATCATATGTAATTAATTCACACTTTATAAATAATAGTATCAATTTTATCGAATCTTTTTTATTTATACAAGAGGTACATGTCACTTATTTTATTAATTTTAAAAATTAAATGGTATGTATATATTTTTCTTATAGGCAATGCTAGAAAACGTAAAAGTTAAATTTATCCATAATGACATGTCAGGGATTTGGTCTTAGTCGATTAATTTCTAAATAAATCAATTGATATGTAACATACAATGTCATTGAGTGTAAATTTAATGGCCATATTTTAGGGGTCTTAAGCATTTTTCGCTTTTTATTTACTAGATTATATCAATCAATAAAATAGCTTATAATAGTGGTTCCGATAATATATTGAGATCTAATCAATACTTAAAAACTTTTAAAAACTAAAAGAAAAATTATTTCTTAGATTTATTTAGTTTTCCCATGATATACTTCTTTTGCAATACTTATATAAGAAATTATATTCAATTAGTAATATCTAAAAAATAACTTAGTATTTTTTATGCATACGTCGGCCCCTCTCGGACAAAAATCCTGGTTCCGCCCCTAAGGAGGAGTACTCTATTGTATGTAAATCAGAGGTAGATACGTACTTTGCTGATTTTTGTGAGGGTTCAAAGAATGAAATTTTTGATTTGTTGGGATGGTGGAAATCTAATTCTTCGAAGTATAGAGCTTTGTCACAAGTGGCACGTGATGTTTTGGCATTGTCAGTCTCTATAATTGCTTCAGAATCAGTGTTTAGTATGGGAGATGGTAGTTCGCTTTCTCCTATGATGATAGAAACACTTACATGCATACAAAATTGACTTCAATCCACTGTCCCAATTTTTCTTTGAAAGTCCATGGATGATGTTGGACAATATCAATAATATGACTCGGGTAATATTCATTTATTGCATATGTATTAAATTTATATTGAAGTGTACTTTTGTAATTGACTAAAAATCTTTATATATATATATAGCTATTTTTGGTGCAAGCCCAAGCTCAAATGCAATTCCAAATACTTGAAAATTAGTAGTCTGACAAACTAACAGTGAGACTTTCATTGATTCATATTTAATTTAGTTTTTTGTCCTTATAAGCTTCATAGTTTTTAATTTAGGTTGCATCTTTGCAAGACATGAGGAAGCAGAAAGGACAATGAGGCAGCAACTTGTCGTTTTTATGGATGTGTTTCACGTTTTTTAGTTTAGTGTTCATGGTAGAATAACGATAGTTAAGTGTGCGATGAAGTATGACAGTTTTTATTTTTTGTGACAACAACAGACATGCAATTAGAGGCCTTTGAGATGTGTGTGCACACTGTGCAACATAGAAGTTTTTGAGATGTGTACATGTTAGCTGTTAGTTTGGTTTTCGTGGCAACTTGTGTAGATAAGATAACAAAAGCAATTGGTACTTGATAACAGGAACAAATTGTGCACTCGTTTGGAAAGAAGAGTTGGGTTGGGTTTAGGGCTATTTTAGGTACAAAAAGATAAAATAAATTTTTTTAGCCTAATAAGACAAAAAATCACATCTAACCCATAATCATTTTATTTTTTCTCTTATAAAAGTAAAAATACCAAAAAAATCTATCCCAAACGAGACTTTTTAGTCATAGGCTAAAACAATTAAAAAGTCAAAAAGCCAACTCACTTCCCAAGCGAACTTTATTTAGGCTTATTTTACTGTGAGATGTTTGAGTAACTTGAAAAATGTTTTGGAGGGTTCTTTTATTAATTTTAATGGCATGTTTTATATGAAGTATGTTTGGCAAGTTTTAAAATGTAGGATTGTATATTGTGACATGTTTAATTATAAAGTGTACAGAATTATATGAGATTTGATTGACAAGTGTTATATAGAATTATAGTGATCAATGTTTGACACCTTTCATACATTTGTTAATTGCCAAAACAGAAAAAAATAAATTCAAAGTAATATTTTCACAAGTTGTATGGAAATTATTAAATAATATAAGCAAAATTGAGTCTCAAAGTTCTAATTCTATTTTCATAATTTTTCAAATTAAAAAATTATAAAAATACACATGACACATTATCATTGGTTCTTCTATTTTAATATTTTAATTAAATCCTTGATTAATATGGAAAATCTTTTAAATTTATTAATTTATGAACTATTTATGGTATCTATTATCATTACTATCTATATCTATATTCTACATCTATAATTTTAAATTTGAAAATTACTTATATAAAAAGTCAAAAAATGAATTTTAGAGATATCTTTAATATTTAATTTGAAATTAAAAAATAATAATTTCAAATAATATTTCAAATGTAATTATATCCTTATAAAATTTAGACAAATTTGTATTTTTTTTAAAAAAATAAAATATAAATATGGCATAAAACACGTGTGACATAAAATTATTGACCTATCTGTCCATATCTAATTTTAAATTTTATAAAGAAATGTAAATAGAATTCAAAGCAAAAATTTAACCATACTTACAACTAATTTAAAATTTAGAAGAAAAATCGAAATGAAATTTTAATAATAATTTGTAAAGAATTGTAAAATTCAAATATACATGTCCTAATCCTAGTAAGAAAATATGAAATTAAAAATTAAAATTTTAAATATAAAGTTTAAAGTAATAATTAACACTTCACTTCACTTAAACAAGTTCTAGGCAAAAAGTATAGCACATGCCAAGTCTAATATTGGATAATATTTTCAAACGTAAATATACCTTAATATTAATAGAATAGACATTAGTTATATTTTAAGAATAAATATATAAATTTCATAATTAAACTTTAAAAATGATAATAAATATGCAAAAAAGTTATATACATATTTCTTATTTTGATTATATTTTTACAATAATTTAATACAAATAAAATAAATAAATAAAAAAGTAGATAGAAGTAACTCATGAATTGGCCATCAACTAACAATTCTCCAATAACTGAATTTATAACAATAATTGTACAAAAGTCAACCCAAAATCGATTTTTAAGCCATCTTTAGTGCTACTTCAATTGTAACACTCCTAAGTTAAAACATGTTTATTACAATCTATAAAACTATTATATAATTTTAATTAATATCATTTACCAAGTTTACTCATTGATAGATAAATTTTCTTAGCTGCGTCGGACCATAAGGTATAGCATGACTCATGGTGTATTTAACTCAACTTGGTCTTGGATTATTTTTTTTCATACAGAAATATATTTAAATATTAATTTAATAAATTTCAATATTAAAAAATAAAATTTTACCCAAGTTCAAATTTTTTAATAAACATGCATAAATATGTACATATTTGTTATTTTCATTATGAAAAAAATATTAAAGATATATATTTACCCATTTAAAATATATTTACATAAATAAGTTGGTCAAGTAGCTCTTCAATTTATATTGGTTGAATTAATCCTAACATGGCTCATGGCAATTTGATTATCCTATATAATTTTAGAAATTTCAAAAATACTGTTACCCTTTTAGATCAACTTAGTGCTCGTTTGATTATCATCCTAGGCTAAAAAATCACAAAAGATCACAAAAGGACAAAAAAAAATCAAAAATCACAAAAGAACAAAAATCACAAAAGGACAAAAAAAAAATTGTCATTCGAAAGCCAAAAAGCCAAAAAATCTAAACAAGAAAACCAAACAACCAAAAAGTCTCTGACTAAAATAGTTAAAAAAGTCAAAAAGTCAACTAAAAAAGTCATTGTCAAACGACTTAAATTTATCCTACCGTATCAATTAATTATTTTTTTAAACAGCAACATGACACACAGTAACTCGAGTAATATTTCTAATATAGTTATTAAAATAAATATAAAATTTAAATCTTTCACTTCATTTATTTTTTTGGGCCACATCGCGTTAATCCCTAAAATCTGAGCCCATCTTCAACCATGAAACTTACTATCAGATGTAACGCCATAACGACAATAATTATAGGAAAAACTACACAATAGTGGCGTCAGCCAAAGTTAATTACAAATAAATGAAATACATTATAAATATTAATAATTAAAAATATAAACGTTAACATGAATTTGTTATATTGACTAATGATTTCTCCATAATTATATGTGTCATGTGACGTCCATCGAATGATCTAAGGTGTTACAATATGGTATCAAAATCTGATACCAAAATGTAGTCCCATAATATTAATCATTTTAAAAATCTTTGTATGAAGTGTGAAAACTATATTTAAGGTAAACCATAATATACTTTATTATCTAATGTTATCCGTAATTGAATAACTTATACAGCCAAAATAATTTGGTCCCCAAAAAAAAAAAAATTAAAAAAATAAAGCCTAAACTAGAGTTTTTATCAATAGGTTAGGTTTTAAACACTAAAATGGTTCAATTAAAAAAGGCAAAAAAGAAGTTTGTGAGCTAACTCATTTATATTATTTTATATGCAAATATGTTTTATTTATTTATTTAGTAGATTAAAGTTTAAAAATGGCATTTATTCATAAATCTCTTCACCTACTTCTATTTCATTTACCTTAAATTATTTTCTTATATTTCAATAGGTTCTATATGGGTGTACATAGTTATCAAAATACCTCTAATAATAATATTCGCATTGACATTGTAAATGTTCACACTCTCAATGTGAACGCTCACACCGTAAAATATGAATTTTCACATTACTAAGTTGCTAAGCGTTTAAAAAATAGTTGTAAGGATAAAATTGTCCATAAAATATCTTAAATATGATAATTAGGATTTGATGGATCAAATATCTAAATAATAGGACTTATTAAAATATAATAATATGTTATGAACTAATTGGGATACAAGTACTTAAAAAATGATTTCCTAATAAATCTCTCATTTTAAAAGTGACATATAATTCAAACAACGAGAATAGTTTTAGTGGGTCTAAATCAAGAAAAGTTATTTTATGGGATAAGTTGATATTCGTAAATAGTTGAAGAGGTATTGATATGATTAATTATTTATAATATGAAAACTATATATGTATACATTAATTTTAAAATTAAGAAAATATTGGCTTTACTGGTGGAGTTAGACCAAAAGAATAGCTTTGAGGTAGGTTAAGTGCTAGACTGGCCTAACTTAAGTTTTAACTTTAAAGGTGTCGTTTGGCATTGATTAAAATAGTCAATTTTTTTTGTGTTGAGATTTTTTTAGCCTGACTTTTTTAGCCTCGTTTGATTTTTGATTTGGGTTTTCTTTGACTTTTGTGAGGGAAAAAGTGTAATGATTATGGATAAAAAATTGTATTTTGTTTTATTGGCTTATACAACCTGTTTTGTCTTTTTGTGCTTTTTTAGCTCTAACAAGTTTACCAAACGAGGACTAATTTATATTTTTAATGGTTGACTTAACTAATATGTTTGAAAAGAGATCTTGTACGTTTAATAAGGTAAAGATTAATTTAAGGAGTAATTGAGAAAAATATTATTCTCTTTGTTCTCTTTGCTATTTTATTCTGTAAATTAGTTTTATTGTTAACTATTTTTATTGAACAACTGTGCTGGGGATCCCAGTGGGGGGTGACCCCAGCACCCCCACCTCCACGTGGGAGGCTGTGAGAGCCAGACTTAAAAATAAATAAAAATAAAAATTGAGCCAGTTAAAAAACAATGGGGGTGGGGGAGGGGGGTCACCCCCACTAGGGTCTAAGTCTTTTTCCCTTATTGAATTTTACAAAGAAAATAAAGGGTAAAAGCTAATTGACACATTTGATAATGAACATAATATAAATTACAATTACAAAATTTCATGACATAACCATAAGTGCAATTTTTATAATTTATTCTATTTTTTGCCTTTATATTTTACTATTTGTATTATAACATATTTTTGTTTTTAATATGTACAACACACTATTGATGACAAGACTAAAATAATAATAATTGTAAATATTATGAAAATAATTAAAAGTTATTTGATTTTAAATCTCTTTTATATCTACATTTTCAAATATATCTTAATTACTATTGAATATTAATATTATTTTTTAATTATTTATGTGATACAATGCATAGTAGGAGTGTAATACTAATTTTATCAATATGTTAATTCCAATGAACTATCTCTAATATGTTAATTCCAATGAACTATCTCTAATTACCATAATGGATTAACTAGCATATCACCCGTGCTATATACGGATTGTGTTTACAATTATATATATATGTGTGAATTGTGATTTTTAAATGTTTTTTATTTTTATTTTTAAATGTCTTCTTTTTTTCTTTTTTTATATTATATTAAAATTTAATATTTTGATAATAATCATATGTGTTGGGACTTTTCAAAGAATTCATATGTGTTGGATTTCAAAGAATTTTTTTTATACTTGTTCTTAATGCATTAAAGTGTTATTATGAGGGTAAGACTTGGGAGTTGGGAGAAGTTAATAAATGATAAGATTTTTTTTTTTTTTAAATCAAAAAATAAGGAAATTTAGATTGGGAGATTGGAGCTCCCACAAGACTTGGGGTTAAAAACTTCCTTTTGCTTAATATATAGTATAGATTTTAATTTACAAATGGGCAGCAAGCAATTTTATTCCCTTGATGCTCTAAGAAAAAAATGGAATGTCCATAATAAAATAGGCCCAACATGTGATCAGTCCAAACGGTCAAATCTGACCACACCCGATCCAAAACCCCGAATAGTAGTTTAGTCGATTTCGACAGGTTATTTGATTTGAAAATGGTTTGGCTAAATGACAACCCAACCATGTCCGGTCGGCTGTGAGGGTGAGGGTCAAACCTGATCCGGACTGGCCCATGAACAATGGACCTAAACCCATCAGATTCCCTCAAGGCTCAAACCCATCTAATGGGATGGCTGGGGCTCGGTTGGGGGCAGCTTGCAGACCGACCTTTGCAAAAAATACATTGTATTATTGTAATGGTTTGGCTTTCCTACGGTCCCAGATCAGACTGGAAGATATTATTAGGCCCGTTAGAATCTATCATTGATCTCATTTCGATAATTTGAATCGTTCAATGTGTAGAACTCATCAAGTATTATATACTTGTAAAAATCACGTTAATCGGATATCGATAATTACGTAATCAAATAAGTTTTGTATAAAAAAAAATAGATGGTGAAAAATAAATGATTAATATAAATTTGATCCGATGAAGTAGCTATCGATATCTGATCAACGTGATTTTTTACAGGCATATATTGATGAGTTTTACACATTGAACGGTTCGAATTATCAAAACGGGACTCGTGTTGGATCTCTACGGCCCAACAGTATCTTCCAGTTTGATCTGGAACTGGAGGGAAGCCAATCCCTATTGTAATCTAGCCCATACTTATATTTAAATTGAAGGAAATTTTTGGAGAGGTCCCGTAATACAATTTTATAGTAATTACGTCTCACAAAAGATTTTTTTAGTTAGATAAATCCCATGTGATGTTTTAAAAAGTTGGTAAAAGTTGGCTTTTTAGTTTTTTTTAGTCTATTTTGTCATTTTGTGAGTAAAAAATATGAGAGGTGATATGATCCAAAATGGGTAAAAGGTTAAAAGTTGACTTTTTCTTTTTTATTCAATTTTAAAATTTGTAACTTTTATAATATATTTTTTTGAGTTTAGATTTTGGAAAAATCATCAATCAGTGAGCAAATATTAACAAAAAAGTAAAAATATTTATGTGGTGCAATTTTTTCTTTTTCTTTTTTATTTTTTTACAAGAAAGAGTTACACTCCACCTATTTGTAAATATTTTTGGTCAGTTACCCTAATTTCTAATTGTCTCTAAATTTTTTATTTTTGAGACATATTCGAGAAGATCAATCAACAAGATTTGTATTCAATATGAAATTATATAAAACAAATATAAAATTCTACATTTTAAAAAAAAAAATTGAAAAATTTCTCTATTACAGTGTTAAGTGTTAAGAATAAATGACTCTGGAGGTGAGTGACATTGTTGAGTGTTTAACAATTACATAAATCTATAAAAAACTTACGTAACATATATCATAAAAATACATATATATACCACAAAAATATATAATAAAATACATATAGCGCATAGAAAAATGTTTGAGGGCCACAATATTTGTGGCTCAAATGGCTCAAAATTGCCAAAACGACGTCGTTTTGGCAATTTTGATATTGTTTTGTACTCAAAACGACGTCGTTTTAGCAATTTCGAACCATTTGAGCCACAAAAATTGTGACCCTCTACAATTGCTGTAGCGCATATTTCTCACAAGGTCACATGATATTATGTTCATTGAAAAGTTTCTTCAACCTCACATGGCACAAACATAAGTGGCCAGCATGTCGTGAGGTCATATGTTGAGATCTACAGTTCAACATTTCAATCCTTACAGTACACTCTCACCTACCAAAAGGAGAAAAATGGAAAAGTATTATATGATATGATTGTATGTGAAAAATAAAATAATTGAAATGTAATAACTTAAAACAAGCATTATTCACACAGTGGGGTGGCTTCAACGAAAGTTGGTAGATGACTTTGAGTGCATGTAATGAAGACTAGTTCACTACTAGAATATGCCAAGTCATGTATACCAATGTGCTGCTATTGAACAACAGGTGTGTTTGGATGGAGAGAAAATAGAGGAGAGATGTCTATTGTTGTTGTTGGGGGAAAAAGGAGTCGGTGAAGAATGGTGCACCAAGTGGAGGAGGGTAGGTGAATGAATCAGACGGATTATTTAGGACCTCCTAATTATTATTATTATTATATTTTTTAAAAATAATAATAATAAAAATGATATATTATCAGAATTTATGTACAAAACATTTATATATGGCCAACTGATATCTACTTGTTGAAAATCAAAAGACCCATCATTATAAAATATTTTTGACATATCATTTTGTGTGACTTGTTTTATATAAAAAAAAAAAAAACAAAACAAAATTGTATTTATCATCCCAGATTTTCCTTTTCTATTTAACATGATGAATGCTATTGTTACCAAATATATCATTTTAGATTTTTCTGGATTATGTGTTTGTGTGGTAGATTTTAAATTGGTATATTGTTGAGTCCACATATAAATGAATTTAAATTATAAATTGATATTTTTGAATAAAATTCAGGATAAAGTTTATGAGTTTATAGTATCACTGATTAAATATCTTAGAAAAAATAATAATAAATAAAGGTAACTACCAATAGGTCTTAATAGTTAGACTTAATTCCCATCAAATCCTATTGAAAATAAGTCATAATAAAATCGTCGCTAAATAATTTTTTTGTGATGATTTTTTACATGTCACTAAAAATTAACAATTAATAACTTTTTTTGTCACAATTTTTATAAATTATTGCTAAAACTTACAACTAGTGACATTTTTCTATGACAATTTTTTTAAGTTATCGCTGAAAGTTGAAAATTAGTGACTTTTTTTGACGATTTTGTTAAATTGTCACTAAAACTTATAATTAGTGACATTTTTTATGACAAAATTTTCAAACTGTCTCTAAAAAATTAAAATTTAGTGATGACTTTTAATATTGTTTAATGAAAAATACTATTAGTTATCATAAAGTCACCTATTAAGAGCTACACGTAAGTCCCAAAAAATGAAGAGGGAGAAATTTCACTTCAATGGATGTTTGAAAAATTATTCTCAGATTAGTGATAAATTTTACAAATATTAAAAAATAAATTATAAATTTTTTTTTTTCACAATTTTTAAAAATTTCACTAACATGTGATTTTCAAAAAAAATAAAAAATAAAAAATAAAAAATAAAATAATAATAATAATAAAACAATGATAAGGCTGGTTTTTTGTGAAATTGAAGAGGGTCATTTTTGTAATTACATAATTTTCTTTTTTGTTTTGAGGAATATGTAATTACATTTAAACATATCACTTTTGAGTATCTACATCATCCCTACATTTAATATCTTGATCTATGAAAGTCCTCATTTAAAAAAAAAAAAAAAAAAAAAAGCTATTAATTAGGCATCTGGTTTTTGCATGGCTCGACTTACATGGCTTAGCTCAGTTGTAATTGTCTAATCTTAGATACACCCTTCAAATTAGTTGGCCTATTAGCTCAGTTGTTTGTCTGATTGGCCATTTCAAGCCACTCAAATTGAGACCTGGGCCTGACTATGCTCTCTTAGGCTTTAAGCTATGAGCCACACTTGGTAGATAAATCCTCCAGCTTACAACAAAATAAATCTTTAATTTTTAATTTGATCAATTTAAATAATATTTTAATTTATTTTCAATCTAAATTATTTATCTATTTTCATAAAATAAAACTGACAAAAACATAATATCTTAGTCGTTAAATTCAACCATAAAAGATATTTTAGATATTTTATGTACATCTATATTGAGTTTAATGACTAAAATTTTAATTTTTCATCAGTTTTACTTAAAGAAAATAGATAAATACTTTATATTGAAAATAAATTAAAAGATTATAATTTAAATTGATAAAATTAAAACTCATGATTTATTTTGTTATAAATATCAAATTCTATATTTTTTTATGTAATTTTCTCTTACTGTTTGTTTATAAAGTACAATATTTATTAAATATGTGGAGAGAAATTAGGTGAGTGCATTCAAAATATTTTTTAAAAAATATGTATATCTTGATGTGTATATAATTAAAAGTAAAAAAATACTAAATTATTTATCATTTGTTAAAAAAATTTAAAAATTCATTCCAAACACCTGCTCAATATCTCCAATCCAACAAACTGTAAGAGACGATGGGTTGGTTTGGGAAGTGGGTTGATTTTTTGGCTTTTTGGCTTTTTTGGCTATTTTAACCTGGGCTAAAAAGTCTGGTTTGGGAAGCGTTTTTTGACTTTTTGACTTTTTTGACTTTTTTTGTGAGAGAAGAGTGTAATGATTATGAGTTGGATGTGATATTTTGTTTTTTGTGGCTAAAATAGTCTATTTTGTCTTCTGTGACTAAATTAGCCCAAGTAACCCTTCCCACACGGACCCGATATGACATCACTGATTGAGCTAAATCACTCGTAAAGCTCGTATTTTCATTGAAATCCTGAACTGTAAAATTAGTTTCTAACTTGGCATCACTGATTGAGCTAAATCACTCATAAAGCTTGTATTTTCATTAAGAAAATGATTTGTGGCACTAAAACTATTGGCACTAATGGCACTAATTTCCTGTTTTGATAACTTTTTTTTTTTTTTCTTTACCTGATATAGAAATTAGTGCCATTAGTGCTCAACAAATTAATGCCACAAATCAAAGCCCTTTCATTAAAGTCTTGAACTCTAAAATTATTTTCTAACTTAATCATTTCGCAATGATCATATTAAAGCGGATCTTTTCTTTTTTTTTTAATAGATATCAATCCGGATCTTAAATCACACTTTTTCACATGCTGCATATCTTGATCCAGCCCTATAGATTCCTCCATCATCATATTCCATGGGAATATTCTTGTTTGAATTATGGATGAAAATTGTATTATTTTAGGAAAATGTTTCGGTGCGTAACGTACACCATTAGTAACTTTAATAGAAACAATTTTTACAAATTTATATAAGTGATTTTATAAAAATGCGTGAGTTGAATATCAATTGAAAAATGTTAGGAACTTCAAATATTTTATCAAATGTTCTACCAAATATCTTATATGTATGTGTGACTCATACCATGTGGTTCTGCCATTCATGTGAGATATTTGATAAAAATATTTAATAAAACATTTGAGATTCTTAACATTACTCTTATCAATTCATTTAAATTTGTAAAAACTTATGTAATACAATGAAGAAAAAAGAATGCATATATTTGTGAAAGAATTAGTTTTCTTGACTCCAATGACTTAGGCAACAATGATATTGTGTTTGGGAATGATTTTTTTTAGTTTTTTTTTTTCACTAAAAGACAAATTGGTTACAAAACTAAAAAAATAAATCCAAATAAAATATCACATCAAATCCCATAATCATTTCACTTTTTCTCTCATAAACATCACATCCAACCACAAAAAAACTCAACTATCTTCCCAAACACAAAAAAAAATTTCTCCAATAATATCCTACAACTAAAAAACCTACAAAAAAAACCCACTTTCCAAACACCTACAAAGTAGTACTATTTTTATGTTGAATCACACAGGGGCAATTTGGGAATTTAATAAAAGTTAGTTTTTTTTTGACTTTTTAGCTTTTTCATACAAAAAAAGTCACAAAAAAAATCAATTTTTTTAGCAAAAAAATTAACTTTTTTAGCAAAAAAGTTTAAAAAACTAAAAATAACTTTTTATCAACTTCTTCAAACACCAGACAAAGAAGAAGAAGAAGAGAATAGAAAAAATTACATCCCAGTGGCTTTTTGAAAAAAAATTACAAATTAATAAAAAAATTATGTATTTAAGTATTAATATTTATAAACTTTTTCATTTATTTGAATTTTTTTTTTTTTAAAGTACACTGACTTTCATTTCTCCCAACAAAATTAAACTATAACTCTTCTCCATATTATTGTCTTTCATATTTTATTACATTCTATTTTATTTTTTATGAGTTTTATTCTGAATTCGTAATGATAATTCAAACTATATTTATTTTGTATATCTTATAGTAAAAACAGTTTATATAAAAAATTAATTTCATCAAATATCACTAGACATATGAATAAATTATATATATATTTTTAAAATGAACAACAACTATAAGTTTAAACTTGAATTACCAATTTTATATAATAAATTGTGATTTTATTTAATTATTTATCGATATCCGATGAAATTAATTTTTGCACAGACAATTTTTATTACGAGATTTACAATATGAACAGTTTGAATAATCATGCCAAAATAAGACTTATAAGATAGAATATAATGAAATATAGAGAATAGTGATCTGGAGATGAATCATTCGGGGGTTTGGGGTGGGTTCTGTGACAGCACCCATGATGTCACGCCCCCAAGAGATTTGTTCTGACTATATTTGATGATCTGGGTCAATCATATTTGTTGGCTACATATTTTGTAAAAGCCAATAACAATTCGACACGTGGCAGAATAAGGGTATTATGGGAAGATGATTCATATCTTCAATCCTGATCGTACACGTGGCGATGACAATTGGTTCTCACATGATCCGAGTAGCACCAGATCAATAAAGAAACGAAAGATGACGTGGCCTCAACGGTTACTCATATTCAAATTCAAATATAAGAGGGAAGTTTAACTGCAAGTGATGGCGTAGTGGAACTACTTCTAAGGCAGCATGATCAGCAATCATGGAGGAGCAGTTCGACGGTTTGGAGTGCAGTTCGAAGGTCATCCTTGGCAAGTATAAATAGCAAGGAAGTCCCCAGAAAAAAGGCCCAGACTCAGATCATACAAACCAGTCATTTACTTTATATTTTCTTTCCCAGTTTTACATTTCCTGCACTTTAAATACCTGCACTTTAAATACTTGTCCTTTAAATATCTGCACTGCACTTCGATTCCTAGGAGTAGTTTCAAGTAGATTCAAGTAGACTGTTGCTGTAAACCTCTTCGAGGCTGAGTTTGGACTATTGTAAGTGTTCATTTTTAATGAAATACTGCGATTGTTCTTCATATTGCTTGTTATCTTTCTTAATTTCTCCTAAGTCAAGCCACCAGTAAAAGTCCTCTTCATTGAGGCTGAAAGAACTAAAAAACACAATCGTCTGATAAATTGGTTGGCAATTATAATTTCTGTAAGGACTGATTGATCCTTGCTGGCACGCTCGCATTTACAAAACTATCCTTCGAAAAGCTAAAAAGCCAACATATATTTTTGGCACGCCCAGTGGGACATAATTTAAAATGGCTAGAAGAAGACGACAAGGAGAAAATGAACGTCTGGAAGAAGGCGTAGAAGGAGAGGTAGAAATACCTAATCCAGAGGATAATGTGATAACACATCCTGTGGAGGCTCCTATGTTATCAGAACCTATGGTCGAACAGACCAGTACTTCTGGACAAGAACCATATGTTCATAATATTGGACGAAACCAAGGAATTGGAACATCCACCGTTCCATCTACTCAGCCAACAAATCCGTGGGATGGCTTAGTAGATGCTATGGGACAACAATTAATGAACACCATGGAAAGGTGGGCAACATCCTTTTTGGATCGAATGAGTAACCACCAACCAACAAATACAAGACACACAGAGGAAGTTTTAAATGTCCCTCAGCAAAGATTGGCTAGAGAAAAACAGCCTATGCAAATTAATGGACAATCTAATGGTCAGACTAGTACTCAGAATTATGAAAGACCATCGCCTCAGTCTTGGTATGAACCCATTTCAAGGCCTGTAGTAGGCCAAAATGCCTCAGTACCCAACAATGAAGCCACACATGTTGGTGGATCTGGGCAAGTACAAGAAATTGGCATGAGAGTGGTTACAAATCCCATGTTCGAAGCCATACCTGGCACTAGGGGATATAATAATCCTTTGTTTGAATTTATACCCGGGGGGTTGGAGAGTTTTCCTGTAAATGGAAGGGACACAACACCTGTTCCAGCACCTTTCGCAGGTCCCTTCGCAGGACAGGCTCAAAGGGGTTACCCATATCCCCAACAGCAACCTGTACCACAGGGGCAACCAGTCCCAAATGTACCACCTTATGGACCAAGAGGGCCACAAGCACAAGTTTGTCCACCAAACCCTGTGTTTGTTCCTCCAGTACTGGTTCAGCAGGCACAGAATATGGTCCCGAGGGACCAAATTGTTGATATTGTTAGGGAGATGTGTGGACCGATGGCTCGGGGGGTCCAGACTCCTGTATACAGAAAACCATACCCAGAATGGGTAGATAGGGTACATGAATATCCAAGAGGATTCAGAATACCAGATTTTACCTTGTTCTATGGAACTGGAAATCAATCAACAGTAGAGCACATTGCCAGATTCGCTGCTCAATGTGGTGAATTCACTAATCATGATTACATGAAACTGAGATTATTTCCAAATTCCCTGACTGGGGGAGCCTTTGTATGGTATATCAACCTTACACCCGGCTCCATTCAAAATTGGCAACAAATGGAAGAGGCATTTCATGCCCAATTCTTCCAATCGGAGCCAGAGGTGTCCATGGCAGAATTGGCAAGATTGAGTCAAAGGCCTGAAGAAAAGGCCACTCAGTTTATTGCCAGATTTAAAAGGGCTCGAAATAAATGTAGGGTCATCCTTCCAGAGTCAGAATTTGTAAGATTGGCTCAAAACGGTTTAGAGTTCAGGCTTCGAAAGAAATTTGACTCAACTGAATTTAGGGATTTGGTCGAATTAACCTATAAGGTGTCTCGATATGAAGCATTACTAGAGGAGGAACAAGATCGAAATAATGCTTCGTATAAGACGTATTATAGAGATCCCAATTATGAGATTGATGCAGCAGAGATTGTGGGCAAAGAACCTGTAATCTGTGAAGCATTAATTCATAAGGATACAACCATCGACCAACAGTTTAAAAAGAAAGACTTTCACCGAAAGTATTCTTTTGACTTAACAAAAGCAGATGACATTTTTGATCATTTGCTTGCAGCCAATTTCCTTAAGTTACCAAAGGGAGTTAAACTGCCATTTCCAGAAGAACTTAAAGGAAAAGTGTACTGTAAATGGCATAATTCTTGGTCTCACTCAACTAAAACCTGTATTGTTTTTCGAGACAGGATCCAAGAGCAAATTCGAAAAGGAAGTTTGAAGTTCCCAGCCAAAACAGAAAAAGCCATGGGAATTGACAGCAACCCATTTCCAGAAGTTGGAGAAAGCGCGGCTAATGTGGTTGTACCAAACTTTCAGAATCTATCTCTGCAGGAATTGGAAGAGGTCAACGTGCAAATGCATATTGCCAACCAGACAACTGCCAAGAAGGAGATTGGAAACCCACCAACTATTGGACAAGGTTTCTCACGTCAGAGGGAACACTCTGATGAAGAAGCACTGGACGATGATTCTCTCGAAGCAGCTGTAGTGCAGAGGATGTGTCCTAGATGCAGATTAAGTTACAAATGGTTAAAGGGGCTTCCAATTGATGGGAAGCAATACTATAAGGATGTTCAGAGACGTCCTAAATCAACCAATGCTCACAACAAAAGGCCGTATCCGGCTGGTGACAGGCAACGCCCATTAGTGGTGGAACCTGTAGTGGACAGAATGCATGCTAAAGGCAAGAGGCCTGTGTATGAGTCTAGGCCACCTAACTACTACAGAGTAGAAAGCAGCCATTCTGAAAGAAGATTGGAGAGGGGTCCAGGTTATGGGAGTAAAGTCAGAGATTGGCCTTTTAGACCAACCTTGCGAAGGACAGAAAATGGCTCTTTTCATCGAAGGACTGAATCAGGTTCGAAACATGAAGTCAGAGCCAAGCATTTACCTTCACAGCCAGCTTCGAAGATGGTGTCGAAGGTAGAAGGAAACAGTTCGACATCTGGATCAGTAAGCTCGTGGGTACCAGGGGTCCCAGATTGGTTTGTAATGCAGAACAAACCTAGGGAGGCGCCTACTCAAAGGGATGTTGGAAACCAAGGCAGGATGGTCAAGCCTCCTTTGGTGGCCCCAAACAATTGGGTATTACTTAAACATCCAAAGACAAAGGAACCAGACATGGTCCCAGTCATTTCCAGATCACAAAGAAGGAAAATTCAACGCAGGTATACCCAGTACCAGCAAGATCTGAAAGAAAGTGGAGAGAGTTCTTCACAGGTCAAGACAGAAGGAAAGAAAACTTCGAAGTCAGATCATACTCCAAAGCCGACTCTGCAAAGCAAAGTGGTTTGTAGCAGAGAACAATTGGCCCAAGTTCATTCTGAACTAAAGGCCAGGGAGAAGTCTAGTTTGGCAGGATTGGAGAAGGCTCTGATGGAAAGTGATAGTGAAGTGGGAGACGAGATTGACATGAGCCAAAAGAAGGAAATGGCAGAAGAAGAAATGTTCGAAGCCTTCATGGCTGAACATACATTTCTGACTGAAGAACCAGTTGAAAAGGATCCTTCAAAGGGATCAGTTATCAATGAAATACCAGAGTGCAGCATGGAGGATGCTGCTGAGGACACTGAGCAAGGTAACCAAGAGGGGAAGAAGGTACAGTCAGCCATTCAGTTTGGCTCATTTCCCCCTGTATCAGTCAATATGGTACACATACTACCTCATGAATTCCAGGCTGAAAATGAGGGTCATGGTGACCAAGACATGGATCCAATTCCTGTGTCTAGTGAGGAGTCACAAGTGAGTATGGTACAGGATGCTCATGAAACGGCTACTCCAATGGAAACTGAGTATGAGAGCGAGGAAGAAGTGAGCATCAACCTCTCATACCCTTTTGAATATCCCTCAAATTCCATGACCCAGCATGTCAAGCCTTTGTATATCAAGGCTTTCTTTGATGGGATACAGCTAAACCGAGTCCTGGTAGACAATGGGGCAGCAGTGAACTTATTACCGAAATCTTCTTTGAAGAAACTAGGGAAAAAGAATCCCAGGTTGATCCCAACCAGCACGACTATTGCTGGTTTTGCTGGAGATAAACAGATGGCTCAAGGGATTCTGCCTATTAATTTGAGTGTGGGAACCAGGGATTGTATGACAGCATTCTTCGTCATCGACAGCAATGCCAAATATAATGCCTTACTTGGGAGAGATTGGATCCACACCAACAAATGTGTGCCTTCCTCTTTGCATCAGAAGATCATGATGGCCTTGGGTAATGGAGAGACAGAGGAAATTGATGCAGATCCTCAACCCTTCATAGCCTGTGCAGACTTTGCAGAGGCCAAGTTGTATATTGAGGGAGTAACACCACTCAGTATACTGAGGAAAGCTGATGGCTCAGCCGAAGTGACGGCTGATGAGGAAGTGACACACCTAAAGCACTTAGTCCAAGAGAGTGCTGATGAAGAGGCTGTCGTGAAAGATGACAATGATGCCTGGTTATAGGCAAAGAGATGAAGAGCAAGAAGCCAAGTCTTTGGCTCTGGTTAAATTCTCACCATTGGACGTAGAAGCAATAGTCCAGAAAGTACAGGAGCAAGAAAGAGAAGCCATGATGATTGGCTGTAAACAAGAGCAGTTACAGGTCAGAGTTTTGACCCTTGGGAAATATTGCGCATTGGACATTGAGACAAAGGTCCAGGAGATACAAGAGGAGGATGCCTTATGGACAGATTTTGTTTATGAGGAAGAAGGTAAGGATGTGGAACCAGAGAACTTGCGAGTGGAGCAAAGCAAGAAATATGCTTCGAAGGTAGAAGGAATCAAAGAGGAAGCTCTAGTAAGTTCTCAGACACAAGACCCCTTAGAAGAAGTGAATTTAGGGGAAGGTTCTGTACAACAGCCAACCTACATAAGTGCTTGTTTGAACGTTCTGGACAGAGACCAGTTATTGGTTGTTCTAAAGAAATACAAAGATTGCTTTGCGTGGTCTTATAATGAACTACCAGGATTGGATAGGTCATTAGTGGAACATAGACTCCCTATGAAGCCAAATTTCAAGCCATACAAGCAGAAACCGAGAAGGATGAGTCCAGAAGTAATTCAGAAGGTCAAAGAAGAGATCCTTAGACTACTTAAAGCAGGCTTTATTAGGACAGCCAGGTATGTTGAATGGCTATCTAATATTGTACCTGTAGTTAAGAAGAATGGTAAAATGAGGGTATGCATCGATTTCAGAAACTTAAACCTAGCGACTCCCAAAGATGAGTACCCTATGCCTATAGTGGACCTACTGGTAGACAGTTCAGCAGGGCACCAAGTTTTGTCAATGATGGATGGGCATTCTGGTTATAACCAAATCTGCATTGCGGAGGAGGATATCCACAAGACAGCATTCAGATGTCCTGGAAATATTGGCACCTTCGAATGGATTAAGATGCCATTTGGCCTGAAGAATGCTGGGGCAACATATCAAAGGGCTATGAACACCATCTTTCATGATCTCATTGGAGGGTATCTAGAGTGTTATATTGACGACATTATAGTGAAATCCCAGTCCATGAAAGAACATCTGTTTCAGTTGGAAACAGCTTTTGAAAGAATGAGGAAGTTCAAGCTAAAACTCAATCCTCTCAAATGTGCCTTTGGTGTATCATCTGGAAACTTCTTGGGTTATGTGGTGCACAAGAAAGGAATACAGATTGATCAGAACAAAGCCAAAGCCATCATCGAAGCTAAGCCTCCATCAAGTAAGAAAGAATTACAAAGGTTCCTTGGGCAGGTTAACTTTCTTAGAAGGTTTATTTCTAACACTGCTGGGAAAACTAAAGCATTTTCTTCCTTGTTAAGGCTGAAGGATGAAGAAGAATTTGTTTGGACAACAGAGCATCAAACTGCTTTCGAAGGTATTAAAGCCTACTTGGCCAATCCTCCAGTACTGATGCCACCAAAGGGAAACAAGCCCTTGAAGTTGTATATAGCTGCAGCAGAAGATTCATTGGGAGCTTTCTTGGCCCAGGACAATGAAGAAGGCAGGGAGCAAGCTGTTTATTACCTTAGTAGGTTTTTAAATTCTTGTGAATGTAAATACTCAGCTGTCGAAAAGCTGTGCCTTGCTTTGTATTTTGCTGCAATGAAATTAAGATATTATCTTTTACCTACAACTGTCTTGGTGATTGCAACCACAGATTTGGTTAAGTATATGTTGTCAAGACCTATGTTGAGGGGAAGAATTGGCAAGTGGATACTAGCCTTATCAGAATTTCATTTAGAATATGTCCCTCAAAAGGCAGTAAAAGGGCAAGTCTTAGCCAATTTTCTAGCAGACCATCCATCTCAAACAGAGAACCAAGAAGTAATGGAACTTGGCATGACCAGTGTTGAGCCATGGCAGATGTGGTTCGATGGATCGAAAGCCAATGGTTTAGTTGGAATTGGTATTGTGATTAAATCTCCACAAGGGGTAGAAACCACACATGGTTTCAGAGTGGACGAAGTTACTTGTTCCAATAACCAGGCTGAGTACGAAGCCTTAATAGTGGGGCTAGAGATCCTTATTGGATTACAAGTACATGCAGTTGATATATTTGGAGACTCTCAGTTGGTGGTTAACCAAGTAAATGGGATTTTCAAGTGTCAAAGCATAAGTATTTTACCATATTATGTTGTTGCATTACATCTGCTTTCTCAATTTCAAGTAGCAAATGTAACCCATGTTCCAAGATTCTTGAACAATAGAGCTAATGATGTGGCTCAGAAAGCTTCGAACTTCAAGAGAAGGGATAATACCCAAAGGAGCATAGGCCAAACAACATATCAAAAATTGATACCACCTCTGAATAAAAGGAATGTAGTCTTAGAAGTCAATCATAATGACTTGCAAGAACAAGATTGGAGGCATCCAATAATGCAGTATTTGGCTGGTCCATCTTCGAAGGCCAGCAGAAAAGTTAAATTGCAGTCTATGCAATACATCATGTATGGTAATGCTCTTTATAAAAGGGGGGGAGATGGCCTATTGCTGGAATGTTTAGGCCCAAGAGAAGCATTAACAGCTATGGCTGAGGTTCATGAAGGCATTTGTGGTGCTCATCAACCCGGCGTAAAGATGAGATGGTTGCTTCGAAGGCATTCTTACTACTGGCCAACTATCCTTAAAGACTGCATAGAATATGCAAAGGGCTGCCAGGCATGCCAAAAGCATGGCACAATAAGGCATGTACCCATAACTGACCTACATGCAGTAGTAAAGCCCTGGCCATTCAGAGGATGGGCCATGGATATGATGGGAAAAATACACCCACCTTCTTCGAAACATCATTGTTTCATTTTAGTGGCTACCGATTACTTCACTAAGTGGGTCGAAGCTAAGCCATACAAGGCTGTAGACCAAACAGAGGTTATTGGGTTCATTAAAGATCTGATCCATAGATTTGGCATTCCACAAACCATAACAGTTGATAATGGGACTGTGTTCGATGGGAAAATGGTGAAGTCTTTTGTGGCAGAGTTTGGAATTAGCCTTGTTAATTCCACACCCTATTATGCACAAGCTAATGGTCAGGCCGAATCATCCAATAAGTCCTTAAAAAAGGGAATACAAAAGGTTGTGGAGGATAATCCTAGGGATTGGCATAACCTGTTGTTGGATGTGTTATGGGCTTACAGAACCTCTCCTAGGTCAAGCACAGGGGTTACTCCTTATGCCTTGGTATATGGGCATGATGCAGTTTTACCTGTGGAAATCAATGTTAAATCTTTAAGGGTAAGATGCCAAGATCAGTTAAATCCTGAGCAATACCATCAAAGCATGTGCTTGGAATTAGAAGGCATAGATGAAGCCAGAATTTTGGCATTAAATAGCATTCTTTTCCAGAAGAAGAAAGCAGCCAAGAATTATAATAAAAGGGTCAAACACATTGGCTTTGATGAAGGTGATTTGGTATGGAAAACAATACTCCCAATAGGGATTAAAAGCCATAAGTTTGGCAAATGGTCACCTAATTGGGAAGGACCATATCAAATTCATAGAGTTCTGCCTTTTGGGGCATATCATTTAAGAAATTTGAATGGTTATGTACATCCCAAAAAGATTAATGGCAGATATTTAAAACCTTATTTTCCAACCATTTGGGAAACACAAGGAATAACATAAAGCATCAAGACTACTTAAATGATAGACAAAATTTGTTCTTTTATAAAGAATTAAATACATTGTGCCACAGATTGGCCCAAAAATCATTACAATGTCTTAATTGTTTTTGTACAGTGGACTTCCTATGGCTAAGTGCTGGAAACAGTTGAATAGCTGTAGCCATGTCTTCTTTTCGGTCAGCTAGCTCTTGGTTGGTAAGTTGCAATTTGGTATCAGTTCGAACCAAGGCTTGGTTTACTGCAGCCAACTCCTCTTCAAGTTGAGCTTTTTTCTCCAGCAGTTGGATTCGAAACTGGGAGACAGAAGAGTGTTGTTCCTTGAGATCTGCTACTTTGGTATGCACTTGAGAAACAAAACTCTGGTCTCTAACCAGCTTCTCATCCGCAGTCTTAGCAGCATGACAGATGTTGAGATAAAAATCAATAGTAGCTGCAGCCTGAGATAGATGATTTGAGACATTCATGCTGGACTGTTCAGCAATGTTGCAACACTGAAGAAACCCATTTCTAATGATAGGCCTTTGAAGAGCCTCGAAGGGAATCCTCGAAAAGGAAGTTAGCAGTTCCAAACATGTGTCTAGATCTATTGAAGGTGCAGGAGGCTTGCTGCTGGGAGAAGGACTCTCGAAAATCTCCAGCAAGGAGTTAGCCAAGACTAATGGCTCAGCTTCAGCACTAAATGTTGGAGAGGTAGAAGGTACATTGAAAAGACTAGCGAGTCTTCCTTCGAAGATGTCTACCTCATCCCTAGACATGAAGGGCATAGAAAGTATTGTGGTGGAAGACACAAAGGGCTGCATAGGGATGGGAGAAATGGATGGAGCATCTTTGGCAGCCTCTATGGTTTTAGCCACCAATGAATCTAGTGAAGAGGGGCTGGAAGTGGACATAGGTGATAAATTATGAACTGGAGAACTACCAGTACCCTCTGTGGGAGAATCAACTGCCACTGGGATTGGAGTAACAGCTGGAATATCCTTGGAAGAAGGAAGAGCAAGGCTCGAAGAAGCATGCTGAGGCGGGTTAAGAGCCAAAAAAGGAAGATATGGTTCTAGACCAAGGAAAAGAGATGGAGGAATGATGGGGCTCAAAGAAGGCACATCAAATGTAGGCCTTGAAAGTGGGAGTGCGATTTGAACAACCCTCACATTCTGCATTTGATCGACCTCAATTGAAATTGAGGGAGGCCTCACTGGAAAGATGAATGCAGTGGTTGTTGCTGCAAGAAGAAGAGACGAAAAGCAATGTCATAATCCAGCGTCAAAGTTAACAAAAGAAAAGCAACAGAGGAATGAAAGAAATTACTTGTTTCAGAAATGTTGATATTGATGGGAGAACTTCGAAGAGAATAACGTTCGGCAATTTGTTGTCTTCGAACAATTTCTCTTTGTAACACATCAGCAGCAGCAGCTTCTTCTCTTAAAACTTGTTGCTGCCGTCTCCTCTCAGCCCTCTCGAAGACAATTATTGCCTTGGAATGTTCCTGCTCCACTGCCTTGGCAGCCGCTTCATGAATGGGGTCTTTAACCAAGGTAACAGTTGAAGCGGTCACTTTCCTTCTCTTTCTTATTGCTTGGGCAATTGTCTCGAAATCAGAATCTTCATCAAAATCAGAAGGAGAGACATCGAAGTCAGAAAGAGAAACAGTAATTTTTCTTCTCTTTTTTCTTTGAATTGGCTTTGTTTGCTCCTCGATTGTCCTCTCAACCCCTTTAGCTTGAGGCTCAGATGCCCCAAAAATAAGCTCCTCTTCTGATTCTTTAGTAGCTGTCTCCTCTTGGACCAAATCTGCTACTCTTTTCTTCCTCATCAAGGGTGGCTCGTGTTCTTGGTCTTCTTCCTTTTCTTCTTCTTCTTGTGCTGCAGTTGTTTTCTTTTCAGGATCAAGCAGTTTCCTCTTCTTTTGCTGTTGATCACCTTCATAGAAGAAGAATTAAAGATAAGACAACCAGTGTTGTATAAAAGACCAAAGGAAAAGGAAGACAAAGGTATATACCTCGGGTGATTCTAGCAGGAATCGAAGCAGCAGAAGTGGATCGAGTTATAGCAGGGGCTGCAGCTGAAACAGTGGAAGAAATGGCAATCTCAACTCCCTTGGGCTTAGGCACATCCAGCATCTTTAGTAAGTTATGAAGTGAGATAGCCAGATAGACTTCCATGTTGCTCACCCACCAATCTTGGTATCTCTTCAAGGCAGTACCTTGAGGAGAGAAGGGGATGAACTCAAAATTAGCCAAGTCGTCCATAAACTTGAAGGTTGCCTCTTCCAGCCTTGACTTCCGAACCTTCAAATCCCTCTTGGTAAGGCTCAGATTAGTGTTGCTGCAGAGCGGAATTGGAACTCCTTGTGTGAGGCCAAATTGTCTAGCAAATTGGGCAGGACAATAAGGCTCAGCTATGCATTTATAAGCTCTAGGATTGATGGTCCCTATGAATAATTCTCTGGGAAGCAGGAAAGAAGCCCATATCTCCTTGTGAGCAGGCGAGATACAGAGCTTGTCACTTAGGAAATTATTCAACCAAGTCGGGCCAATACTGGTTTCGAAGGGACGGAAATAATGAAGAGGAGGAGCGGCTGGTAGCTGGTGAAAGAAAGAGAAATAAAAGGCAAAAGTGGAGGGGTAAAGTGAGGCATTGGCTAATCTTATGCCATGGGTAAAAGAATGTGACCCAGCAAATTTGAGACATTTGGGGTGTAGGTCAGTGAAATAGGCGAAGAGCCAAAGTTGAAGTACCCAGAAGGGACCTCCTTGGTTGGCATCAAGAGGTTTTTCACAAAATTGGGAACAGACTCTGTAGACATGACCTAAAAGATAAGGAGCAAGAGCTATATGTTTTTTCAAAACAAGTGCCTTCGCGAGAGGGACAAACTCAGGCATAATCCTCTGAGATGAGGTGCAAAAGAGGAATTTGCATAACCAATATAAAATGAAGGAAAATAGCTCTCTGTCCCTCACAGGACCTTCCCTTTTATTTTCAGACTTTACAAAATCACTATAAGAGGAGCTTAAGGACGGAAGGGAAAACTTAACAGGAAGGTCTGGATAGTTGGGAGTAAATGGAGAACCATGTGGAGAAAGCCCTAAGAGATGGCAAATATCAAGAACGGTGGGGGCCATCATGCCGCACCGAAATTGAAAGAAATTAAAAGCCATATTCCAGAAACATAAGGCAGCAGGTATCAAGAAAGGGTCCTCAGGAATGATGAACCTGGAAAGACGAAGGGCATCGAGGATACAGAGCTCTTGCAGGTCATCTTCTCTTGCAGGTACAACTCTGTCATACCATTCTTCCCATTCAGTCCTCATTGTCGGCCAGCAACGGTGAGGACGATTCACCCTCCAGTTTCCCCAATCAAGTCCTACTTCGTAAAGAAGAAAATGGTCCTCCAAGCGAGGATATAGGGCTGCGAGTTGAGCAGGAGCTTCCCAAAAGATAGGGCCAAGAACGTATTCCTGTTTGTCGCTATGACGAGGCACGAAAAGACGTCCATCTATGTGGCTTGACTCACCAGATGACAGTTTAGTGATTTCTTCATCGATACATCGCTTCAAAGCCAAGGTAGGACTGATACGATCGTCAGTAAACACTTTTAGTGAGGAAGGATCCATTGATAGCAAGTAATAAGGAAGAGGGATTTAATAGGAGATCGGTAGGGTTTGTGTGTCAAAAGAGCAAGTGATTTCAGAGTACAAAGCAAAGGGGCTTTTAAAAGGTTCCGTGTCTGAAAGATATATTGCGTAAATCGTTATGTACTAAAAGTACGAATACGAGGAGTTTTTTCCAATATTGATAATTTTTGGAGGGAAGAGCACATTCCGGACGCCGATGCCAGCCTCGAAGCAAGATATTTGGCTTCGAAGCCGAATATTCAAACAACTATGGCTTCAAAGTACGGAAGCCAGCTTCGAAGCGTACTCATGTTCGAATACACTGGACTATTCGAGTATTGGTCTACTTCAAGGGGTTTTAGGGCCCGTTTATCAAAGTAATGACCTTCAAAGCAAGTCTTCGGATCCTTTGAGGGATGAGGAGCACTGTTCGACGCATTGAAACCAATATTTGGTTTTATTACATATAGAAAGAGGAATTGCTTTTGAACCAGAACAATGTGGATTACTCTTCGAGGCAAACTAGTTAATTTGAAATTGATTGGTTACATTAACCATGATCATATATTGGCTATAGTTAGTTCTAAAGGGTAATGTTAATAAGTTCAGATCATTGATTCCAGGCAATAACAGCCAGAATTGTCAACAACACCCCATAAACTGACAGGTTGGCTCTTTTAGCGTTTCATTAGACAATTAAATCCAGATTCGAAGGATGAGATTGTTTAATTCGAAGCTATGGGTTGGCTTTTAAAGACAAAAAGGAACAAAATCAAACAATGACAAATGTAAAAAGACTTTGTTTGTACTAAAGCCAAAACAGTTACATCAAGTGACCCTATCTGGGTACG
Organism: Camellia granthamiana; assembly: GCA_036172215.1. Classification (NCBI taxonomy): domain Eukaryota; kingdom Viridiplantae; phylum Streptophyta; class Magnoliopsida; order Ericales; family Theaceae; genus Camellia; species Camellia granthamiana. The sequence continues at coordinate 75,351,515 of CM069910.1, forward strand.
AATTCTAGTTCATAAAAATAAGGAATAGAATAAATAACAAGGTCATGGAATTTCATCCAACAATGATCAATAAATTTTTGTTCTTTCTTTATTATTTCCTCTATCTCCTCTAATGTTGGCTGCATAAGCTGATGTGCTCTTACTTCATAATAGAGCTCTTCAGCCTTTATTTCGAAAGCTTCCTCCCTCAGTGTTTGTTCCAGCTCATCTATAACCAAATCGTCCCAATACGCAGATTCTTTATTTTTGAAGTCATCGAACTCTTCGAGGAAGTTCTCTGCTTCGTATTGAGCATGAATTCGTAGGGATGAGAGTTGGTCCAAAGAGTGCGTAGCAACCAGAGAATTTCGATGCCAGTGGAGAAGCACTGGAAGTTGGTCCAGAAATAGGTAAAGTTCTGCTTGGGCGATGGGGTTAAGGATATGGCCCCTGGTCAAAATATCACAAGCCCATTGAAAGTTCTTGAGAGGGGTATCATCCTCAAGAACATTGAAAGGCAAGTGAGAGAAAGCCGCTAGCAGAAGTTGAGCTTGTTTCCGCTCAGTTGGAGAAGGGGATAATGGAGGGTTGTAAGGTGAAAAGACTCTGTCCATTGGAAGAGCAAGCCTTAGTTTCTCTATCCAGGTAAGAGCGGGAGGAGAAGAAGGAGTAGAGGCTTCAAATTCAGAAGATGAAGAAGAAGGTGTGGATGTCTCTATTGTAAGAGATGGCGTGGGAGTGGAAGGAACAAAGGCATTAATGTAATCAAGCCAATCAGAAGAACAAATCTTCGCCTTCTTGGCTAAGAATGAAGGACTGTATCCTTGTGCTTCTTCCGGGCGCCGGGTAGGATGCATTATCTTTGTGGGCATGGATGAGGTATACCAGGCCACGAGCAGATTTTCTTCTAAACTACGTCGAAAATCAATGGGCACGTAAGGGTAGACTACTGAACTTCGAGCGAATGAAGGAAACTCCAAGGGATCAGTAAACTCAACAAAATGATGGTTGATGCGCTCCCTTACATCATAAGTCTCAGAGGACGACCAGTTTGTCCAACCAGAAGTCCCAGACGATGAAGAAGTTATAGCTTCATCCCATGCAGAGGTGTGCAAAGAAGAACTTCCCGAATCCATATTTGTAACTTATCGAAGCAAAGATTTGAGGGTAGTTTGTTCAAAGTACAAAGGGATGCTAGAGGAAGAACTTCTTGTATTTACGGAGTTGTGAATCGAAGGGTTAATGGCAATATGCGCATAGTCCAAAGCTTGATAATTCGCAAAAGCCTCCACAACCTGAATATGGAAGGGCGGATAAAGATGGCTAATGAATGCGTGAAGATTCTTTCGAGGGGAAACAGCATTACTCAATGGCTCTTCGTATGCTTGATTAGTAGAATGAGAAGTTGATTGAGCCATAATCCGTTCGGATGCTAAAGATATTGAAATATTCAATAATTTGAGAGTTAATGCTAATGATCACCAAATGGGTGACGGTTATGTTTCCCGAAAGTAGATTCCGTGCACATTCCAAAAACGCGGGAAAAGTTTTTAATCCACTAATATCACCAAGTATTGGGTATATTAGTGCGGGGGGTAATGTTGGCTACATATTTTGTAAAAGCCAATAACAATTCGACACGTGGCAGAATAAGGGTATTATGGGAAGATGATTCATATCTTCAATCCTGATCGTACACGTGGCGATGACAATTGGTTCTCACATGATCCGAGTAGCACCAGATCAATAAAGAAACGAAAGATGACGTGGCCTCAACGGTTACTCATATTCAAATTCAAATATAAGAGGGAAGTTTAACTGCAAGTGATGGCGTAGTGGAACTACTTCTAAGGCAGCATGATCAGCAATCATGGAGGAGCAGTTCGACGGTTTGGAGTGCAGTTCGAAGGTCATCCTTGGCAAGTATAAATAGCAAGGAAGTCCCCAGAAAAAAGGCCCAGACTCAGATCATACAAACCAGTCATTTACTTTATATTTTCTTTCCCAGTTTTACATTTCCTGCACTTTAAATACCTGCACTTTAAATACTTGTCCTTTAAATATCTGCACTGCACTTCGATTCCTAGGAGTAGTTTCAAGTAGATTCAAGTAGACTGTTGCTGTAAACCTCTTCGAGGCTGAGTTTGGACTATTGTAAGTGTTCATTTTTAATGAAATACTGCGATTGTTCTTCATATTGCTTGTTATCTTTCTTAATTTCTCCTAAGTCAAGCCACCAGTAAAAGTCCTCTTCATTGAGGCTGAAAGAACTAAAAAACACAATCGTCTGATAAATTGGTTGGCAATTATAATTTCTGTAAGGACTGATTGATCCTTGCTGGCACGCTCGCATTTACAAAACTATCCTTCGAAAAGCTAAAAAGCCAACATATATTTTTGGCACGCCCAGTGGGACATAATTTAAAATGGCTAGAAGAAGACGACAAGGAGAAAATGAACGTCTGGAAGAAGGCGTAGAAGGAGAGGTAGAAATACCTAATCCAGAGGATAATGTGATAACACATCCTGTGGAGGCTCCTATGTTATCAGAACCTATGGTCGAACAGACCAGTACTTCTGGACAAGAACCATATGTTCATAATATTGGACGAAACCAAGGAATTGGAACATCCACCGTTCCATCTACTCAGCCAACAAATCCGTGGGATGGCTTAGTAGATGCTATGGGACAACAATTAATGAACACCATGGAAAGGTGGGCAACATCCTTTTTGGATCGAATGAGTAACCACCAACCAACAAATACAAGACACACAGAGGAAGTTTTAAATGTCCCTCAGCAAAGATTGGCTAGAGAAAAACAGCCTATGCAAATTAATGGACAATCTAATGGTCAGACTAGTACTCAGAATTATGAAAGACCATCGCCTCAGTCTTGGTATGAACCCATTTCAAGGCCTGTAGTAGGCCAAAATGCCTCAGTACCCAACAATGAAGCCACACATGTTGGTGGATCTGGGCAAGTACAAGAAATTGGCATGAGAGTGGTTACAAATCCCATGTTCGAAGCCATACCTGGCACTAGGGGATATAATAATCCTTTGTTTGAATTTATACCCGGGGGGTTGGAGAGTTTTCCTGTAAATGGAAGGGACACAACACCTGTTCCAGCACCTTTCGCAGGTCCCTTCGCAGGACAGGCTCAAAGGGGTTACCCATATCCCCAACAGCAACCTGTACCACAGGGGCAACCAGTCCCAAATGTACCACCTTATGGACCAAGAGGGCCACAAGCACAAGTTTGTCCACCAAACCCTGTGTTTGTTCCTCCAGTACTGGTTCAGCAGGCACAGAATATGGTCCCGAGGGACCAAATTGTTGATATTGTTAGGGAGATGTGTGGACCGATGGCTCGGGGGGTCCAGACTCCTGTATACAGAAAACCATACCCAGAATGGGTAGATAGGGTACATGAATATCCAAGAGGATTCAGAATACCAGATTTTACCTTGTTCTATGGAACTGGAAATCAATCAACAGTAGAGCACATTGCCAGATTCGCTGCTCAATGTGGTGAATTCACTAATCATGATTACATGAAACTGAGATTATTTCCAAATTCCCTGACTGGGGGAGCCTTTGTATGGTATATCAACCTTACACCCGGCTCCATTCAAAATTGGCAACAAATGGAAGAGGCATTTCATGCCCAATTCTTCCAATCGGAGCCAGAGGTGTCCATGGCAGAATTGGCAAGATTGAGTCAAAGGCCTGAAGAAAAGGCCACTCAGTTTATTGCCAGATTTAAAAGGGCTCGAAATAAATGTAGGGTCATCCTTCCAGAGTCAGAATTTGTAAGATTGGCTCAAAACGGTTTAGAGTTCAGGCTTCGAAAGAAATTTGACTCAACTGAATTTAGGGATTTGGTCGAATTAACCTATAAGGTGTCTCGATATGAAGCATTACTAGAGGAGGAACAAGATCGAAATAATGCTTCGTATAAGACGTATTATAGAGATCCCAATTATGAGATTGATGCAGCAGAGATTGTGGGCAAAGAACCTGTAATCTGTGAAGCATTAATTCATAAGGATACAACCATCGACCAACAGTTTAAAAAGAAAGACTTTCACCGAAAGTATTCTTTTGACTTAACAAAAGCAGATGACATTTTTGATCATTTGCTTGCAGCCAATTTCCTTAAGTTACCAAAGGGAGTTAAACTGCCATTTCCAGAAGAACTTAAAGGAAAAGTGTACTGTAAATGGCATAATTCTTGGTCTCACTCAACTAAAACCTGTATTGTTTTTCGAGACAGGATCCAAGAGCAAATTCGAAAAGGAAGTTTGAAGTTCCCAGCCAAAACAGAAAAAGCCATGGGAATTGACAGCAACCCATTTCCAGAAGTTGGAGAAAGCGCGGCTAATGTGGTTGTACCAAACTTTCAGAATCTATCTCTGCAGGAATTGGAAGAGGTCAACGTGCAAATGCATATTGCCAACCAGACAACTGCCAAGAAGGAGATTGGAAACCCACCAACTATTGGACAAGGTTTCTCACGTCAGAGGGAACACTCTGATGAAGAAGCACTGGACGATGATTCTCTCGAAGCAGCTGTAGTGCAGAGGATGTGTCCTAGATGCAGATTAAGTTACAAATGGTTAAAGGGGCTTCCAATTGATGGGAAGCAATACTATAAGGATGTTCAGAGACGTCCTAAATCAACCAATGCTCACAACAAAAGGCCGTATCCGGCTGGTGACAGGCAACGCCCATTAGTGGTGGAACCTGTAGTGGACAGAATGCATGCTAAAGGCAAGAGGCCTGTGTATGAGTCTAGGCCACCTAACTACTACAGAGTAGAAAGCAGCCATTCTGAAAGAAGATTGGAGAGGGGTCCAGGTTATGGGAGTAAAGTCAGAGATTGGCCTTTTAGACCAACCTTGCGAAGGACAGAAAATGGCTCTTTTCATCGAAGGACTGAATCAGGTTCGAAACATGAAGTCAGAGCCAAGCATTTACCTTCACAGCCAGCTTCGAAGATGGTGTCGAAGGTAGAAGGAAACAGTTCGACATCTGGATCAGTAAGCTCGTGGGTACCAGGGGTCCCAGATTGGTTTGTAATGCAGAACAAACCTAGGGAGGCGCCTACTCAAAGGGATGTTGGAAACCAAGGCAGGATGGTCAAGCCTCCTTTGGTGGCCCCAAACAATTGGGTATTACTTAAACATCCAAAGACAAAGGAACCAGACATGGTCCCAGTCATTTCCAGATCACAAAGAAGGAAAATTCAACGCAGGTATACCCAGTACCAGCAAGATCTGAAAGAAAGTGGAGAGAGTTCTTCACAGGTCAAGACAGAAGGAAAGAAAACTTCGAAGTCAGATCATACTCCAAAGCCGACTCTGCAAAGCAAAGTGGTTTGTAGCAGAGAACAATTGGCCCAAGTTCATTCTGAACTAAAGGCCAGGGAGAAGTCTAGTTTGGCAGGATTGGAGAAGGCTCTGATGGAAAGTGATAGTGAAGTGGGAGACGAGATTGACATGAGCCAAAAGAAGGAAATGGCAGAAGAAGAAATGTTCGAAGCCTTCATGGCTGAACATACATTTCTGACTGAAGAACCAGTTGAAAAGGATCCTTCAAAGGGATCAGTTATCAATGAAATACCAGAGTGCAGCATGGAGGATGCTGCTGAGGACACTGAGCAAGGTAACCAAGAGGGGAAGAAGGTACAGTCAGCCATTCAGTTTGGCTCATTTCCCCCTGTATCAGTCAATATGGTACACATACTACCTCATGAATTCCAGGCTGAAAATGAGGGTCATGGTGACCAAGACATGGATCCAATTCCTGTGTCTAGTGAGGAGTCACAAGTGAGTATGGTACAGGATGCTCATGAAACGGCTACTCCAATGGAAACTGAGTATGAGAGCGAGGAAGAAGTGAGCATCAACCTCTCATACCCTTTTGAATATCCCTCAAATTCCATGACCCAGCATGTCAAGCCTTTGTATATCAAGGCTTTCTTTGATGGGATACAGCTAAACCGAGTCCTGGTAGACAATGGGGCAGCAGTGAACTTATTACCGAAATCTTCTTTGAAGAAACTAGGGAAAAAGAATCCCAGGTTGATCCCAACCAGCACGACTATTGCTGGTTTTGCTGGAGATAAACAGATGGCTCAAGGGATTCTGCCTATTAATTTGAGTGTGGGAACCAGGGATTGTATGACAGCATTCTTCGTCATCGACAGCAATGCCAAATATAATGCCTTACTTGGGAGAGATTGGATCCACACCAACAAATGTGTGCCTTCCTCTTTGCATCAGAAGATCATGATGGCCTTGGGTAATGGAGAGACAGAGGAAATTGATGCAGATCCTCAACCCTTCATAGCCTGTGCAGACTTTGCAGAGGCCAAGTTGTATATTGAGGGAGTAACACCACTCAGTATACTGAGGAAAGCTGATGGCTCAGCCGAAGTGACGGCTGATGAGGAAGTGACACACCTAAAGCACTTAGTCCAAGAGAGTGCTGATGAAGAGGCTGTCGTGAAAGATGACAATGATGCCTGGTTATAGGCAAAGAGATGAAGAGCAAGAAGCCAAGTCTTTGGCTCTGGTTAAATTCTCACCATTGGACGTAGAAGCAATAGTCCAGAAAGTACAGGAGCAAGAAAGAGAAGCCATGATGATTGGCTGTAAACAAGAGCAGTTACAGGTCAGAGTTTTGACCCTTGGGAAATATTGCGCATTGGACATTGAGACAAAGGTCCAGGAGATACAAGAGGAGGATGCCTTATGGACAGATTTTGTTTATGAGGAAGAAGGTAAGGATGTGGAACCAGAGAACTTGCGAGTGGAGCAAAGCAAGAAATATGCTTCGAAGGTAGAAGGAATCAAAGAGGAAGCTCTAGTAAGTTCTCAGACACAAGACCCCTTAGAAGAAGTGAATTTAGGGGAAGGTTCTGTACAACAGCCAACCTACATAAGTGCTTGTTTGAACGTTCTGGACAGAGACCAGTTATTGGTTGTTCTAAAGAAATACAAAGATTGCTTTGCGTGGTCTTATAATGAACTACCAGGATTGGATAGGTCATTAGTGGAACATAGACTCCCTATGAAGCCAAATTTCAAGCCATACAAGCAGAAACCGAGAAGGATGAGTCCAGAAGTAATTCAGAAGGTCAAAGAAGAGATCCTTAGACTACTTAAAGCAGGCTTTATTAGGACAGCCAGGTATGTTGAATGGCTATCTAATATTGTACCTGTAGTTAAGAAGAATGGTAAAATGAGGGTATGCATCGATTTCAGAAACTTAAATGGTTGGTATATTGTAGTGAGGAGTCACGGTTGGTACATGCAAAATATAGAGGTACATGCAAAATATAGAGGTACATGCAAAATATAGAGTCATGGTGACCAAGTCATTTGCTTTATTTTTATTTATTTAAATTGTTGAATGCTCACTCATTGCATGTACCAACCGCTAATTTTATTAAAATAGAGTTACAATATATATGATGGAATGAACATTTGAAAAAAAGGTGGATAACTTAAATGGAATAAAAAAAAAAAAGTTAAGTGTCTATAAAAGCCCTATTTATAAATATTAAATTAACTCAAGTCATATTTAAGATTTTTTAAACCAATAAGTTCTATTTAGTAAAATTGAGAATATTATCAGTTTTTTCCAGTTTTTAAAACTAAGAACATTATCAATTTTGCATAGTAATGTTTCAGATAATTATTTCATAATTGATAAAAAAACAGAGGATGAGATTAGATATTTTTGCCCTTCTACTTATTGGTTTGATTCAATTATTCAATAAAACCAAAAACATTATCAGTTTTTTTCAGTTTTAAAACTGAGAACGTTGTTAGTTTTTTCATTTTTAAAAGTTTTCTTTTTAGTTTTGCACATCAATGTTCTATCATCATGCTCCTTTATAAACACAAAATTTTCAATTTTGTACAAAAAAATTTATTCGGTTCTCTAAATTTTTCAAAAAAATAAATAAATTATTCAATGTGTTTGGTTTCAGTTTTCTGAATTCAGTTTTTTGAAAACTAAGTTTTTTGTTTTTTGTTTTTTGTTTTTTGTATTTTTTTGTTTTTAGTGAATATTTTTTAAATTTTAAGTAAATTTTTTATTTTTTTAGATGCACTTTACTTAGATGTATCTAAATAGTAAAATATTTGTGAAAAAATATTTAAAAAAATTAATAAATACACAAAAATACCAAAATGCACTAAATTTTTGTATTTTTTGGTATTTAACGTATTTTTTAAAGATTTTTTTACAACTATTATACTTTTTAAGTGTGTTTATGTTAGGTGTGTCTAAAAATTAAAAAAAAAAATTTGCTTAAAATATTAAAAAAAAAATCATTGAAAACATTAAAATACTAAAAATAAAAAAGTAGAATTTTTTGAAAATTATTTTTTGAAAACTGGAACCAAACAAGTTTTTTTTTGCACATAATTTTTTTTTAATATTTTTAATTTGAAAGTTGGTGTTTGAAAATTTTAAAAATCAAAATAAATATCAAATCATCATGTTCTTTTATAGATAATCATAAATGATGACCAATCATTGTTTGAAGGGTAATTCTGACTATTAAAAATTTAATGAGACTTGAAGGTCTAAAAAATCTTAGTTATGTTCATAAATTAAAACTTATGTGTAAATGGTCAAAAAAAAAATGACCATTGGATTATAACTTGCCTCAAAATTTGTTGAGATTGATATGAGTACTCTTAGGTCATGTTTGATTCACAAGACTAATAGTGAAGTATTAATAATCCTATAAAATTAGTGTAGTATTCACTATCCAATTGGATTAATATCCATTGGATTAATAATCTCACCCCTACCCCATTACTAATAATCCTACAAATTTGTTGGATTAATTATCCATTGGATTAATAATCCTAAACCAAAATATTAAAACAAATATAGGATAATTGGGTCCACGGATTAATAATCCCAATCTCATGCTCTAATCCACCCAATCAAACATGCCCTTAGGCAATAATATGGACGTCACAGGATTACAAAAAATGAATGAATGAAAATATATTTACCTTCCATCAGGAGTTCAAAACTAGAGATTTGAATCAAACTTTTAGTTTCATTATTTTTATAAAATGTCAAGTTGTTTGTGGATCTTGAATTTGTGAGGAAAAAGAAAAGAAATAAAAAGTTAATTTTTATTCATAAATTTTAGTTATTATAGTTTTTTCTAAAGAAAATCTTCTAAGAGCATCTACACCAAACTCTTTAATCTCTAAGTTAAATTAAAGCTATTTCATTATTTTAGCTCCTCATCTTTTAGAATTTACTACATCAAACTCTTTATTCTAATTTATTCTTATTAAATATTATTTTTTTATTGTGTTTGTTAGTCTTTTTTTTTATAATTAAATTGATAAGTTATCAACCAAACAATTCTTAAAAAAGCAAAAAAAAAATTGCCATTGACCGATTGATCGGCCGGATTTTCAGGCGGACATCCAGTAACACACAAATAACGATGAACAATACCTCATTTGTTGTAACGAGTTACTGTACCGATCGTACATTTTGATTATAAAATTGGAAGAACTTGATGAGGATGCTCTAAAGGATGTGGAGGGTAGGAATGCCCTTATTAGTAGTGCTGTAAAGGCCCAATTCACTGATTAATTGTTTTTTTTTCTCTATTTCATATATCTTTCTTTCATTGTTATCAATGATGGAGCCGAGTAATTAAGGTGGTGTCATGGCCCCATCCTTTTTTTTTTCAAAGAACAAAAAAAAAAAAATCTTTTATTCTGATCTCTTAAAGCATACAATTAGACTGACTGGTTATATGAATTTAATTATGGTGCTATAATATAATTTTTTTAATTCATATTTATTATTATTCAAAAAAAATTTCATTCACAAATCACTAAAAACTTGTGTGTTTGATTTGCACGAAAAATGTCTAATACTCTAAAATTTTGTTTGATATTTTTAATTTGATTCCTTCTACATAAAATTTTGGGGGAATTACTATCCAACTATACTTTCAAAAAATATGAATTATAAATGCATCTTCTGAGATATACTTAAAAATGTGAATTGGCCCCTATGATTCTAAAAATTACATTTTGCTTCTTCAAGTTTCTAACCACATAACAAATGACTTGTTTTATTAATAAATTATCAAGTCAATTAATAGTTTTTAATAATATCAAAAATATGTTTCAATTAATAATTCAGATAATTTTATTATTGTATAGGAGGATAATTAAGAATTTCATTTTTTTTTTGTTAAATAAAAAATTATGACAAAGGAGTATTTGTAATTTTCATAACCATATTTGTATTTTAAGCAAATATCAAGGAGTTTATTTGTAATTTATCTCCCCAAAAAATATTATAGAAATGGAAAAGTTTAAGACTCTTATTATTGATAAAGTTTATTACTAATTTGTAATTTATTTAGAACTTCTATTGAGTTGTTAATTTCCCTAAAATTTTGAAAAAATTTAAAAATATATATATATAAAAAATTAAGGTTTTGGCTTAGTAACAAATCAAAGTCGATTTTTTTTTTTTAATTGTTTCAATTTAAATCCTAAAATTTTCAAGAGCGAATAAATTCTAACAATCTATTTATATATGTTAAAAGGGATAATTTAGATAATTTAACTGTTTTTTTTTTTTTCTCTTTCATTACTGTTGACAGCCATCTCCCACTCTACCATTATCCGTCACCACCCTTTTTCTTCATCAATCCATTGTCAAGCCTCCATCTATTTTCCTTGTCCACCGCTACTTCTCTCCTTTTCCAGCTCACTGTTACCTCTCTTATTTCTTCCCCAATTCATAGCCATTGTTATCGTTCAACATAACCAACAAAAAATGATCAATTTGTCTAAATTACCCTTATTCCGTTATATTACTTTAAAATTTTAAAATTTAAATTGAATCAATTAAAAAGTTAGTTTTTGATTTATTGTTGGAGTCAAATTTTTTTTTTTTTAAATTTTGTAGTCGTTCCTAAAATTTTTAATTCCACCCCTAATTCTTATATTATCAAAATCAACTACTAGGTGAGTATCCACGAGAGAATAGTATGGGGGAGAAAGTGAGAGGGAAAAGGCACATCCATTCCTCAGCAAGCAAAGTTGAAACCAATTAAAAGAGTTACCAACTATCAAAATTGTGCAATATACAATTTCTTTAAATGCTTCCATTCCACCCACTTGACATTATCAATGGATGAAATTTATTTGAACAGCATACTCTTTTCCATGGATCCACCTCCTCTTCAACACTATTCAATCTGGCTATTGTCTTGTATTTTTTTAGGGTCATTCGATAGGTCATCTGGTAACAAAGTGATAGTTGCGATTGATAGGGGTGACAACCACGATAGACAAGTATTACACTGGTTGTCCAAGTAGTCGTCCGGCTAGTCGACTGACATGCACAAAATGTGGCCTGTCCCTCGCCTTTAGATCCCTGGTTGCCACGCATCTTCATCTACTAGAGAGTGCAAGATATGGCTAGACAGAACATGGCTGAAAAGGAAGCGAATCCCTTTCCCACTTTTAAAAGGTTCATTAAACTAATATTTGATGTGAGAGCTTTCACATTAAATTTTGGAAGAATTACCACTTGGAAGTGGTTGTACAAAATAATTATAAATTTATAAAAAAAATTTAAGACTTTAATTATTAATGTACATAAATTTTACTACTAAACTGAAATTATTTTTTTTAAATTTACACTGAATAATAATTGTTAGTTAAATTTTCACATATTAAATTTCATTAAGTATACTATCATGGAAAGCAAATTGGCGGTGCTATTTCCTATTTTTAAGGGCAGCCAAAAAAAAAAAAAAAATTGGACTCTTTTCAATTCAAATTTAGATTGGATGGTGTTGTTCAGGTCCTGTTTCAATAATTTAAATTGTTCATTTGTAAAAAAATTTGCGTTTATCATTCACAAAAAAATTAGGTCGATTTGATAATCGTGACATATTCAGTTTATCGCATTTATCATCAAAGCAATGGATAATCTATTTTCAAAAGCACATTTATCATGTATTTTATTTTTTTAAGACAAAAGTGATAAATTAAACAAGTTAAGATTATGAGATCGGCTTAATTTTGTTATAGATGATACACGCAAAGGGTCCGACAACCTAAACAATTATAATCATCGAATTAGGACTCGTGGTAAGCCTCACAAGTTCGAACAACAACATCCACTCTAGATCTGGAACTAGAGGGAATCTAATCCAAAAAAAAAAAAACTATTACCAATTTCCTTCATTTAATATGCTTTATTTCTTTTGGAAATTTTTTTTTATATAAACACTAAACAATAATTATAATTTTAAATAGATTAAATCCCTTCTTATTCACAAGCTTCTTTGTTAATTGGCATGTGATTGTAAATATTAATATGTTCACTAAAATATAAGACTTACATGTGAATTTCATGATTTGATGCGAAAGTCATCTGATTGGCCATTTTTTTTATGTTACATTTATTAGTTGGCTTTTTTAAGTGATTAATTTTATAATTACACGTTAAAAATTCATTTCATTTGTAGGGCTACTCATGTATAATTCGTTAAAATTTCGTTTAAGATTGACTCATTATGCAAGTAAATTAAACTTAAACACATATTAAAATTTGTTAAATTGTTAAACTAAATTTAAACAACTGAGGTCTTGTTTGACAACATTACTTTTTGGCCTAAAAGCTAAAAAGTCATTAAAAAAAATCAAAAAGCTAACAACTTATACTAAAAAGTCAAAAATTCTCTTTTCTCTCTACTTTTTGTATATTTTTTCGTAAAAAATTAAAAAGTCATTCCAAACATACTAATTTTTTTACATCATATTTTAGTCAAAAAGTTATTAAAAAGCGTGTTTCCAAATGAGATCTTAATTCAATAAATTTATATACACTATAAAAATTTAAGATATTAGAGCCTGATAGGTTAAAAATTCATTAAAGGTCAGCTTATTATATTAATAAATCAAATTTAAATACATTTTGAGGTCTCGTTTGGCATGCAAATATTTTAGTGTAAAAGTTAAAAATTATTAAAAAAATTGAAAAACTTATAACTTATATCAAAAGGTCAAATATTCTCTTTTCTTTATACTTTTTACATATCTTTTCGTAAAAAATAAAAAAATTATTCCAAATATACTAATTTTTTTATCTTATATTTTAATTAAAAATTAAAAAATTACTAAAATAACATATTTCTAAACAAGGCCTGAATTTCGTTAAATTTTAAAGATGAGTGATGGAGACCCCCTCCAATCACCACTTCCATCACCCCACACACATGTGGCAGGTGTCGATTGGAGAACAAGAAAAATAAAAATAAAATCCAGCCAATGGGAGAATCTTAGACATTTTTGAATTTTAAATCCAAACTTCAACAACGTATTACAAAACTTGATTCAACTCAGCTTGATTCGCCCTACTCAGGGAACAAAACTCGTGGATCTATGAAGAAACCATTAGTGAATTAATTTTCAGTTTAAAAGCCTTACATCATAAATAAATACCTACTTTTCAGTTTCATGGCTAGGCTAACCCAGCTGACTCGTCATCTCTCTCTCTCATGCCCAAAAAATGATTCCAAAATTAAGTGGCAAAGCTCATTAAAAAGTCCATAAAAGTGATTGACTTTTTCTCTTCAAATGTTGTTGATATTTTATTAAGTTACCAAAATACCCTTTTTCTCAACTACCACCTCCACCACGGTTTTACCAGACCCACCTAAACCAACCCTATAAAACCCCTTCTCTCCCCTCCCTCTTCTCTTCAGGTACCCTTCAAACTCACACGCATAGGTACCCCCACTTTCTCTCTCTAAAATCTCTCTCTGAAAAAAAAAAAAAAAAAAAAAAAAAAACACAAATCCAGTAATGGCTATTGCTAGCACTAGTTCTCTCCTTCCTACCAAAACTTTGATTCAAACCCAATCTCTCTCATCTTCTTCCCAAACCAACCAGCCTTCTCTCCCCAAATCCCTTAGATCCATCAAGCCCATCTCCGCCGTCCATTCCCCTGAGCCCTCCAAGAACCCCATCGTCTCCGACAAGCCACCGAAGCCAACCACTTCGGCGGCGGCGGCGGCGGCGGCAACGTCGGCGGCCGCGACGGTGACGAAGCCTGATACTGTTCCGAAGAAATGGACTGTCGATAGCTGGAAGGCGAAGAAGGCTCTTCAGCTTCCGGAGTACCCAGATCAGGAAGAGCTCGAAACGGTTCTCAAAACCCTCGATGCGTTCCCTCCGATTGTGTTCGCCGGAGAGGCTAGGCATCTCGAGGAACGCCTCGGCGAGGCTGCCATGGGCAATGCGTTTTTGCTTCAAGGTGGAGATTGCGCTGAGAGTTTCAAGGAGTTTCACGCGAATAACATTCGAGACACTTTCAGGATTATCCTCCAGATGGGTGCTGTGCTGATGTTCGGTGGACAAATGCCAGTAATAAAGGTCAGTTTTTTCTTTTCTCTTTCTTTAATTTTTGTCTATTTGAGCTTGTTTTGGTGTTTTTATTGAAATTGAACAAAGTTTGGATTCTGGGTATTGGTAATCGAGGTCATTTTTCTCTGTTGATTTGATATTGTTTTGGTGTTTTTTTTTTTTTAATAATTTATTTATTCAAATTGAACGGAATTTGGATTCTGGGTATTGGTAATCAAGCTCATTTTTGTCTTGTTTTGGTGTTTTTATTGAAATTGAACGAAATTTGGATTCTGGGTATTGGTGATTTAGGTGGGAAGAATGGCTGGTCAGTTTGCGAAACCCAGATCGGATCCATTTGAAGAGAAGAATGGTGTGAAGCTTCCGAGTTACAGAGGTGACAATATCAATGGAGACGCCTTCGATTTGAAGTCGAGAACTCCGGACCCACAGAGGTTGATCAGAGCCTACTGTCAATCTGCAGCAACTCTCAATCTCTTGAGGGCTTTCGCCACCGGAGGGTACGCCGCCATGCAGCGAGTCACCCAGTGGAATATGGATTTCACAGAGCACAGTGAGCAGGGAGATAGGTATGCCCAGTTCAGCCTCAGTGATGTTTTGTTTTGTTTTGTTTCCTAATCCTGCTTTAGCTTGAAAGATTTTCTTTGGAATATTTCTGTTTAAAAACAAATGAACATTCTGATTCTAGGTCACTTTCATGTGCTTTGTTGATATTTATGGCTTCTTATAATTTTGTCATATTAGAGCTTTTATGTTGAATTTCAATTCTATTTAGTCCTCTATCAATGTCACTGGTATTATATATATATATATATATATTTGGATTTATACAATATAATAGCTATCGATGAGAGTATCTCTAGTGGAGATGGTGAAAGTTTAGGTCGGTAGCATCTCCACATGGAGAGAAAGCCACTCCCCAACAACCACCAACAGTTAGATGCGAGCAACCAACTCAACCACCCCAACGCCACCAAAGGCTATATTTTAATTGGGTTGAACGGTCTATTTATTTATTTATTTTGGAAGATAGCGGTTTAATTGAAGCTGAGAGGCTTGTGAATGCCACCATGGCTAGCTAAAGTGCTAACCACATATAGCAAACAACTTGCCGATTGACTGGTTAGCATTTTAGATAATATATGCATTGGAGTTCCCAAAAGTAAGAACTCCAATTCTTTAATATATGCATTAGCAATTCCTCTCAAGAACTCCAATTCTTGACTCAAACTTAAACCCAAACTTACACGAAATTGAATTTTTCTCAATCCAAATCAGGGGAGACTCAAATGTTTACTCAAAAATTTCAAGGCTATTTTGTTGCTCTCAAAATCACCACTTTGCCATTAGTGAAGCTTTTACAAGAATTTATGCTTAAATATGAGTTTATCCAGTGAGTGGTTCATATCAAATAAAGCTTTTATTCAAAAAAATTCTCTACTTTTTAGTACAATTTTGAATAAGAATTGGAGATGGCCTAACTAACCATTTTTTTGATGAGAGCATCTTCTTAACATGTCCTTGAGAGATGCTCTTACGTGTTAACAGACCTTTTTGCCTTGCGCTTTTATTATTAGTGCTTGGGAATTTTGAACCTAAAACTAGGTTTTGTTGGACGCTCAGTGCATATTTGAGTTAGGGTGGGTTAAGTTACTGTGTATTTAGATCTTACAAGGTTTATTGTTGTCATGGCACATCAGGTATCGGGAACTAGCTAACCGGGTTGATGAGGCCCTTGGATTCATGTCTGCTGCTGGACTTACAGTTGATCATCCTATCATGACAACCACTGATTTTTGGACATCGCATGAGTGCTTGCTCTTGCCTTATGAGCAGTCACTTACCAGGATGGATTCAACTTCCGGCTTGTACTATGATTGTTCTGCTCATTTCCTCTGGGCTGGGGAACGAACTCGGCAACTTGATGGTGCCCATGTTGAGTTCTTGAGAGGAATTGCTAATCCCCTTGGAATTAAGGTAACTTCATTATTTTAGTCTTATTTAGGTTGTTTATTATGTCGAATGTTAGGTTGATGTGTAATATGTGGAGTAAGAATAGGTGGCCTAATAAAATTGCTTTAAAACAGGTGAGTGACAAAATGGACCCTAATGAGCTGGTTAAGCTCATTGAGATATTGAATCCTCAGAACAAACCAGGGAGGATTACAATTATCACAAGAATGGGAGCAGAGAACATGAGGGTGAAGCTTCCTCATCTAATTAGGGCAGTTCGCAGGGCAGGGCAAATTGTAACTTGGGTTAGTGATCCTATGCATGGCAACACCATCAAGGCTCCTTGCGGTCTCAAAACTCGCCCCTTCGATGCCATCAGGGTAAAGTGCTCACTTTTCTATTTTTTTCCTCTTTTTTTTTTGGTTGGATATTTTATTCAATTTGAATGATTTACTTAATTTAACCTACACAATGGCATCAATAAGAACGAAAATGGAACTAGGCACTCAGGATGACACCAACATAAATACTAATTCATGCCCAAAACTAATTGCAAATAATAGTATGTCCATTTATAAGTACTTTCTAAAATGAAGCAATATGTAATAGTTTTGTATACATGAGTTGGCCAAATTCCCATTAAAGCTGTGGCTTTTAAGATGCTTTTTGTTATACTGTTTGTTACGAATTGACCAATATAAGCTAGATTTTCTGCAATGGAATTGTGAGAATTATGTGTATGAATAATTTTCTGCCACATCACTTTTAATTATTTGGTAAAGAGTCATGGTATGAAAAATCACATTACTCATCAATGATCGCTTCTTTTAGAACATCAGGATCTTTGCCACGTGCATGATCGTACGAAGAGGGTCCATTGTTTTGGAATTTATTCTTTTTTTATTCGATAAGCTGGATAATTGAGCCTTGGCTCAATCCTGAGGGTGGGCCTACTTAGTTGAACCACCTTGAATTATGGGGCATTGTTTAGCTTACAGTGAAGATGGTTATTCATTTCTTAGCTAAGAGACTTGGAACAAGATTATAAATAAGGCGTGGTAGGTGGGAAAGTGACAACTTAAGGTGTGTTTTGGTGAAATAGTCAAAATGAGATTCCTTGAACGTGTATTCAATGATGCAAGTTAGACATTTCTTTGGTTGGTAGGTGTGGTGGTGTCCTCGTCTTTGATGGGTTAAATTATGAATTTCATTTTCATTAATCCCCGCATACAAGCAAACTTACTTATCATGGAATTTTGTCTTTTGATAGAAACTAATAAAAATTAATCGTTGAAAATATTAAAATTTTGCGTTTCATATGAACAGGCCGAAGTGAGAGCCTTCTTTGATGTGCATGAGCAAGAAGGCAGTCACCCGGGTGGAGTTCATTTAGAGATGACTGGCCAAAATGTGACAGAGTGCATTGGTGGGTCACGAACTGTGACCTTCGATGACCTGAGTTCGCGCTACCACACCCACTGTGATCCTAGGCTTAACGCTTCTCAATCTCTGGAGCTTGCTTTCATCATTGCAGAGCGACTACGAAAGAGGCGGCTCGGATCGCAGAATTCATTAAAGCTGTAAAATGGCTTCATCAAAAGACCCTCCAAATATGTTTGCTTCTTTTTAATATCTAAATTTGCATCACTGGGCTGTATTAGTACAATATTGTATTTTGGCTGTTTTAGTTTTGAAGTATGTCATGTCATGTATTGTATGTGTATATTGGGAAGTGATGGTTTGAGAACTCTGAAGAGACGGTAATAAAGCAACAAATTATGGCTGCATTATGCATTGATAAATGGTGTTTTAGTGGAATAGTGTAGTTTATTGGAGTTGCTTATGATTATTTTTTATTTTAGAAATTGGTAGTGTTTGTTTATTGTAACTTTTGTCTATAACTTGTGTTAAAAATAAATTAAATACATTTTAAAAGTTAATCATTTAAACAAATTTATGCGATAAAACTAATTTAATTACATTTTAAAAGTCAATCATTGGGAAGGTGATTATGTATGATTTTTTACATTTAATTTTTTATTATCAGTTTTTAATTTTTGTTTTCTGATTATTAGTTGCACTAATAGTGTAGCTTACAGCCATTTGATTGAGCCAACAACTGCCAGTCGTTTGGAGTTTATGGTTGAAAATGGATCAAGGTCAAAGTATAAGGTTAAAACTGTATGTGGTTAGTTCAGTACCCTCTTAACTGTTACAGTTTTGGTTCAACTTTGAACTTGTTTAGAAGCCTAATGTTTCTGTCTGATATTTAGTGTGATTTTAAAGGGTTTTGACTTGTGGCTCGAAAACAAGGGGCACTAATGCCCCGAAATTCCCAAAAAGGAAAAACAGAAAAACAGTTAAGGCAAAAAAAAAAAAAAAAAAAAAAAACAATTACCCAAATTAGAAATTAAGGGCATTAGTGCCCATTTTTTTAGTGCCACAAATCATTTTTGTGATTTTAAATAAACTTGCATATAATCTCTCGGTTTTGGTGGTATGGTATGCTTAGTTGCTGGTTCTTTGTGGGCTCCTTGCACACAAATCTCGAGTTGTTCGTTTGGGAAAATATCATTTTGTCCCTTAAACTTTCACACGTTTTTCAATTTGATCTCCATATTTCGATTAATATCAATTTTATACCTGAACTTTAAAAAAATTAATCAATTTAGCCTGTACCGTCACATTCTATCTATAATTGGACGGAATGTGTTGCGTTGTACCCCTAAACTATCTTTTGGAGGGAAATTGTAGTCTTTCCTCCCATATTCAACCTCTCCCTTTTGCTATTTAACACAGGCAAGTTCCACAAAAAAAAAAAACGGAGCATCATTTGGGTGGATGAGAGAGAATGAGGAATAGAGGGTCAAAAAATGAGGGAAAATGAAGCTCAACTAAGGGAAGATGGAGCTCAAGTGACATGAAAGACGTCGGGTGCATCTTCTATGGAAGACGAAGGGTGATACAAACATCATGGACTGATGCAAATCCTGGTAAGAAGTTCCTCAGTTATCCCAGTAATGGTTGTAATCAGTTCACCAGGGTGGACCCAACCATGTGCTCACGGGGCAGTGCAAATCATCCATGGGTTGTTGAAGAAGGTCAATAAGCTAGAAGTAAGACTACAAACAAGGAATGGAAGAGAGAGAAAGCTATGGATACACTTGGCTGCCTCATGGTGCATCATTGTATCAATGTGGTTTGTAATGTAGTGTAAGAAAGAATGTAACCAGAGAAGGGGGAAGACTATTATGAATGAATGAATGAATGTAATGGGGAAAATATTATGAATGAAATCTTATGAGGGAAGTATTTTGAATGAAAATTTCATATTTTGTGTTAAGGTTGAACTATGAAAAAAAAAAAAAAAAAGCATCACACTATTTGTTTGTCCCTTGAAAAACAATTTGTATTCACCTTTAAAAAAACAGAGCATTACCATTTAATTAATTATAAAAAAATAAAAAAACAATATCACCATTAAGTCAAAAAATAATTAATGGATATAAGGTCATAAATCAACAACTACATGAACAGATTTTAGCTATCCAGAACTTCCATTCAGTGGATATAAGGTCAAATAGAGAAAGTGAAAGCTAGGCAGAGAAGTGGAGACAACAATTGCACTGCCAAGACAATGGTGGATCTAACTTTTCTTTGATATAACCAAATTGTTGGACTTATCATCTGGCAAAAAATTTCATTTTTCGGAATGCTATGATTGGAATATCATTTAGAGTCTATTTGGATGGATGTGGACTTGAAATGCATGAAATTGACATTAGTAATTGGAGGAGAATAATTCAAATTAGATTTGATAGTTTACTTATGAATTTTAAGATTGAATTGAATAACTTTATCATGTCATGATGGATTTGAAATAATACAAAAGTAGTTATTTGAAATCATGCTAAGGAATTCTAACCACATGGATCCTACTAAAGTAGAGCAGCATGCACAAAACCAGCATTCATAAATTTACATACAAATCACATCAGCATCCATAAAATAGAGCATCTTGCACAAAACCAACATTCATAAATTTGTCATTCAAGTTTTGAAAACACACAATTGTTTATGACAACCAAAACACAACCTTTACGTAGTTAAGAAGTGCAAGGCAACCATTCCAAACAAAAAAACATTACATGTACAAAAAGCCCCAATGACAAAGTGATGTTCAATGCTGATTTCCAAAAAAAGTGATTAGTATCCTAAATGATTACTATCCAAAAACAAAAAATGTTTCTTCAATCTTCTGTGCAGTGGATGCTTTCTTCTTCTGTGCAGTGGATTCAATCTCCAGGTGCTTCATTCTTCTGTTCAGTGGATGTTATTTTAAGGCCACCAGCATTGTACACTACCTTGCCTCTCCACATCATTTGACCCACTTTGGTGAGGTGGTTGAACTCATTGGAGATGGAGTTGACTGACTTTCTTGTACCACTCTCCTTTTAACCTGCATTAAGATTGAATTATCCACAATTAAACGCAATCAAATATAGGACAGTTAAGTTACTATTAAAAAAAAAAAATTACTACACTTATAGCCAGTTTCTTTTGTCTTCTGTGTGGCCTGACCTCACTTTCTTTTGCAGTTACTTGACTCTGAGGTTGGCTTTCTTGAGTTTGGTTTCCCTAAGATTGGCTCCCTTCAGGTTGGCCCCATGCAGGCTGAAAAACATGATTGCATGCATAAAACAATGTTGACAAACATGAAATAAAATAAACAAAATTGATAAACAATAAGTTTACTTACGTTTTCTTGCATGTAGTTGAATTTGCCTTTCACCTTGCAACTTCTCCTGTTGTGTCCCACATTTCCATAATTCTTACGAGTCATTTGAGTGTCCTGCCTTCCTAGCTTTATTCTTTCAGTTGGTGCCTCAATCTCCTTTCTTTTATTTAGTTTAGGCCTCCAGCTCTCTTCTTCACATCAAGTGGCAGCACATTTGCATACTCAATTCTTGGCTACATTTCTTTACCATTAATAGGACTCAACATGTTGTCATAGATCTTCAGATAAGTCTCCACCTTGTAGTACTGATGAACATATTTTTATGGTTTTTGACCCAAGTAATTTGTAGCAGCCACAACATGGGCACATGGAATGCCTGGCAGATCCCAATTCCTGCAGCCACAACTCCAAGCTTACAAATCCACCTTGTATTGCTTATCATATGGCCCTACAACCTCAAATTGCTCATTGCCATTCCATCTAGGAATCCATCCAGCTGCATCCACTTTCATTTTCTCCAACTGATTCTGAATCTTAGGACATATAGGACTATTGTACCTTTGCATTGTATCTCTTCTTTTTTATATTGTGTCAATCAATAATAACCTAATCTTCTCTAACATTGTCAGCACATTGAATTGAAGCACTCACATAGATTGTTTAGTAAAATGTCACACTTTGAAAAAGTGTTGAAGTGGCTCCTACTCCAATGAATTGGTGGTCTTTGTACTAACCAAGCATATGCCTTACAATAAACTTTTAATCTCTTCCATCACTCTGGTAAATACAGAAATAGTAGTTGCCCTGGCAGCCTTCCATAACAGATCTTTCAAAACCAACCCCTTGTGTTCACCCTTGAAATTGTTGTACAAATGCCTTACACAAAACCTGTGTGAAGTATTTGAAAACAACTCAGTCACTGCATCAATCAAACCCTTCTGTTTATCACTTATGAAAGTATAACAATGAGAATTTATAATATTCAGATCATATCCTAGCAGCTTTAGAAACCACAACCATGTTTTCTTCTTCACTTTCTTAACAATTACATAGGCAAATGGAAATACACAATTGTTTGCATCTATCCTAACAGTAATCAAGAGAATACCACCATGTGACCCTTTCAAATGGCATCCATCAACCCCTATCACTGGCCTATAAGCATTCATAAAAGCTTTCTTTAATGGACCCCAACACAAGTACAACCTTTTGAACTTTAACTTTGTATTACTTCCACCATTAACCCTTGCATTACTCCCTTCATTAACCTTTAGAACTTGTTTCACCTTCATACACACTGTTGTCTCAAAATTGGTACTCCCAATCTCCTTAATGTAACTCCATAACAGTGCAAATTGCTCAGCTATAGTACTCTCTACCAGTGTCAACACTTTATTTCTTACCCTTCTCACTTTTTGTAAGTTAACTTTGACATTGTGCTCACTTGAAATTGTGTCTGCCAATGACTGAATTGGCTATGCAGAATTTAACCTAATTCTTTCAAAGTAGCTCTTTACAATTCATTTGGAACTCACATGTGCCACATCAAAAGACCTATTACAAGTGTGCTCATCAACAAGTGTTTTGATCCTATACACCCCGTCACTTTTATACTGTGTCCATCAACAACAACGTAATCTGCTCTAACATTGTCACCACAGGTTTACTCCTAGCTTCCAAGATGCTTGAATCGAAGCACTCACATAGATTGTTTAGTAAAATGTCACACTTTGAAAAAGTGTTGAAGTGGCTCCTACTCCAATGAATTGATGGTCTTTGTACTAACCAAGCATATGCCTTACAATTAACTTCTTTAATCTTTTCCATCACTCTAGTAAATGCAGGAATAGCAGTTGCCCTGGCAGCCTTCCACAACAGATCTTTCAGAACCAACCTGTAGACGCGCCCGAACGTCCCGGGAAAATCCCGTTTTGTTCATTGGGCTCACTACAGTTCGGACTCAAATGTCACGATTCTGAATCTAATCCTGCAAAGTGCAATGCAAGGCCGATAAATCACCAAAGAGTCCAAATCTGGCAAATCGTTTTGAAAAATTGATTTTTAGAAAGAAGTGCCAAACATAGACTGCTTTGCCAGATACAGAGTCACCACCTAAATATTTTATTTTGGAAGAATTTAGGAAAACTTGACTCGTGCCTAAGGCCACGTGTCCATCATCACCAAAATTGCCTCGGCTCGGAAACTTGGGTACGATTAGGGAAGGTGATGCAATGAGCACCCCAACTCACCCGATCAAAGATCGGTCACTACTAAACATGATATCTTGTTTTTGAAAACACGTGTACTCTTATTTCGGTTATTATCCTAGAATTACTATGTGATGCGCACAGCATATAAGTATAGACTAGATTGCCTAAGTTGGAACAAAACATCGCATATCCGTTTGTTTTGAGAATGGATTGAAGTTTGCTACTCGCAAGTAGGCTAAAACACGGGTTTCGACGAATTATTCCAATTCAAGCAACCCAACCTTCACCCATAGGCATTCAGGCAGTTATATCACATAAGCACATAGCCTCATGGTAAGTATACTATCATGGCAGTCACTCACACACATGCAAGGATGCTAAAGCATAAACACTTACCGAGTACTCCGAGCCAAAGAAAGAAGCTAATTAGAAATCATACATGAATCCTAACTATGCTACGAATGCCTAATGCAACACATGCAAAAATGCAACTACAATAGGCTCGACTATTCTAAGATGGCATATGAAATGCAACAATCGATACATGTATTCAACTTGGAATTGAAATACAATGCAATTAGCATGATACGCCGAGCCCGGTGCATGCAATACAGATGAATGAATGCAAACATGCGAAAATATAGATGCTAATTGAAACATGCCCTAAAACTAACCATCATAAGTTGGTAAATAAAAGGGAGAAAGACGTGGGGTTGGAAGACATACATCACACACACGCACACTTATTACAAAGTTCGCCCTCTCGCGGAGGGTCCGAATAAATAATACAGAACCAACTAGCTAATCTAAGCTAATTAAACTAGTTATTACACAACCGAAATGAATAACGAATTACAGCTAAATATTACACAACATTAATTAATTAACAAATTAAACTAAGGAAGCAAATAAATTAGCATGCAAGCTACATGAAATGGACTGCCTCAGCTCTGTTCCGAATGATAAAGGATGCATGCATGCTCGAGTCGCCTTGTCGGAAAATCCATCGCGATGTCTCAACTCACCTTTGTTTGCAATTGAACTCAGAAACTTGCACAAAGCTCCAAGGAGATAAAACTCCACCCTGGGAATCTAGGGGAAGGGTACCAACCAACTATAGGCATTGGAGGCCACCTACTGACCACCCTCGGTGGTGAAAACCAGAAAAGGTGGTCGGCTGGCCAGTTTCTTCTCTTGGTTTCTGTGTTTTCTGTAACAAAGGCAAGAGAGAGAGAAGGCAAAGTATTTTCAACATATGTATGCCCAACCACTCTCCCCGTCATTGCATAAGCTCTAGGGAGTGTAGTTCTCGATCCTCGTGCCATCAATCACGCATCCCGATGCATGATGGTCAAGGAGTCGAATTGCACGACTCAATGTGAAATGAATGCACATGTAAACACCTAAAGCCAACAACTCTATTATGGATAGTCAAGAGTGTCGGTGACCAAGAATCGAGGCCCGTTTTGTCACTTTGAGTACGAAACGTCCCTCGTTTTCCGTGTTTGGACTAAACCCTACTCCAAACACAATGCAACAAACAATGTATGGACAAATGCAACTCTAGCATGCAATCTAAATACAATGCAACTAAGTGATGCGAAGATGCACGGAATGACATGCAAGCATGCAAATGGCATACACAATGCTATGAACTAATCAATGGCACACTCAATGCACATGGATTATATGGCATGCATACACAATGCACTAACATACGCAATGTTATGAACGAGGTATACGCAATACAATGATCAAACATGCGATAACATGGACTATAGGGCATACACAATGCAAGATGGACTTAAACCAAGATGGATGGGCCTCGGCCACACCCAAATCAGTGGCCAAACATGATGAAAACAAGGCAATGACACACACACACAAGCATGCACAATGCAAGGGATCAAAGCCTAAGGTACGAGATACAACTCTTCAAAAGCATTGAAATGATGAAATATCGCATACAATGGTACAAGCTCCAGCTCTGAAATAACATGTAACATGGTCCCGAATCATGCAAACAACTCATATTATGCATGTTGAATGGCTCAAATACCGAAACTATTGAAGTGCATTACACTAGAGGTATGCAAAGCAATACTCAAATGACCAAACCAACCCCAAACAGTCCCTATGCAGGCCCAAAACAGTGGCAAAATGGACTAAGATGATGGCTTGAAATGCACAAAAATGAAGTTCATGCAATGGCCCATAAATGAGGCATACAAGCACAACTCTCAAACGCATTTAAAGAGTGATAAACATGGTAATATGGCAACCTTATATGCTCTGAAATATCATGCTCAATGATGCCAAAACATAGAAACAACTCAAGTTAAGCATGCAAGGGGGTTCAAAACTCAAGGCTAGGCAAGGGTATTACACTACAAGTATGCATGGCAAGCATCATTCAACCAAGAGGCCTAAAATTAGAGCTGAGGCAACCCAAAATATGAACAAAATCAGTTTAGAGCATGGCCAAAATGTGTTGGAATCAAGGGCCAAAACCACATGCAATGTAAGCTAGTGAGGATGGTTTACACTACAAGCACATGAACCATTCAAGAGGCCACTAAACCAGCAAAAGTTAGAGACATGACATGCCAAATAAAGCCCAAAAACCCACTGAAACATGATCAATGCATACAAGAATGACATGCTTTTTTGATAGGCTATAAGGGGGGTTATTCTACACATGCAAGAGACACACCCATGGTGACAAAACCAACTCTAGACAGAGCCTAGGCAGGCCCTAAAAGTCACTGAAAAGGGCTTGAAACAAGGCTTGGAGATGTGCAAATAAAGGCTCCTTTGTAAGGCCAAAAATGCTAGTGAACAAGACAAGGAGGGAGAGGGTCACCCCTCTCTGATTTTGGCTCTCAAAAACACATGTTAACCACTGAAAATCTGCTGGATTTCAATGGTTAAAAGGCCAAGCCAAGGTCAACACAAAGGCCTTAGGGCACAGCTCAAAACAAGGCAAAATGAAGCATGCAAGGGGGTAGATGACCCCCAACAACAAAATGACCTTAAACTAACATCAAAAGGACCTCAAAACAAGACTTTTTTCAGTTGACAACAAAGCTCAAATATGCATGCAAATAAGGCTAAGAGATGGATTAAAATAAAGCTTAAAAGAGGGAAAAAGTGTGTTACCCTTGAAGCTCAGCAAGACAGCAACTTCTGGACCCAAAACCCAACTCCTTAACCTCTGAAAATGGCCTCCAAGAAGCTCCAAGAAATGGTGGAAGGGTTAGGCTATGAGGTGGTGTGCAAAGGTGCAAGAACCACACACTTTTGAACCCAAAATGTAGAGATATAGAGAGATATATATTTTTGCCTTAGCAAATTTCAGAACCCTCACAAAGGAGGGGGAGGCCTTCCTTTATAGAAAAAGGAGGCCAAATCTTCTCAAAGAAGCTAAAAACCAAGGCCAAAGATCCTCCATACATATGGAGGATACAGTCTGTGCCTTCCAGCTAGCACAGCTGGCACCCACTCAAACAGACAAAACAGGAGGAAAGGAGCCGACCAGAAAAAGTGGTCGGCCAGCTACTTTTAGTGGTCTCCCAGAAAAAAAAAGGTGGTCGGCAGCTCCATTTAGTGGTCTCCCAACTGAATGCAAGCTAGTGGTATGGTGGGAGACCAGCAAATGTGGCTCAAAAATCAAGGAGACCAGTTTCCCGATAAGAAAATCGGCTGGCAGGGAGAAAGGTGGTCTCCAAGAGAAAAGGTGGTCTCCCACCCTTGTACCACCTTCCAAACAATGAAAACAAGGTTCATGCCAAAAATGAACCAAGACGGATGCAAAACGAGGGTTCGAGGGTCAAAACGCGCAGCCGGGTGTCCCGAAAACAGGCTGTTAAGCACCAAAGGTGGCGTACGACCACAAAGGTGGTTTCCCGGACCACAGTGTCCCTCTAGACAGAGGAAACAAGGTGTGTTCCAAAAATCATGCCAAACGGAGAATGTTCAGCGGTCCCAAACCGAGGCGTGCGGCCGACGGCTCTGAAAATCGGAAATTGGTCTCCAAATGGGAACAGTGGCCTGCGACCACGAAAAGTAGCCTACGGTCACTGAAAGATGGTCTGCAAGACCTCTCCCTCCCTCCGGGAAGAGAAAACAAGACCTGGTCCGCAAACCGAGGTAAAGCATAAAAGGGTCCCGAGGTCCGGGGGTAAGGACCTCAACCGAAACCCCAAAACCTCAGAACGAGCACAACATGCGCAATCACTGAGCGCTCAATCGATGACGTCTGAGTCTTAAGGTCGGTCAAAAATGGGGTGTCTACACAACCCCTTGTGTTCACCCTTAAAATTGTTGTACAAATGCCTCACACAAAACCTGTGTGAAGTATTTGAAAACAACTCAGTCACTGCATCAATCAAACCCTTCTGTTTATCACTCATGAAGGTATAACAATGAGAATTTATAATATTCAGATTATGTCCTAGTAGCTTTAGAAACCACAACCATATTTTCTTCATCGCTTTCTCAACAATTACATAGACAAATAAAAATATGCAATTGTTTGCATCTATCCCAACAGTAGTCAAGAGAATACCACCATGTGACTCCTTCAAATAGCATCCATCAACCCCTATCACTGGCATATAAGCATTCATAAAAGCTTTCTTTAATGGACCCCAACACAAGTACAACCTTTTGAACTTTAACTCTGTATTACTCCCACCATTAACCCTTGCATTACTTCCTTCATTAACCTTTAGAACTTGTTTCACCTTCATGCACACTGTTGTCTCGAGATTGGTACTCCTAATCTCCTCAATGTAACTCTATAACAGTGCAAATTGCTCAGTTGCAGTACTCTCTACCAGTGTCAACACTTTCTTTCTTGCCCTTCTTACTTTTTGTAAGTCAACTTTGACATTGTGCTCATTTGAAATTGTGTCTGCCAATGTCTGAATTAGCCATGTAGGATTTAATCTAATTCTTTCAAAGTAGCTCTTCAAAATTCATTTGGAACTCACATGTGCCACATCAAAAGATCTATTACAAGTGTGCTCATCAACAAGTGTTTTGATCCTATACACCCCATCACTTTTTACATATGAAGCATAACAAACCCAAGGACAATCAACTTTGCACTCTGTTCTAACCTTTTGTTTGTCACTCTTGGTAAATGTTATATGTTTGCTCCACTTAAATGCATACTCCTTCACAACATCCCTAAACATATCATGAGTCTTGAACTCCGTACCAAGTTTGAATTAAGGATTGTGCATATCGGACTCAGCATTAAAAACAGGGTACTCCCTTCTATAAGAACTACCACCTTTATCAGATGAGTTGTCAATACTTCTTAGCTCATCAGAGGAGCTTCCAAGGCTTTGTAACTCATCAACTACCTCAGCCATTACATTCTTACTACTTCTTACACCAACAAACTCTACATCTTTGTCAACATTAGCCTCATACAATGCATCATCATCAAAAAAATCCGTAGTCACTAGCCTTATATTTCTCAGACCCATTAGATAAGGAAGGGCCTGGGGGATTAGGATCATAGTCATCACTATCTTCCTCTTCTGCTACCTGTATATCTACAGGTACTCCCTTTCTCTGACTTCTTTTTGCACTTGACCCTACTTGATTAACTTGGGTACCTATAATATCATACATTTCTAAACAACCTATATAAACCTCTACTACTTTGTTTCCATCCACAAGTGTCTCCAACCTCATTACATCTTGATCAGTGTCAATCAACTCTAACCTAGCACAATTATTAACCTTATAGTAATAGATATTACATTCACTGCAGCCTACTTCCTTTGCCATATTATCCAACTCCACAATTGATTTTTCATCAGAATTACAAAATTCAAAATAACTGATAAATCCACCACTATAAACTCTCTGACAATTATAACTAACCAAACCCTACCAAACCCCCATGATGCTTTTTGATTATGAAATAAGAAGATCCTTTCTCAGCAT
Source organism: Camellia granthamiana (assembly GCA_036172215.1). Taxonomy (NCBI): domain Eukaryota; kingdom Viridiplantae; phylum Streptophyta; class Magnoliopsida; order Ericales; family Theaceae; genus Camellia; species Camellia granthamiana. The sequence continues at coordinate 75,380,818 of CM069910.1, forward strand.
TTTTTTAATGAAAAAATATGCTATTATGGACTAATTATACTAATAAATTAATAAAATTAGTATTAAACTACTAATAATACAGTATTAAACTAATACACTATTACCGTAAGACAGTTCCAATTCAACAAATCCATATAGGAATACAAAAAGGACAAATCTTTGTCTGTATTCTTGGTAAATTGATTTTTAAAAAGCATTACATAAAAAATGAGTTTCTTTTAAGGACTGATTAAACTAATACACTAATCAAGTATTCCGCTATTAAAGTAAAACAATTCTGATTAAACAAATCCTTTTCAAAGACAGACATACAAAGATTTATTCTAAAAAATGGAAAATCAAATTAGTATTGTATCACAAATCGATTTTTAATAATCATTAGCTGAAAAAATAAACAAATATTAAAAGTAAATACCATAAACAGTTGGTTGATTCCTTCGCTTGTCATCGTTCTCTCTTCGAACCCAATTCATTATTCAATGTTAGTTCATGCCCTTCATTCAATGATGAACTTTGATTTCGATTTCGTATGAGGAATTTGAAAATCCTAAAAACGATTTTGATCCCAACAAGAACCTAGTTCAACCGTCCATCACACCAACTCATTTTGTAAGCAAAGCCCTCTTATATTTCCTCCAAAAGATAGTTTAGTGGGACAACTTAGTATATTCCGTCCAATTGTAGACGGAATGTTACGGCATGGGCTAAATTGATCAATTTTTTGAAAGTTCAGGTATAAAATTGATATTAATTGAAATATGGAGGTCAAATTGAAAAACGCGTAAAAGTCTGGGAGACAAAATGATATTTCCTCATTTTATTTTTTTACCAAACTCAGGTCGATTTAAAATAAAATTCTCAAACCCAAGCAGGGTTTGGGAATTCTCCAAACCCAATGCTCCAAATCCAGGTTGATGTCGTGTTTTGAAAACACAATTTTACAATAAATCAATTAAAGTCGTATTTTCAAAACATAATTTTATGTTTTAAATCTAAAATTGTATCTTGGAAACATTAAAATTTTATAAAAATTAATTTAAATCTGCTTGGATTTGAAAATTTTTATTTTGAACAAATTGGGAAAAGCCTAGAAATTGATTTAAAGTGATCATGGATTGTTGTACCCGTGCCTTAGTTTTTGGAGTGTTGGCATGCGAATATTTGATCATTTAAGAGTTTTCTGGCTTAATGGAATTGCTAATATTGAGACGGGTTAATTTAGTTCGACTTGTTAAAACTCATTCGAGATCGACTCATAATATAAATAACTTAAATTTAAACACATTTTGACATTAGTTAATTTTTTGAACTTAGCTCAAACTTGCCTCTATAAGTTTATATATATATAATAAAAAAACCAAACTAATTTAGTTTATCTTGATTAAAACTCGTTAAGTTATAAAATCAAATTTAATTTAGTTTATCTTGATTAAAACTCGTTAAGTTATAAAATCAAATTTAAACAATCTATTACTTGACTTAACTTGACTCACAGCCTTTGTTGGTTTGAGGTGTTTTTCAAACTAAGTGTGATGCCCTTTATGGGTAATTCTACTTGCACAACAATTTTGACTCATTACACCTAATTTCTCATTACACCACAATCAAAAATTTTCAATTTTATCTTTTTTATTTTACACTTATCATAATACCTAACTTGCCCTTACCTTCTTTACCCTTTTTTTCAAACCCTAAATCTCACTCATAACTCTGGTAACCACTGCTGACACCTCTGGCGATAGCTATTGCCGTCTACTCCAACGACCAAACCACAGTCCCTTCCCCCAGTAGCGAGCCCCCTCCCTAACCTCTCTCTCCTTACAACCACTAGCTCCACCACCACCTCCCCCTTCTGACCAACCATCCAAACTACTCTTCCCCTACGAACCAACCACAGTCCTCGCCAACTTCGACCATTGCTACCTTCGATCTTCGTCTCTGACTAACATTTCAATCTCTCTCACTGCTTCAACTCTCCTTCGCCTGACCTTCGCCGCGACCAATCCCTTCCATTGCGACCACCATCAACCACATGTCTCTGTCGCGTGCCCCTCCATTGCGACCTAGTTAGACAACCACCTTCACCATGAACCAAAGAGAGATAGAGAGCGAGAGATCATTAGGGTTTTAGAGAAGAAGAAGAAGAAAAAAATGATGATGATGATGATGATAAGAAAGAGTGGGAGCGGAGGTGGGACAGAAAAGGAGGGGGCAATGTTGACAATATTGTCGTCGGCATCAGAGGTAATAGTGGTGGCCTGGCAAGGGGGTGAAGGGTGGGTGGATAGAGAAATTAGGATTAGGGTTTTAAGGATGTTTTGGTCATTTTAGATAAGGGTAAGATTGTAATAAAAAAATTATAACAAAAATTGAGAGAAAATTCTATTTCCACACACTACTTCCTCTCTTTCCATATCTTTTCACAATACACACACTAAATAAATTTAAATTATTAACTTTCACTCAATACACATCCTACCATACCAAAAATACCCTTACCATCTTCATCCTCCAAACCCTAACCCTAACAAGCCACCACCATTGTTGTCGCCGCTGCCGACACCTCTTCCCCTCCCTTTCACTTTCAGTTGTTACCCCTACCCCTCCCTCCACTACTTCCGCGACCTCCATCACCGAAATCGATCTCTGATTTCCTCTCTCTCTTAATCACGAAGTAAGGCTGTTACCGGTGCCACCATTGCGACCTCAACCCTCTCCCCTTGAGATCGATCCCTCTCTCTCTTTCTCTCTCTCACAGTCGCGAAAGGGATAGAAAGTGGAGGCGGCTGCAATTCGCTTGGCGGCAGGAAGAGAAGAAGGCAAAGGAAGATCACGGTGGTGGGTAATGAAGGCGGAGGGAGATCACAGTGGTGCGCCGATCTTTTTCTTAGGCAAAGGGGGGTCACAGTGATAGAGAAGAGGCGACAGGAAGAGTGGAGGAGGGGAGAGGTGGCGGCCATGGATGGTGATGGTGGAAACTGATGGTTTGAGAGAGTTAGAGTTAGGGTTTTGGGAAAGGGATATTTTGGTAATTTAATTTTAGGACAAAAATGTAATAAAAAAAAATCATTAAGTGTGTGGAAAGAGCGGAAGTAATGTATGGAAATAGAATTTCTCGTCATTTATTCTTACTTGCTGCAAGTTTCATATTTTTTCTTCCCCTAATGCCCCTCTTCTTTCAAAATTCCTTTGATGCACCTCTTGTGTTAATAATTTAACAAGAGGGAATTATACTTACATGGTATCGGTAAAAAATGTCATAAACTTTGAGTTGGTAAACATTATAAGTATTAATAATTAATATCATAAAACATTAATAGGTAATGATTTTTATTATAAAACATTATAAATAATTAATATCATAAACTTTTTCATTAATATGTAATATCGTTTGTTAATGTTTTTCAATTTTCAAGTTTTAGTTTACAAAAAACAATAAACATGTTTTCATTTATTTTTGTAAAAAATAAAAATAAAAAACTTGTTTGATGTACAAAAATATTTTAAAACAAATAAAAATAAAGATAGAAAAATATATTTGATGAGTTGCCGAATTTGGTTGCTGGAGATGGAGGATGGACGAATGTGATGACCGGTAGTGGCGAGTAGCTGAAGGTGTCTACTGGAGTTAGTGGTCTAATGTTGTTAAAGGACACGAGCTAGCCGAAAGGATGCCAAAAAGTGGCTAAAGATCATGATGGTGACCGCTAACCCACTAGAAAGTTGCCGGAGGTTGGCTGGAGCTCGCCATCCACCGGTGGCGGAAGGTAGTGAGGGTGGACGGGGATACCATTGACTTTGGTATCTAATAAGCTCTACCTACTATTGGATTTGAACCAATGACTCTCGTAGTATGAAAGCAATACTCTAACCACTGAGTTAAGTAGGCCATTTATCATCCCAAAGGGAACCAAACGTGGCCTATCACATCGATGGATTATAAATATCATATTACTTATAAGCAACACCAATCAAACAGCTATGATGTTGGATCATGGAATAGTCATCTTGACAAGAAATTCTCTACATGATAAAATGTGGATCACAAGCACTAAGGGCTATAGCTCAGTTAGGTAGAACACCTTGTTTACATGCGCGCCAATGTTTTTCAGGGGAGTCCATCATGCAATCAAAAGAATTGATTTTATTGAAAAATCAATGCCTTACTCCGTAACTTTGAGGGAACAAGAGAACAATAGCCTAACAAATGGTTTGGTCTAATTGAGGTGCCCATTAAATTTAGGTGCCAAATAGGACCCATCATTGATTTGAGATATTGATAAGGTGAAGACCCAGTCTATTCAATGCTAGGCATAATGAGTATAAGGAGCTGAAGGTGTCTGCTGGAGGTGGTCAAATGTCATTGGGGGATACGAGTTGGCCGAAGAGATACCAAAAGGTGGTTGAAGATCACAATGGATATCAAAAGGTGGTTTGCTAGTGGTGGTCGGTGGCAGTAGGTAGTGGCCAAAAATGTTGAGTGAGAGAAAGTGAAAACTTGTTTTAAAAACAAGTAAACATTTTTTTTTTTTTTTTTTTTTTTTTTGTGTTTTCAAAAATTTTGAAAACTTTGAAATTAATTTCATTTTTTTGAAAACAAAAACAATATACCAAACAAGATTTTATTTTCAATTTTAAAAAAAATGAAAACAAAATTAGAAAATAAGAAACAAAAACGTTAACAAAGGACTCCTAATAGTTAATATCATAAACTTTTTTGTTAATATCATAGACATTAGGGGAAATAGCAATTCAATGTAAAAGTACCCCAAAAAAAAAAAAAAATTACACATCAATTGAAAATTTTATAAATAAATCTCTAAACCTTTTCATATATTTATAAAAAAAAATTAAAAAAAAATTCAGAAGCCACTACTTGATTAATAAAATTATAAATTAATATCAAAATATCATAAACTACTAATATCATAAAATTTTTCATTAGTATGTAATAATTTTTTAAAACTCACCATGAATGGTAAGTTCTCCATTTAAAAATATGGTTCAAACCACATTACATGATTAAAAAAAATAAAAAAGCCTCCACATGGCATAAAAAAGCAAGGTGGTTGAAGGTCTGCATCTTTAATTAGGGCTGGACCAGCGGGGATGGAATTAGGAGAAGACTATGGGGGGCCATGACCTCCCTGTTTCTGTGAAAAATACTGTTTGTCATAGTACTTTAAAAATATATATATCATTTTATACATAAAATGGCCCCCTAGTATAAGAAAATGCATATCTTATTATTCTCTCATCTTGCCTTCTTTTTCTATTTTGCACTAAAAAAACTTCTTCATCCTATTAGAAATTATTTCTATGGTATTTAATTTTTTTTTCTATGTATATATAATTTATATATCATATTATACAAACGTGTGTGTTTGTGTATTTGGTGATTTTTTATTTTTTTTTTCTGGCCCCTCCAGTAATAAAATCCTGGTTTCGTGCCTGTGGACCAGGTATGAGAAATTGGTTTATTATTTTGAAGTGCAAGCGTGTGTGGGTTGGAATGATTTGTTAGCCATTTGGTAATCACGTGCATGAGAATCTACCACACAAGCTACAGTTAACTACCTGCTCACATTGACTACTTTTTTTTTTTTTTTTTTGGATATTTAGAAAAAATTACAACAAACTTTATAATTTAATTAGGGTAAATTACACTGACCTCCCCTGAGGTTTACCTTAATTACAGGTACCTTCCCTGTAGTTTCAAAAATTAAACTAACCTCCCTTACTTTTGAAAATAATATACAGCTTCTCCCTTCCCATTAAATAAAAACAAACGACGTTAACTCGATAGCCGAATTGACCATAATGCCCTTAAACCACGTTGTGAAAAGACACAGCTTCTCTATCTTCACAAACCCTTCTCCCAATACCTTAATAGCAGAAACTATCTTTGCAATTTCACCCAAAGAAAACCCATTCCCATTTACAAACCTAGAATCAAGATTAGGTCAAGAGTTTCCATCAGTCTTGCTTGAACTATTTGATCTAATTCCAGTAGGAATTGAATTTCTTTGCCCTAAACCCAGGAGGTACCAAATCTTGATCAATTGGGGTTTTTAATGTAAAACCCACCATCTAAATCAATTGGTCCCATGAATCTTCTCAAATTTCTTGCATCTAATTAGGCCTTAAAAAGCAGTATCATCCCCAACATCTTCATCAGATCCTTCATCCAAATGCGGTGAATGCTCATTCAAAAACGTAGAATGGCGATTAGGGTTAGAATTCGCATAAATCTTACTACAATTCTTCGCTCTAAGCCCTAAAATCACCGAGAGAAGAATCGGTTAGGGAAAGAGAGAGATCGTTGCTTCTTGGTCTGGTACTTCTAGCGGAGCTTCTCTGTCTTGTGGCGGCACTGGGCGGAGGTTTTGGAAAGGGAGGCGTCAGGATAGCGAAGGACGACGACAGCGGCCACTACATCCCAGTCAGCCGTCCAGAGGTAGCCCGTTGGAGAACGTACCACCGCTTGTGGTGAACATCGATCAGAGCTAGGGTTTCCTCTTGGGTCTAACACGGCGGCAGAAATTTTCGAGGAGAGAAAGAGAGAGAGATAGAGAGTGAGAGAAAAATTACACAAAGAGATGGAAGAGAGATAGTGAGAGGAAGAGATGCAGAACACAAAGTGAGAGGGAAGAGAGATAAAATGTATGTGTTTATATATATGTATAGGTAAATTACACTTATCTCCCCTTAATGGTAGTATTGGAGTTTGAAGAATAATTATAAATGACATTGGCATAATCTATTTGAATTTGGACGAATGGGTAACAGAAGATGGTCTTTGTATATTAGTTTCAAAAGTAAATGAGGTCTGTGTTATTTTTGAAACCACAAGAGAGATACCTGTAATTAAGGCAAACCTCAGGGGAGGTCAATGTAATTTACCCATTTAATTATAATTACACTGACTTATCTTGGTTGAGAAGTGATTATTTTAGTTTTTTATAAAAATATGTGTATAAAAATAAAAAGAATGATGTGATAACTTATAGTGATTTTTTAACTTTTTAACTATGTTGTCGTTTGGCTATGGCTTTTTTATTTGGCTTTTTTGGGTTGAGACTTTTTTAGTTTGGACTAAAAAATTCGTTTGGATGGGTTTTTTTGACTTTTTTGGGGGAAAAAAAATGAAATGATTATGGCTTGAATGTGATATTTATTAACTTATTTAAGTTATTTTGTCTTTTGTATTTTTAGTCCAAAATGTCCTAACCAAACGAATTGCCGATCAAAATAAACCGAAACTAATACAAATGGTATAAAAATATAAAAATAAATGATATAACAAAGGTATAAAAAATATGATTACATTACTTTTTTATTCATATCACTAACAAATTATTAGTAATAGGGAGTAGCTTCCTTCCAATCCTAGATCGGACTGGAGGGTGTTGTTGGGCCCGTGGAGGCTCACTACGGGTCCTATTTTGATAATCCAAATCGTTCAATGTGTAAAACTAGTCGACTATTATATACTGGTAAAATATCACGTTGATCAGATACCGATAGCTATCTCATCGGATCAATTTTCTGTCAACCGTTAATTTGTTCACCGTCCATTTTTTTATATACAAAACTAATTTGATCACATAACTATCGATATCCGATCAACGTGATGTTTTGCAAGTATATAATACTCGACGAGTTCTACATATTGAACAGTTTAGATTATAGAAACAGGACCTTTAGTGAATCTCCACGAGCCCAACAGCACTCTCCAGTCCGATCTAGGACTGGAGGGAAACTACTCCCTTAATTAAAAAAAAAATGAGAAAGAGACTACCACGTCCCTGATTGGAGGAGAAGGAGACTACTTGATTAATTAGAGAAACAAATGTGACAGACTGGGTGTCCCAACCTTGTTTATACTGAGATTAATATTACTGTGCTTATTGTGTCATGGTCTTTGTAGGCCCTTTTAAGATGCATTAGCACATTTTTAATCATAAGAGCTGTTCTTTAAATTAATCAATTTTATATAAATTACACTTTTTCTGATATTTAGAAAAAGTACGTTAAGCTTTAAAATTTAATTATAATTACATTCACTTTTCATTTAATAAGATTAAATAAAATTGAAACTAATATAAATTATATAAAAACATAAAAATAAATAATATAAAGTATACATTGTCACCTAAAATATATAATAATAATATTTTTTTTCGTTTATATAATTATTAATAAATTATTGATAAATAAATAAATAAATAAAAAAAGAAGAATACTACTGTACTTCGTCCCTGATTGGAGGAGAAGGAGACAGATTAATTGGGTGTCGAAACCTTGTCTATGCTGAGATTAATATTATTGTGCTTGTCGTGTCATGGTCTTAGTGGGTCCTTTTAAGATGCATTAGCACATGTTTTTTTCACCAATTTAATCATAGAGAAGTGATTGAGACCCCCTCCAATCACCATCCCCACTATCCCACACACATGTGGCGGGTGGTGATTAGAGGAGAAGGAAAAAAAACAAAAAAAAAAAACTGACCAATCAGAGAGAGAGGGGGTCAAAGGAGGTGCCTCCTTAAGGGGGTCCAACTCATTTTCCTTAAATCATAAGAGTTGTTCTTTAAATTATTGAGCAACTAACCATTGGGAAGGTCACTGACACTATTTTGGTGACCTAAATTTCATCTTGAGTAGTCCTTCAATTCAACCCCAATATATATCCATCGCTGAACAACTAGTTAAATGGTGCACCACAACCAACTGTTCGCAAGGGCCTATGACTTCTATAAACGAAGTTATACATTTGAAATTCAGTTGGCAAGGGCCACAGCCCAAAAAAAAAATGATGCTTGCTTGGTAACCATTTCATTTTCAGTTTATATTTACAAAAATTTTAAAAATTGTCATAAAAACTTGTTTGATAATTTTTTTGGTTTATAAATGATTGTCTCAGTTTATAAATTTGAAGAAAAAACGTAAACTCAAAAAATGAGTTTATGTTGGTTTTTAAACAGAAATTTAAAAATTTGACTAACAAATTTTTTTTTCAAATAATTTTTTTTAATTATAATGTGTATGATCCTATTGTCATAAATAATAAAAAATAAATATAAATATTTTAGGCTTGAACAAACATATTTTTGAATTTATGTTTTTAAAATTTTTCAAACATTTTGTTCAAAGCAAACACATTTATAGTTTATGTTTTTCTAAAAATAAACAAAAATCAGTTTATAAAATTTTTGTAAACATAAACCAAAAACGTAAACGTTACCAAACGCTTACGTATTGAGTAAATTATATTAATTTTTCTTGAAATTTTGTGAAAACATAATAAATTTCATAGTTTTAACATAATTATATTAGGTGGTTCTTTTACACTAGGGTGATTTGGTGAGAAATAATAAGAAAAATAACTTTTTTCTCATGTTTGATTTGTAAATTGAGTGAGAAATATTGAGAAAGAAAATTATCTTACTAAGCTTATTTAATTTCTCACCAAAAGTGGTGAGATTTTGTGATAAACAAGTTAATTAGTTATAAAAAATTTATAATATCAATATTGTCCCTTAGGCCCCGTTTGTTTTGGGAGATAGAATGGGGGGGATTGATAGTGAGGGGATTAATAGTGAGGGGATTGTTAGTGAGGAGATTGATAGTGAGGCCTTAAAATCTCATTCATATTTCTCTCCCACATGCTTTGTTTTACTTACTCATCCAAACGTGATGGTGAGAAAACATAATTATTTTTTTTCTGTCACCTAGATGAAAGATTACAATCATTTATTTCCTTCTCTCACCTTATAATTCAAAGTTTTAATTCACGTAGCACTAATTAATCTCATTTTTATCAATAATTCGTTAGTTATACGAATAAGGATCGGATAAATAACTTTGTGAAGGTAAGAAATGGAGAGAAAAGTAAACAAGCCACATTCCAAAAAGATTTCTCCTCATAGCTATTTAGTAACCCTAGAGAGAAGAATTAAAAAAATTTATACTGTGTTTGGTTAGAAGATTTAGGAAAGGACTTGGAAAAAGAAATAGAAAAGGAAAGTGAAATGTGAATAAAACATACTTACAATTTACCTAATTTCACACACTTTTTTCTTTTCTTTTTGTAAATCTCTTCTCAAATTTCTCAACCAAACACAATGTTAGAGAGACTTCCATATCCATCAACATTGGTGTGATTTGTAAAGACAACCCCATTAAATAGGGGAGATGGGGTGGGGCCAAACGGGCCTATTTTTGGAGTTCGTTTAAATAATTTGAGTCGTTTATATTTTAAAATATATTGAGCAAAATATACTTATAAATCAGTTTAAAAAATGAGTCCAGTCGTTCTTTCCTAATCTTAATAGGGCAAGTTCTAAATATCAGTGAATCCTCTTGTTTAAATTAGGTGGACACTTGTAATATGTGTATGGAATAAACTGCATATATATAATATCTTACCTATAGAACTAATTATGCCTCTGTTTGGGAAGTGGGTTGGCTTTTTGGCTTTTTGACTTTTTTGGCTATTTTAGCCTGGGCTTAAAAGTTTGGTTTGGGAAGGATTTTTTGGCTTTTTGGCTTTTTTTACTTTTTTTGTGAGAGAGGAGTGTAATGATTATGGGTTGGATGTGATGTTTTGTTTTTTGTGGCTAAAAAAGCCTATTTTGTCTTTTGTGGCTAAAATAGCCAAAAAGCCTGGCTTTTTGGCTTCCCAAACGGAGGCATATGTATAATTTTCAGTACTGATTGTTGCTGAGTATACTTTTTTCAATACATTTTTTTTATTTTTACGACATGTAAGTTGTTTACTTTATTCTTTTTTTCAACAACGGTATAGTATTTCTCCTCTTTTTGAACTCGAACCTTTTCATATCCAATCTCAACCATGCCCTCTACTAATATTCTACAATTTGAAACAGGTTGATTCTCAACAACTATTGTTGTAGTTGCTTTGCTCTCATATTTGTCAGATAATCTGAACATATGTTAAATGGTGTATCAGCATCTTTTAGCATCCTCCCTAATGGCTCTGTTGGGAAGGAGCTCCATTTTTTTTATCAAATACATAGTCATTTGTATGTCTGTCTAAACCTTGAGCACTTTGTTTTCTCATTATCACAAAACCCAAATGATACAACACCTAATCTATATCTATATATATGATCAAAGAGTATCTAAAACTACTAAACTAAAAAACTATCACAAATCTCACTTACAGCTTTTTTGAAGGTGTATTTAGAAGTACCCCTCCCCTACCATTAGGGAAATTCTAATTCCACATGTCATTTCGTCTTTGTGTACACACTTAATGAAAGAAAATTTTAATGACCATTTTACCACGAAGCAAAATGACCATAATAGATATCAATAACACTTAACTTTTCTCTGGTGATGTGTTTTAGGCCATCAGCAGTAGGTATTTTCTTGATTGCTGCATGCTATTAAGGGGTAGGAATGGCATTCCTGGCTGTTGCTGCCCCATCATTCCCTTGTTTTGTGGGATCACTGCCCTGTTCTTGAGGTAACTTGCATGACTAGTTTTGTACTGGCATCACTGTTATGCATTAAGTGGTCACTGATTTGAATAAGCGAAATTTTTTATAGGTTGCAATTTGCAGCATTAGCCATTGCTTTATTCCTACTTGTGTTTGTGGGTGTGGCTTCAGTTGCAGCCAAAAGACTCAAAACAATGGGTTTTATTTAGGTTTTCAATGATTACACGGTCATGGTGCAAATTATGGAACTTCATATTTACTTTAATACAATGTGTTCGAGTCTTTTTAACATGCATCTCAAAACTTTTTAATAATCTGGATTTTAACTGGTTTTATTAGTTGTATGGTTATATCTTATTATTTTTCATTTGGACGTTCAGTTAGCATGAGATTTTGATACTATTTCCTTGTATCTTTCTGAATTTTGCTTCTTGTAATATGAAACATAATGAACACTACAAAATATATAATTTCTAGAAGGATAAAATGAACTGTTTACAAAAATTATAATTCAAGTTTTCTATGGAGTTGCTAGAAGATGGGTCTTCACTGTGGGTGGGTGTGGCTGTGTACAATATTTGAGTCAAGATTATAATTAGAACATGTAATGTGTGAAATAAGAATAATAATATATAATCAGATTCATAAGTATGTGAACTGAAATATGATGTGCATACACAACTATAAAAGAGTGTGAGAATAAAATTTTCCCTACCATTACCCTCTTTTAGAAACACACAAAATGACAATTTTAACCACCTTGAACCACAAAAATATCAAAATGCCTTTGAAAAGATTGTTTACTAACTAACTAACATTAGACATGGCCAACTATCATTTATTTGGGAAACAAATATACGCCAGGGCAAGGCCGAATCTTTTATTTGGATCTTCTATTCCCATTTTTCAAATCACCCCTCTATCACACAATAAATTTCTTTAGCCTAATCATGTGCTAGATCGGGACATTGGGATAGGCATGATCTGGATATTGATTGGACCCTTACTCACCAAGGTCATATGATATCTTGTCTTTTGCTTATTTTTTACGACTACGTGTTATCTCTAGCTACTCCTCTACCACACAATAAATTTCTCTAGCATAATCATGTGATAGATTGAGACATTGGGATAAGCATGATCTGAACATTGGAACCCTTGTTCACTAAGGTCATATGATATCTTTTGCTTATTTTTTACAATCATGTGTTATGTCCTCTCCTCTCCCTTCTGCAATTGATTGCTTAAAATCCCTCAACATTCAAAAAACTGACATGCTCATTGAGGTGCTCCTAATCAAATTTAATTATCATCAAATTTCCTCTAGCTAAATGGCTATTTAAGATTCCCAAAGTACAAGTTAAGGACTCTCAACTCATTTAACAAAGGAGTTTGGCATGAGAGATACAGTATTACTAGTACATACATTAGCACTTTGTTTAGAAACAGACTATTTTAATAATTTTTTTATTAAAATATGAGATAAAAAAAATTAGTATATTTGAGATGTCTTTAACATTTTACGAAAATACATATAAAAAGTAAAAAATAAATAAATAAAATCTTTGATTTTTTTTATATAATTTATGATTTTTTTTTTTTTTAACTTTTAGGCTAAAATACACTCCCCAAAATGCATAAAAGAGACATGCCTAGATTTTATTTCAACTTTGTAAGAACATATTTTTGATTTTACACTTCAGAATCATACTTAAAAAATAAAAATAAAAAAACTCTCATTCTCAAGGCCTAAAAATATTTCAGAACTTGACATGTTGATTGGGCTCTTGTTACCAATCCAGTGAAGTGGACATTAGCTTGTGGTTATTGTTTTAAAGTCACATTAATGAGATCTCATACTGAAATCAAGAGTAATGCCATATACACTGATTGGCATATTAATTAATATACTAACAGATGATATGACATAATTTAAAAATTTTAAATATTTATAATTTGTATGATAAGTAAAATCAATAATAATATCATAATATATATTGATACACTAATTGATATATTAATTAATATATATAGCATCACCGTAATAGAATGGGTCAACTAGAATTATCCCTCATTAATTTTTTAAAAGAACACAGACAAACAAACAAACAAAACATTCATTTAGGAAAGTAAAACATTTATCAAATTAGACGCAAATTGAAAACGACCATAAAGATAAAATGATAGGGCAATTTCATACATAATCTGATTTTTTTTAATCTTATTTTCTCATTCCTAGACACAAAACAATGAAGGCCACGTCAATGAGACCAACTCACTTATATTTAGAAGTGAAATAACGAGATAAAAAATAAAATTATATTGAGCATTTTCCAAAATGATATAAAACTAAGAAACATTCATTTGGTACCCTAGAGCACCAGGGATATCATTAAGATTTAACTCTTCACAATTAAAAATGCAAGGCCCAAAGTAAAATTTAAGACCAAGAGTAAAAAAAATGTAATTTGTCCAACCAACTAATATATCAATAGAACACCTTTAGGGTGTGTTTGTTTGGACGGACTGGATAAAAAAGATTGTAATTTATCGGACTATTAGTTTTGGGATATATTGTTCCGAGACTATTTGGTTAAACTAAATTTGTATTCTATGTTTGTTTAGTCATGTGATTAGATATCCGGATTTGACTATTTTTAGTTATCCAATGTTTGTTTGGGATATTATGGAAAATGATAAATGCTCAAATGACTATTTTATCATTTTCAATTATTTACTAAGTAATAGTAATATTAAACATAGCTTTAATATTTTAATTATTTCTAACTAGATTAAATTAAAAAAAAATTATTTTATTTTTTGCACAATGTTTTAATTATTTTAATTTATTATTTTCAATTAAATTAAATTTATAATTTATATTTTTTATTTAATATATAATTTTAAATTAACGACAATAAAAAATAATTTTATTTAATATATAAATTAAATTTTCAACAACACTAAAGAAATTTAATTTATAAGGCCATAATTTATAATTTATTATTTTTAAATAAATTTAATATATAATTTTAAATTAACAACACTAAAAAAATAATTTAATTTAATATGTAAATTTAATTTTTTAACAACAATAAAAAAAATTAATTTATAAGGCCATAATTTATAATTTATTATTTTTAATTAAATTAAATTTATAATTTATAATTAAATTTTTTTATTTAATATATAATTTTAAATTAACAACACTAAAAAAATAATTTATAAATGTTCAAAAGATTATTTTATCCTTTTCTAATTGTTTGCTAAGTAATAGCAAGGAGGGTAAAATGGACATTTCACAAAATAATCCTATGGGATACCAATCCCATGGTTTCTATCCCACCCTCCCCCATGGGATAGGATAGTCCCATATTTGTGGGACTAATAATCGGGCGGGACTATTAGTCCGGAGCAAAAAAAATGAAACAAACAATGGACTATTAGTCCAATCTCTCCTCCTAATCCTTCAAAACAAACACGCCCTTAGGTCATGTTTGATTTCACAAGACTAATAGTGAAGTATTAATAATCCTATTAAATTAGTGTGGTATTAATTATCCAATTGTATTAGTAGGATAAATTATCCTCTTGTCCATTGTTTGATTTGCATGGGATAAAAAACTTATGAACGTAGGATTACAGCTATATTTTTTTTTTTCCAATTTTGCCCTCCATCAGTGTTTCTTCATAATTTTTACTTTATCAAAATTTCTTCATAAATGTGATTTTGAAAAAAATTATAAATAAATAAATAAAAGCAAAATTAAAATACAAAATACAAAGGCCATGTTTGGTTTGTTTTTTAATTTTTTTAAAAAAAAATACATATTAACTAATTTGATAAAATAAATATAAAAAAATATTTTAAAATTTATAAAAATTATTTGGTTTGTTTATGATGAGTTCTCACTTGAACATAGAATCAAACACATGGTGGGCAGAATGTTAACAATAGAATCAAACACAGATCTAGTATCTAATATACCAAAACCATCAAAACATTGTTACAACAGCATAGATCTATGTATATATACACAAATACATCTCATAAATTCTTGACAATGATGATTTATCATAAATTTTGAACCAAACATGTAAAATTAATTGTTGAAATAGATAAAAATCTGGAAAAATAAATGGCGAAGATGATAATCTCACCAGTAATGAGAGTTTTTCAGTGCCAACGGTGAATTTTCCGACGAACGAAGGTTGAAATCGGCACACCGAGATGGAGATCTTCACGAAGGTGAAGATCTTCTCTCAGCAAAGCTGCTGAGTCTT
The DNA here is from genome assembly GCA_036172215.1 of Camellia granthamiana. Classification (NCBI taxonomy): domain Eukaryota; kingdom Viridiplantae; phylum Streptophyta; class Magnoliopsida; order Ericales; family Theaceae; genus Camellia; species Camellia granthamiana. The sequence continues at coordinate 75,396,569 of CM069910.1, forward strand.
TGCTGGGTAGAAATAGAAATGATATGATTTGGCTTACATTTTTGCTTATATAGTCAAGGTAAAATAGTCTTTCTACTTTATTTCCCAATTCAGGATATATAATCTCACCCCTACCTCATTACTAATAATCCTACAAATTTATTAGATTAATTATCCGTTGAATTAATAATCCTAAACCAAAATATTAAAACAAACATAAGATAGTTGAGTCCAAAGATTAATAATCCCAATCCCATGCTCTAATCCATCCAATCAAACATGATGTAAACCTATTTCTCAAGCTCACCGAATACATCAAGAACTTGAGAAGCCGACGCAGCAAAATGGTAAATAATCAGCAATCAAAGCTAATGCACGACTACAGCGTTTTCACTCATTTTGGTAAAAAAAAGTATCGATTAAAATTGATGAAAACTTAAGATCCCAAACAGTAAGTTTTCAGATATCATGATAAAAATACGGAAGTACCATCAACACATGAAATCCATACCATAACATAGCAAGTGAAAATTATCCAACACTCAACCAAAATGCAGTTCTCTTGAAAGGATTGGCCTAAGCAGCAATAGATGGCTTAGAAGCAGCAGAGAGCCTGGATCTTTTCTTGGCTAAGCTCTCACTTCGCTTGTCTCTCTGTTCCTTCAATCTGGAAGCGAGGAGCTTCTGGTAATCAGCGGCCTCAGATTTAGCCTTTGCAATTCTCTTCTTCTTCTCAGCAATTCTTGCCCGCTTCCTCTGCAAAGTCAATGGAGTAACCAATCTCTGGATCTTAGGAGCCTTACTGACCTTCTTCCCTGCAAATATACAGCACAAAAAAATGTCCACTAAGCAAACAAAAATACAATCAGACCTGATCTTCCTAAAGCACTATCCAAAAGGAAGAATTACTTTATAACAGGAATTTATCCCCAGAAGAACAGCAGAATTAAATCAACCCAATGCTTCCATGGAAAACGGACCATACAAATCAACAGAATGGAGCCGAAGAAAACAAGAAGTGCCTCCTTCAAATACACTAAAATTGTATGGTTAACCCATTTGGTCTAAAACCACACTACCAGCTCCATCTAGAGAAGCCACGTCAAAACATCATAATAACCCAGTTCTTGTTAAACAGAGAAGAAAAAAAACCCCAATTTTTGCCCACTGGAATTATTTAAACATGTAGCATGCTTAAAATTTGAGAAACTTACCAGCCTTGGTTGTGAATGTTCGACGGTATGTGTTCACATACTTTCGAACATCGTCCTCCTTGGACAGGTTGAAGAGTTTGCGAATTTTTGATGCCCTCTTCGGACCCCTCATTCTTGGTTTCTCTGTGTCAGTCAACCCAGGAAGGTCGCTGTCACCTTTCTTCACAATAACCAAGTTCAGGACAGACAGGTCTTGGCTCACAATGCACCCACGTACAGACTTCCTCCTCCTCTCTCCACTGCGCCTACCATATCCACGGAAGCAAGGTGTCCCTGCCAATCAAAATGAAAAGGTTCGAGGTCAGTATCCTGAAGGAAGGCAAACAAACAATAAGCTAAAGCAAAATAAGCTTCTAAAAAAGGCCATGATGCACCAAAAGAGCTGTGACAGCCAATAGGCAAGTACGACACTAAAACAGGAAGTATACCAACCTCTGTGGAGCAAGAGACGAACACGACCAGGCGTTAACACTCCCTGTTTCATTGGGAAGCCTTGTTTGTCACAGCCTCCCATAATCTTGAAAACATAGCCCTTAAATTCCTATTAAACATAGAAAAAGGCCTTGATGTAAATAAATATATATAAATAAACAACTACAGTAAAATTTGGAGCTTTATGGAGGAGTGGTGCATGCATACATCTCCAAGGGAATCTCCGCTGACCTCCTGTGAGATCCTCTTGTCAAAAAAAGCTCGGCTATGCAGCCAAAACAAAAGGTGGAAAAGTGAGACATATCAGTCACTTAAAAATTACTAAAAGAACAAAGAATATGTACAGAACTATTTCCTGTAATTGCAGAACATACAAGGCATGGAGATTACATATGTTTTATACTCTGTATGCATAAGTTATAAGACAGCCTAGCTGAAAAGAAAATGGTGCAAGGTTTTGAACTAGGGCAATTATACATCAATATTTTAAAGTACTCATTACCAGATAGCAGTTAAAAAAATGCAACATCAGACACAATGATATTAGATAGACACACAACTCAATGTTCTAACAGTGATGATGATGAGATAATAAAAAATCAAGATGTCAATTTGTTCAACTGCAATAAAGTTAAAATATGAAATGAAATTGACTCCAAAGGCCCAAAGATTTCCCCGCCTGATTTCAGCAAGACTGGAAAAGCATTTGATATTTACTAGAATATGAACTGCCCCATTGTGCTTCTGTGAAACATGAAGATCAAAATTCGTCATCTAAAATGAGGCCTTTAAAAAAAATGGCAACCATGAGTCCATTTTAAAGCTTTCTGAGAAGGCAAGTTAAAAATTCCCATTTTTTATTGAATGAATTTCACTCTATCAAATGCCTCCTTTCAACATTGTGTATTTCTACCAGAGATTATTCACCCAAAAAAGAAAAGTACTTCCACTAGAGAATGTAACATAAAACAGCGAAGGGCCATTAAATTTTTAAAGGACATCCAAATACATGCAAACAAATAAGGAATTTATAGCCACATAAGAAATTTTATCTGAATATAAGGGAACTTGGGGAAGAGTTTTTAAAGAACTAAATAAATAAATAACAAGCATGTCATGCCATTTTGTCTTTCATTTCTTCTATCACCCATTTTCTTCATTGAAATATATTCAATAATTTCACTTGCACCTCATCATACAGAAGTTGTAGGTTTGGACGTCATGACTATACATTAACAAAAAGAAGCAAAAGGTCATGCATTTCATGTGACCCAGGTACCTCAAAAGCTACAACGAAATTTTGGAGTGTAAACAGGTTACTCTACTCATTTCAAACCAGTAGGTTGTTTGTGTGGTTGAAAGTTAAAACTTTAGAACTTCATGCTTTTGCAGAGGGCTTGTAAGATGGATTGAGAAAGTGATCACAGTATGCAATGAAACCTTAAGGCTGTGTTTCGTTCATGGATTGGGAGATGAATTTGGAAAGGGAAAGGGTACATTTCACACACCTTTTCCCTTTCCCTTTTCCTTTCCAAATCTCTACCCAAATCAATAAACCAACCACAGCCTAAACATCTTGGGATTGAAATTACATTAAGAACAAGTCTTCACCCAGAAAAAAAAACAGCAACTAAATTCTTAAAATCTGACATATGGGAATTGACAGAAAGGCATGAAAAAAAAAAAATCAGTAATTGAAAGCTGAATCTATGTTTTACCATTGCCATGAGTACACAACAATGAAGTTGAGTTACATAATACCTTTCTACAACCATTTGGAATAATAAACCTAAATCCAACATTTCAACAAGTGATACATCCTGCCAATGATATTTGATTTTGGGTTTCTCTACAACATTACCGTTCTTCTGACTCTACATACAACAAAAATTCCTATGCCACGAGACTGTTCCATATGAAGTAAAAACCAGTATCTTAATTTTCTTAACACCAACTATATTAACCAAAAAGTAAGCATTTTCACGAACAAATCAAGGAAAAAAAAAAACACTTTTGTTAATGTGTGTATTTATAACAAAAATTTCCGAGGAAAATAAACTCACAGCTTCTGATCATCGTCGATTTCAAGCTTCTTCTGGCAGCCAGTGGTCGGATTGGCGATATTGAACTGCAAAAACAGGTATGGATACATTAGATATGCATATAAAAGAGAATTAGGGATAGAGATAGAGAGCAACATGAAGAGAAAAGAGTGATCAAAAAATTGTGACGTTTGGAGATCGAACCTTCATGGTGGATGAATCGAGGCTTTGGCTTCAGCCGAGCAGTCTCGAGGAAACGCGGCGGCAACAATGGGAAGAAATGAGATTTAGGGTTTTGTCAGCTGCTCTTACACTCCGTATATATATATATGCTGTGTGATGATAAAGAGTGCGGGTTATTTACGGTCCTTTATTTTATGTTTTTCTTCCGGTTTTATAAGGGAAAATTATTCAATTTTTAAAAAATTAAATTTTTTTATTTTTTATTTTTTATTTTTATTGATTTTTTTTAATATTTTAACTACTTTTTTATTTTTATTTTTAGATATATTTAATATAAATACACTTAAAAATTATAATATTTATGAAATTTTTTTTTTTTAAAATTCACTAACAATGTATTTAGTTAGGTAATTTAAGAAAAGATTTGAAAAGAAAAAATAAAAAAGTAAGTGAACTACAAATAACATATATTTATATTTCACCTAATTTCACATATATTTTCCATTTCTTTTTCCAAATCTATTCCTAAATCTCATAACCAAACACAGCGTAAATATAAAAATACAATAATTCAATACATTTTTCATATTCTTATGTATTTATTAATTTTTTTAAAATATTTTATTTTTTAGATGTATTTAATTAAGGTGCATCTAAAAAAATAAAAAATTGTTTAAAATTTTAAAAATAGTCACTTAAAAATAAAAAAAAAATACCAAAAATAAAAAACTCAATTTTTAAAAAATTAAATTCAGAAAATTCAAAAATACTAATTATTTTCCACTTATAGGTCTTTTTAAAAATTATTATAAAATAGTAAAAAAAATTATGATTTTAATTATTAATATTTATAAAATTTATTACTATTTTTTTAATAATTTTTCTTTTATACTATTGTAATTCCCCAATCATATTTGATTTGATTTGATTTACAAAAATTATTTTTTTACAAAAATCCAGCTAAGACTTGGCAATAGGCCGCCAATTAGTCCAAACTCAAATCCATAGACTTCGACTAGTTAGGCCATCTCCAACGTTTAACCAAATCCATCACTAAATTTAAATTTGGTAAAAAAGTATACTTTGTTGGTCTCTAATGGTTTCATCAAAACTGTATCAAATTGAAAACATCTCAAATCCTTCACTAAACTGAGGACCTGAGTCAGCTTTCACCAGTTTACTATGCGTGAACATTGGGGGTAAGACCCATCGGATGTCTAGCCGGTTGTTCCCCGATCATCCTCTTCCATGAACAATTCCCACAAAAGTAGGCAACACAGAGTCTTGGAAAAGTGGTTTTGTGCGACCATGACTTTTGACTAACTTTAAGCCTAAATTGAGATGGGTTTCGAACACTGATTGAGGTGTGTCCGAGTGAAAACATGTTATTTGCTTGGGTGGTAATTCACTTCGTATATTTAATTGTTCAAACCATTTTCCAAGGGAATGTGAAATTGATTTCGAAAGAGGCTTTGGGAACACAATAGTTGCTCTGCTTTCTTCATCATCATTTAGCTTTGTACATTATAAATATAAAGCAGAGTATGTATGTATGTGTACGTGTGTGACCTTGTGAAACAAACAAAGATGTATGTGTATATAGTGATCCAAACAAAGAAAATAGAAGATAATAACAATTGATAAGAACAAAAGGCATCAAAAAGTTGCATGAGTGCATAAACATCAGTACAGAGAACATTTTCCTCAAGAAAACAGTCATATAGAATCTAGAAATTGAAGATATATATATATAGAGAGAGAGAGAGAGAGAGAGTTTGTGTTGGTAAGAAAGATATTTCCCATAAGACCAAGAATTTAGTTTCTTTCAATTTATGAGGGATGGAAGACAGTGTAGGTTTTGTTGCGGGTTCTCACAACCGAAATGAGCGGATGGTCATACATCGGGATGGAGAATCTGGTGTATATTATTGTTCTTAATGTTCTTCTTCTTCTGTAACTCCTAAGTTCCCAACCAAACAATGCTTCTCTTCTTTCATAATTATTATGACAAACAATTCAACTGTTGTTTTTTTTTTTAATTTTTTGCATTGGCTGGTGATCCACCGGGTCGACCGGTGATTTGATGAAAAGCCAAATTTCTTCATTGGAGCAGGCGATATCAAAGAGAGTTTTTACTCAAAATTTTACTCAAATTTAGTGAAAAAAAGTAATACATCGTTAGAGATGTCCTTAACAGATCGGGGTCGACCGACTCATCCTATATTTGTTGAGTGCAAATCCTGCTTATAGGCTACAAATATGGATTTGTAAGTTTGGGTCGTGCTTATCCTATTTGGGCCCAATATGAGTTTTTTTATTAAATTAAAAAGTAATCGGAAAAAATTCAAAAATTATAATATAATATTTTTAAAGATACCCTAACAATTATATTTGCATATTTAATAATGATAAAAAAAAAAAAAACTAAAGTTGAACTCTATTTATTTAATTAAAATACAAAATTATATTTATAGCATTACTAAATTAAAAGTAAAGGCGAGATAGATTGCATGCATCACTATATTTCAATTGGATTGACACATATAAACAAGTAAAGGCAAGATGGATTACATGCATCACTATATACCAATTAGATTGACACATATAAACTCTTCAATCCTTTGCATTTTCTATCCAAATAAACTATGTATACACGACAAATTAATAGAAAAAATAATAATATTACCAAACATAACAAAGCTTTCAACCGTAACAAAACTCAAATGGGTCTTTGATATGGGCTTATGGGTTGAGCCCATGGTCCAAGCCTTTAAAAGCCAGTTGGGGTGAGGCATGGGCCTTACCTCTCAACCCAAGCGTACTCCATGTTTTTACGATCAAGTTGGGCCATGGGCTGATGAGCCAGTCCAAGCTCGGGTTGGACCGTCGGCCATGAGCTTTTTTATGAGGCTTAAATCCACCTCTACTGCTTCAAATTATCTTATCTCTCCAAAAACAAAACCCACCACCACATTTTTCATCAACAAAGTGAATATGGTGTTTAAAATCATTGATGTTATAAAAATTAAGAAAATATAAAGTAGATAAAGTAATAAATTGTACAGTAAACAAAATAATAAACTTAACACAAAATGAAAAATGCTTGGTGGCCCGAATTTGTGTGGCCCGAATGACTCGAATGTATCAAAACGGCGTTGTTTTATTTTATCCCCAAAACAACGTCGTTTTGACACATTCGAATCATAAATTTTTGGGTCACCAAGCATTATAGAACACAAAATATAGAGATAATGGAGTTATTCAAGCACTCTTGTTTGGTTCTTTAAGAACCTTTAAATAAAAATCCTAGAATTTAGTTATGTTGTTTAATTCAATGATTAACTATATATTTCAGTATACTTCTCACTATTTCTTTCTTTCTCTTTTGATTTCAACTCTATCTTTTTCATCACTTCTTGTACATTTGAATGAATGAACGATCCCTCCATTAATATGAAAAAAATTAAGTAGTAAAATTCCTATTTCAAATATCAAACAGTAAAAACATTTACTAAACCTACTAAGACTATACATCAATAAATATGACCAACATGTCTCCACATGTTTCATAACAATTGAAACTTTGTAAGGGTTTCCATAATTTTAAGCAAGCTACTTGAACACAAGTCAATTATGATAATGCAATGCTCGCTTCCTATCATATTTTTTGGTAGGTTATACAGAACTCCAACATAATATGTGTTTCATAAATAGCAAATTCCATGAATTTCATGAGTTTTTTCTTGCCTTACATGAATACATTCATCAAATATCATGCCTATATGTAAGATTTACCATATTTAAAAAATAGTAAGATCTACCATTATCTTTCAGATAGGAAAATTCTCCCGTGTACAATACACATCTTATGCAATCCTATTACAAAATTACGTAAGTTTTCACGAATTTACATGAGTGATCTCACAAAAATGTGTAAGTTGAACATAAATTCACGTAAGTCTTAAGTTTTCACGAATTTAGGTAAATTTGTGTTCAACTTACATATTTTTGTGAGATCACTTATGTAAGTTTGTAAAAACTAAAGTAATTTTGTGATAGGTTAACATACGATATGTATTACATACCAGAATATTTCCATTTTAGATATAGTAAATTTTGCATGCATGTATGTATTTTGTAAACCAGCATAGAAAGTGTAACAAACTAATGATATTCACTCGATGACATATATCATTTTCATAATTTAATTCGTCTCCCTTCTAATCAAATGCATCCAAATAAAACAAATAAAAATTTTTGTGAAAAGTTTGTCAGGAATCATATTTTGGATGCCCTTCACATATGTTTGGAATGCCTAAATATAAAAAGGGAAATAAAATGAGTCTCTCATTACTTACAATTCAATACTAAATTAGCTAATATTAGAGGCAATAAAAGTTTCGATCATGATATTAGAGGCAATAATCTAATATCAGATTTTTACTTAATTTGAGAAAATGATTGTTGCTTAAGCAAATAATTAATTACTTTTCCATTCCAATCTGTTTTCAACTGGTGGAATCATGAGTACCCAAAATCATTCTCATTCCCCTTAAGATTCATGGCATCCAAACTAAAAAATAATATCAATAATTACCATACACAAGGAAAATTTTATGGTACATATGTCCTCAAAAAGTTTGTACCATATGCCTAATTATGCAGAGTAGATTGGAAAATTCTCTGGTATGCATTATAGACCGTATGCAACTCTATATAAAATTACGTAAGTTTTTACAAATTTACATAAGTGATTTCACAAAAACGCGTAAATTGAACACAAATTCAGATGTCTTAAATTTTCACGACTTTATGCAAATTTATGTTCAATTTATGTGCTTTTGTGAGATCACTTATGTAAATTCGTGAAAACTTACATAATTTTGTAGTAGAGTTATATACAGTATGCATTACACACCGAAATACACACCAAAATATTTTGTGATGTTTTTCATTATGACCCAAATGGTTTTAAAATTTTGTAGTTTTTGACTAGGAAAATGTTTGGTAGCTCAAAATTCTGTGGCTCAAATGGCTTAAATCTGTCAAAACGACGTCGTTTTACATTCAAAATCTGTCAAAACAACGTCGTTTTAAGTAGGGGTGAAATCGGTTCAGTTCGGTCGGTTTTTTCACTAGTTTTGCACCGAACCGATAAATTCGGTTTTGCATATTTGTGAACCGAACCGCCCAGAAAAGTGACATAAACCGGCGTGGTTCGGTTTATTACGGTACGATACGGTTTTTTTGGTTTTTCAGTTTTTTGGCTTTTTTTTTTTTAATCAATTCAAATCAATATTTTAATTTTTAAAATATTTTTAAAATATTTTAATTTTGTTAAGATTTCAAATATTTTAATATTTAAATATATTACGATTTTTTTAATTTTTTGAATATTTTTAAATATTTTAATTTCAAAATATTACGATTTTAATTTTTAAATTTTAAAATATTTTATAAAAATAAATTCAAACTCTATTTTATAAAAATATTTTAAAATATTTTAATTTAACTCAGAAACTTAAAATACAACTCATATTCTCAAATTATATTTTTATCAATTCAAATCAATATTTTAATTCAAATCAATTTAAATATTTTAAAAATATTTTTAAAATGACATAAGTCGGTTCGGTTCGGTTCAAAAAACCATAAACCATAAACCGAACCGAATGTACGGAAAAAAATAAATCGAACCGAACCGACCTATTGAAAACTTAAAACACCGACCGAAAACCATTCGGTTCGGTCAGTTTGATCGGTCCTTCCGGTTATTCTTTCACCCCTAGTTTTAAGTGATTTGAGCCATTTGAGCAATAAAATTTTGAACTACCTAGCATTGTTGTTTTGATTATGAACTGAATTGACCTTGACTAGGACTATAGTTATGAAGCTTTTTGTAGTGTGTTTTTCATTTTTTTTTTTGTTAATGAACCCATTTTGCTTTGGTTATGATCTAAATTAGTAAAAGATATGAACCATTGTAATTCAAATTTTAGGTTTATATTATATGCATCTTTTGAGAGGGCGTATGGTAGCCCTTCCCTAAACAAAAATGTACATCTCTGCTTTAGAGCTATCTTCTAAATTAACAGCCACACTAAACAGAACGTTCAGAATAGTAGAACAGAAAACAGAAAATGGATAAAAAGCAGGGTAATTATGAAGCTTTTGAAATGAAAGTGCTACAAGACACATAATTTACAATACATTATTGTATGGTACAATTGAAAAAAAAGGAAATGAAATGATCATTTCTTAAATATAGAACGACTACTCTCTTGTATATCAATGAATAATATTTTCATTTGCAATGCATTTTTCATCACTTTTTAGTAAACTGAACGTGAGAATAAACATTATGATAGATTGATTATTCTGTTTCATTTCATTCCAGAAAATCAAACACTAGCTAAAACAGCATATTAGAAATAAAAACACAATACAAATTCTATAGTTCCAGATCAGTTCAACACCCTGAAACATACAGATGCAACAATACCAACTACCTAATGACCAGAAAGCATCCTCAAACTAAAGAAGGAAACAGACCTGAGTGTCAACAAAGTTCTTTTGAGGGTGTTAGACTTCAAGGTTACCCATAAAACACTTAAAATTTAGCTACTATTATTTCATATTTACCACCAACACAACTAACCCAATGTTGTTGATCACTTTCCAGGGCTTTCTGGGAATGTGAAAAACAGGGGAAAAAGAAAAAGAAAAAGAAAAGACAAATAAAGGTAAAAAGCACACAAAATATAACCCAGAGTTGCACTATAGTAGAATGTGTCATCCGATTTGGTGGCAAAAACAGAATCATCAACTGCCTCACCGATTGTTATCACTCACCCTGAAGTATCTACCCCCAAAAAAAAAAGACTACAAAGAAAAATACGAACACAGATAAGGAAAACAGAAAAAACAGAAAACCAAACACGAGCCACAAGAGAGAACCAATGCCTTGTTCATTTAAATTAAAAGCTGATCTACACTCATAGCAGCCTGGCATAGGGTACTTGAAGAACTACAATAAACTACCTACCTGGACTACAAAATTTACCAATAAGATCCAACTGAATCCAAAAGATTTCAGTCATGAGAGAGAGAGAGAGAGAGAGAGAGAGAGAGAGAGAGAATTCTAAAATCATCCTGGACATCTGCATAATTCCCATAAGTTCGTCATGAAGGAAGGCCACCATTACATCACATTTCACATCATTTTTTTTTATAATTTCCCAACAAGATGCACAAAAAACAGATACATTACAAAACAAGAGTAATGACAATCCACAAATAATCCTCATATGACAATTTATCTTACACAGAATACTCATAGTAGTGGAAACAATACCTCAGTAAAATACAACTGATTCGTATACTTCGCTTACAAGGGGCCCACAAAATCACCGCTTGCTTCTATATCTTCTGTATCAGCATCATCCAAGTCATCCAGATCCATGCTGCCTCCAACAAAATTACCTCCATTTGTGGGCACCTCAGAAGGTTTCATCGCCTCCTGTATAATTCCCACTACCTCTTCAATGCCTTGGGATGGGTTATTTACATCATTGCTTTGATAGGTTCCCCCTTCCATCAATTCTATAGGCAAGTTCTTTAGGAACCATGGGTGTTTTTTAATTTCTGGAATTGTTATTCGCTGTGAAAGAATCAATGGAAATGGAAAACACATTAAGATAAATATAACCTCGCTTATTAATGAATCCGGTCTAGGAATCAGGTTCAGGTATGAACAGACGCTAAAGAGAATACCAAAACTTGAGCACGGCTCATTTATGAAATAACTTCAGCTTTTTAATAATCATTATATGTTGCTTGCCATCTCACAGTTGGAACCTACGTTACATGGACTTGGGTAAAATGCGAGTGTGTGTCCAAGTGTCTGATTTTCATAGACTTAGGCCATGTTTGTTTGGCTCCATAAGTGAGAAGATTAGACTAATAGTGAGGGAGGGCCACATAGAGAGTGTGAAAGGTTGTGATAAGATTAACACTCCAAGAGGACTAGCAATCCCCCTCCTCGATTGTACTAGTATGGAAGGAAACATATGGCTTAAAATATTAAATAATGGATTAAATATAAAATATTAATTAGAAATCTAGTGATGAGATTAATGGATTAAAATATTAAATAATATGGATTAAAATATTTCTAATATTTTTTTTTTTCAAACAATTTATTTGTGAAAGAAATATTTAATTTTTTTAATAAATACTAAAAAAATATGTTTTTTTTTTATTTATATTTAGTGAATTTTTAAATGATTTTTATACAAAATTTATATTTTTTTTGAGTCTCTTTTAAAAAGTATAAAAATAATTATTATTATAATATTAAAAAAATACTTAAAATTAAAAAATATAAATTTTATATATTAATACTATATATAGTATTACTACTCCGGTGGTATACAAACAAATACTATTTATGCTACATCTCCAACGTGATACCACCACACTAATAAGATACTGACTCAATCCCACCATACTCTTACGGCATTTTTGTTTGGACGGACTAGATAAGGGGGGATTATAATCCACCGGAGTGTTAATCCTAGGATATATTGTCTTCGGATTATTCAGTTGGATTAGATTTGTATCCTATATTTGTTTAGTCATGGGATTAAATATTTGGATTGGACTATTCTATTGAATCCTATATTTGTTTAAGATATTATGGAGAAGGATAAATGCTCAAAAGACTATTTTGCCCTTTTGAATTATTTACTAAATAATAGGAATATTAAGTACGCGTTTGACATGTACTAAAAAAGTGCATTTTTTTTTGCATATATACACTTATTTGGGTTGGGTCACATTAATCAACATCTATCAACATCTATTCTCTACTTTTCTATCCACTTTCTCTACTTTTCTACACATTTTTTTTTTAATTTTTATAAAAAGTCAAAAAGTGCACTTATTTAGATCATTCCAAACCAATTTTATTTAATTTTTTTACTAATAACTTTAAAAAAATTAAATAAATAGAATATTAATAAAAATTACATAAATTTATTTTAATTTGTAGTTGATATTTTTAAATTTTATTTTACTTTACTAAGTATAATTAATACCATATAATTATTAAAATAAATATTTTAATAAAGTATAAATAATTTAATAAATAAAATTTATTAAGTATAAATAATTTAATAAAGTATAAATAATTAAATAAATAAATAAATTTTATTTTTAAAAAGATATTAAATAGTAGAGGGTCAAAAATGTAATTTCACTACCTAATCCCCATGGGATGAGTTATCCTATGGATTGTGTGTCAAACAACCCCCCCCCGCCCCCCCGCCCCCCCGGCAGGGATAAAACAATCCCATATATTTGGGATTCATAGTCCGGTACAAAAATTTCGAATTAAACAACGGACTATTAGTCCGGATCGACTATTAGCCTTATCTCATGCTTGAATCCTCTCATGCTTGAATCCTTCAAACAAACACCACCTTAATCCCCTCCATCCTATGGAGCCAAACAAGCGAGGCCTAAGATATTGGGATATATATCCAAAATTACATATGGGTACGGAGATACATCATGGATACTGATATACATTGCATTGTATAAAATTTTTAGAATAAGATGTGGTGAATTATGTAGAAGTGTATTTGAAGTTAAAAAAAGATTTAGGAGGGAAATGAAATTTCAATCTCTTATTCATGTGAGAGCTAGAAATATTTCTTTATTAGCAACTATGAGTTTCTTCTTTTTCAAACACCGTAAAAATTAGAATCTATAGCGTCCAACATGGGTACAAGCGTCGACACATACCCCACAGTTTTACCCTTGTCAAATCCAAAGAGTCCATGTATAACACAGGCAAGCACAACATTTATCGGGGTATGCAGTAGTGTACTTGACTGGACTCTTAATAATTTTGTTCCAACAGTAGTAAATCAAGTTATTTGATAGACAATATTTACCTTTTCAGGGTTAGCCATAAAAATCCTGGTTAAAAGATGTCTACACTCGATGGAAATTTGGACATAATCTGGAATTGAGTAATGGACACTAAGAATCCGCTGTCATGAACCCAAAATTTTCAATCAGAATTCTACAATATAACAATAAAACAAATTGACATGGCAAATAGTTTTCCTTTCACTCTCATGAAAAGTTTGTAGTCTTACAACAATAGTGTTTCTGAAGTTTTTAGGATCAGCAGGATCTTCAAAGGGATAAGCTCCAACCAGCATCACATATAAAGTGACCCCACAAGACCAAACATCTGCAAGCTATAGTTCTTCATGATTAGACATACATAATAAGTTTCAAGAGACCCAAAAAAAAAAAAAAAAAAAAAAAAAATGAAATGCATGAACAAAGAACCATTGTGTACTTATATCACCTTTCCATCATATTCTTTTTTTGACAAGACCTCGGGTGCAATGTAGGCTGGTGTTCCGACAGTTGATTTTGGTTGAGAATGAAACACAGATGACTGCGAAACGAAGCCATAAAATAAGAAGATTTCAAGAAAAAAAATGGGGTTGGCATAACTGGTGAATTAATTACCTTGGAGTACCCAAAATCACATATTTTGACACGTGGTGCAGTGCTTCCATCTAAAAGTGTATTTTCCAGCTTAAGATCTCTGTGACAGATTTGCTGCAACAGATAAAACTCTGTTAAAACTAACACTACTGAACACAAAACCACAGCTCATTTATGATGGGGAAGATCAAAGATAATACCATTGAATGACAGTAGCTGACCCCTGATATCAATTGTTGAAAAAAGAATCTTGCCTGATGCAGATCAACAAAAGGAGCCCTGAATTAGTTGTATTGATAATTTTGAGGAATAAGAAGCAATGAGGTTGATGTTGCATTAAATTGCCAGGGAAAAACTATCTTCCTCAAAAAAAAAGTTAGAAATTATGAGATCAATTTCAAGGTTAATATGTTCCTTTCTGAGTGAAGGTAATGATTTCTTGCTCACTTTGAAGGTCATGCTGAATCTTTTTAGTATCTTATATACATTGTATGTTTACATGTTCACAATCTTTTAAACACACTATGTGGAGCACATTCAGGCTTCAGCAGCAACATACTACAGTGGTTTACATATTATCATAACTACATAGAACAGGAAAGGGACATCAGATTGAAATGATATCATGCAAAAGAAGAATGAAACCCAGGTCAAAATGATAATGTAAGATGCTTGGAATCACTTCTGAAAATTGTATTAATCTGCTGCACATAGTGGGGAGTCATTTCAAATTGAATGAAAATTGGATGGACTCGATTCAAATGTCATGTAGACACCATGTATGATATGAATAATTTCCTTCCCAATAGCAATATAAGCAAACCTTCGTGGTTCAAGATTTTCAGTGAACTTTCCCCTTTTTACTTTACCTCATCCTCGTTGAATCTGCCAGCATTGCATATCCTCTGGAAGAGCTCTCCTCCCGCAGCATACTCCATAACAATTGCTAGATGAGTGGGCGTTAACAAAACCTGCAAAGAATGGTCCCAACTCAAAACATCAAAAATTAAACCCATTTCACTCCATACAAAGTACTCATCCATTTTATTTTCTTATTTTAAACTGCTGAAATTAAATTCAATAGGAATCAAATCAATTTTAAGAACTACTTTAATACTTGCCAATCCTGTCTTGGGGAACTGTAATGAGTACAGTAAGCAAACCCAAGCTTAAAGTACTAACTTGACCAGAAAATTAAAACAGAGGTTTCATATTGGGTTATTAGAGCATATCCAATCCTTACTCTCTCTTTTTTCATCAAATTTGAGTGAAATTTTGGTTAAAAGCATAGTCTGACATGAACAGGCATGGCCCTGAGATTTTCGGGACCCAAAGCCGATAATCAACTAATAAATTTTTGGGGCCCTTCACATTTTTTTTTTCATGGAATGAAAAAAAAAATTTGAAAGTAAAGGGCAAAAGATTTGTGTCAAAATCACAAAAAATACTTAGCATTACATTACAATAACTAATAAGTATCGTTTAATCCTCACTTTTCTTGTATTTTTAGAAGTAAATAAATCAATCATACTTGCATAATTTAATTTTTTTGCGAAATCATTTTCAATGAATAACAATGCTAATTATTTTAAATGAGCCTTTCAATTTTTTAATGGATTAATTTATTTTAAGTGAATTTGGGCCTTCCTTAATTTTTTTGGATTTAAAAATATACTTAATATATTAGACTAAACTATAATAAGAGAGACTCCTTTTTTGGGTCTATTTTCCAATGGATAACAATGCTAATTTTTTTGAATGGCCTTTCAATTTTTTAATGGGTCAATTTATTTTAAATTAGTTTAGGCTTTTTTTAATTTTTTTAAACTTAAAACATACCTAATATATTACACTAAATTATAATAGGAGGGGGGCCCTTTTTTGAGTTTATTTTGAAGGGCCCTAGGCCATGGCCTTTTGGCCTATGCCCCAGGGCCGGCCCTGGACATGAACACCCCAATCCTTAATCGTTTTTTTTGGTCAAAAGTTGCAGAAAAATTACAAAATTATCCTAAAAATATGTTTAACCATTTTTTATGAAAGAATTTAAATTGGATATAAATGGCAACTTCCGAATTCAAATTGGATGCCTTTCAATTCCAATTCCACTGTTTGGTATATTACATTAGATTTTAAATTAAATTTGAAATACATGCCCAAACTCCACATATATGAAAAGGCAATTTTTTTTTTTTTGGAATTCGACAGATCGAGAGGGCTAATTGATATCCATTTCTTGTGCAGCCAAACATTTCCAAGACAATTAGCTCTATAAAAATAAGCTCATTAAACAGGGAGAGGGAAAAACAGTGAAACGGATCATTTCCAAATATGAAAAATATATCACTATCAAACACTCCCAATACCCAAAATGGACCAAAACAGAAGAGTCTAACTCCAAAATTATACAAGCAGACAAAAATTAATAACAAACATAACAAATTCTCATAGTATGTGACAAAAGTTAATGACAAACCTCTTTAAATCTAACTATATTGGGATGTTTCAATGATCTGTGATTCATGATCTCCCTCTGTACATGTTCATCAATCTGCAGCAAAAAAAGAACCTCAGAATAAACCCAAAAAAAAAAAGAAAAAAAAAAAAGACCCAGATGGGAAAAATGATAACCCAGATGGAATAAAAGCATGAAATTAAGAAGGAAAAAAAAAAAGAAAAAGAAAAAAAAACCTTTTCGCCTCTCTCGATTAATTTGACAGCAAAGAGCTCTCTGGTCCACTTATCTCTAACAAGCTTGGCGACCCCAAAGTTACCAGACCCTATATCTTTCACAATTTCATAGCGTTCCATCACTTACGAACTATCAAAAGGGATTGAATACAGACAGTCTTATCTCTCTCTCTCTCTCTCTCTCTCAGTTGTTACTGTTCTGGTTTTCTCCAAAAGGACTATGAATGACCACAAGTCAAAAATGGGGGGTTTCCTGGGGTTTTGTTACGACTATTATTGGCTGTTTTCTACGAGTTTATCAGCTCTCTACAAAAAGTAGACTTATAAAATATTTATAGATTTATAAAAGAAAATTATAATTTTAATTATTAAAATTGATAAAGTTTATCATGATTTGAATACAGTAAAATTAACGGGCGTGTATTTGAAGAATTTTTCATTTTGGGTGAATTACAATAATTTTCAAAATATATATAATCAATTTCACAAGTTTAATATGAAGATTTAGAAAAAATATGATTAATTTCACGCTTTTATATAATTTTATATTATACATATTATATTAATTTCTTTTGAAATTTTAATTCATATAATAATTATATTAATTTTTTGTCAATAATGAAAAAATGATATTGTCATATATTTTTAGTCAAAAAATATATATTTATCTTTATTTATCGTAATGATTACTCACCATTTTCAATAGTTTCAGACGTTTTAATCTTATTAAAATAATGGTTAGTGATTAGTATAATTATGTCAAAAAATATATAATTAATTGTATTTTTTCCCAACCTTAGAGAAGGTGAGTGTAATTTACCCTTAATATAATTATCTTGACTTGTTTGTAAGTTAAGTAGTTTTTATGATTATTAAATTTTAAATTATCAATTACAAAATTTCTATAAAAAAATTGAAAATTTATTTGTTAAAATTTTTGATAATTGGTGAAAAATCAAACATGCTTGGTTAATTAAGACAAAAGATTTGAGACTTTTTTTATTGAAACATATTAAGGTTTCAAATAACTTTTAAAAAAAGTTAAAATTTTAACTTAATAAATCTTTTTTCGCCAAATAAAGTTTCAAAAAAAATCAAGGTTATAACTTAAAACTGTAACTAAGCACCATTAATCAATTTTTTTTTTTAAAAATAAATAAACAAAAGTTGACTTACAAGTATTACCAATGAGTAGTGTTATTCTAATCCAAAAATTAGACTCACTTTTCAAATCTAATGATATAATAATCTATTAAAATATGTAAGGCAACTCACTCTCTCTCTCTCATTTTCTCATATGTTATATTAACCAATTTAAGGGGGCCAAATTACACAACGCATAGTGGGCCAAGGATAGAAGACGGCCCACTTCGATACAGGCCGAGCCAAGAGTTCGACCCTAGCCCTTTGCCCACTCTGAAGTGCGGCCAAGCTAAGGGTTTGGCCCTAACCCTTTACCCTCTATGAAATGCAGTTGAGCTAGGGGTTCAGCGCTAGCACTTTGCCTACTATAAAGTGGGCCGAGTTCTTGAAGGACAGTCTGATGCCATGATGACAAAAAGGACATCCCTACAAACACTGTTTTGTTCCTACCTACTCAAAACGTGGAAACACAGGAGGATATGGGGAACATGAAGCACACATACTGAAAGGGCTGAATGTAAAATAGGTTAGATCCAAGCGTTGGGCAGGTCCAATCCTCTAAGCCCAAAACCAAGCGGGTCAGGTGAACATGTGGGCAAGGTAATTAAGCCCAACTCCATGATCAATGGTCTATTCAAGTCCTCAAGCACTTGGGGCTAACTCGCAGTGGAAATGCCAGTCTAGCAGCGATGCTGGGCTGGGCCGAGCTGCAGGACTTAATCTATGGACTGAACTGATTAGTCGAACCCATCATTAGAACCAAAGTGGGTCGAGCCCATACAAAGATATCCGAATGGACCAGCCCATCTCTACAAACGGTCTTGTGAAAGGCTGAGCCGAGGCACAACGGTACCGAGCTGAGGCCACCTCTTAGAGAAACGTGGAAGCTATGAATGCATGCACATGGAGGATGCCACCTCAGCTGGTCCCCTCCCCCTAGAATCATGGAAATAGTTGATCAACGGAATGTGATCTGTTACAAGCATGGTTACAATGAGTATATGCATACATTGTCAACTGCCCAATGGTCCCCTACTTGGAGCAATGTTAAAAGGAGCCTAGCAGCACCAAAGCTTCATGAAACCATCTTGGGCAACAAGCAAAGTTTTCTATATAAGCCTCACTCTCTTCACATTGAAGGTATCTGATCTTAACTTGAGAACAACCGAGTTTACTCTTTCATTTCCTCTCTCTACACCTAGAGAGAGTCCTTCATCTTCTTCGATCACTCATTCCCACGGTGGAGGGGTTTTCCGACCAACCCCGGCCAGACAGCCTTGACGGTGTTCTGTGTAGTAGGTCCTCGGTTCCTGGACAGTCCATTCAGTTGCGGAGCTTCGATCCACAATCATCTAGTGCGGTATTCGATACGCACAATTGGTGCAGTGAGTGTGGAGCAGCTTCATCTTTGAGTTCTGCACCTGATTCCGGCGATGGGAATTGAGGACATTCCATCATCGGCATTGACTCCACAAATGGAGAAGACGAAGGACAAAGGCTTGGCGCTCCCGATAGTTCTGGAAGAACAGACCGGAAACAACAACTGGACTTCTAAATCTATTGAGCATCAACTGCCTTTCATTAGAGGTTATTCTCACCATTTCCTATTAGAGAAGGATTACAGAGATAGAATCATTGATTCCATGGGAATGGAGATACAGGAATTGAAAGCACAACTCAAGAAGATGATGGGAAACCCAATGGAGAAAAGGACCGACACAGAACCCTCTCGCTTGCGTCGGAGAAGTCCATCATTGGAACCACCAGGGAAGAAAGTTCCTAGAAATAATTCTGGGCAGCGAAGTTAGCCAACTCCGATGCAAAGTGAAACAGCGAGCAGCCATACCGTAGTTCGCGCCAGAAGAAGGCTAAGAGGCGAAAAATGGTCAGCCAGCAGACGGAGTATCCTATTCATCCTCAAGATCTCCGTACCTGGTTAGTTGGGAATAGAGAAAATGAATAACAATGGGAATAGGAAGTTTAACATCTTGATCACACTCTTCATCAGAGGGAGCACTGAGCACTGAATTGGCTCGTCTCCTCTTCTTTTTCTCCTGTATCTCGCACTTTCAGACCATGCTGTAAGTGCAGTACTGATTTGCAAAGTGGAAAAGGAACAGAGGCCGGTGTATACAGCAAGACTCTCCTAGATGCTGAAACATGGTACCTACCATTGGAAAAACTAGCTTACGCCCTACTCATTATCTTAAGGAAGCTACAACACTACTTCTAGGGTCATACCATCAATGCCCTCACCGAGTTCTTTCTCAGATCTGTCTGTGGCCGAGCTGATGTCTCGAGCCGAATGACGAAATGAGCGGTCGAGCTTAGTGAGTACGACATTCGGTATTAGCCCAGAACAACAATAAAGGCCCAGGTCTTGGCAGACTTTGTCGTCGAATTCGCCCCCGCCCAGACCATCGAACGCCTGAACTTCAACTCGGTACAGGTGTCATGCACCACCGAACTGAGAAAACAATGTGCTTTGGAAGTATGAAAACTCTTCATTGGAGACATCTGAAAACTCTATGTTGACGGATCATCTAATAACTGAGGCTCGGGGGCAGGGGTGGTACTTACTCATCTCTTCAGAAGGACTCATCTCGGAACACGCTCTGAAGCTTGGATGGAAAGCCTTTAACAACGAGGCGGAATATAAAGCACTATTAGCTGGTTTGTGTAGTGTCGAGCACTTCAACGCGGATGAGCTCCTGGTTTTCAGCGATTCTTAGTTGGTCATCAACCAACTCATTGTGATCTATGAAGTAAAAGATGAAAGAATGGCTATGTATGCAGACAAAGCCAAAGACCTAGTCAAGAAATTTCGGTCCATACGGATCAATCGAGACAGAAATAACCATGCTGGTGTTCTAGCTTGTCTTGGCTCATCAGTGGAAACCAAAGATGCTGGAAAGATTTGAGTCGAGTTTTTGTCGGAACCGAGTACTACGTCTCCAGATTCAGTCCTCTGTACGAACTTAGGACCAAGCTGGATGGATCCAATACTTAGTTTTCTGAGATCTGGCACTCTCCCCAAAGACAAGAAATAGGCAAACAAAACCATCATTAATGGCGTAAAGAAGCGGCTCGAAAGTGCAAAAAGGAAATGGGTTGAAGAGTACCCCATGTGTTGTGAGCCTATCAAACAACGGCACGACACTTGACTGGGGAAACTCCTTATTCCTTGACCTACAGAATGAAAGTTGTTATTCCACTGGAAGTCGGTCTCCCTACCATCTGATCAGAACTGTTCGAAGATATAAGTAACGAAGAAGCCATTGCTCAAGCACTGGACATGGCAGAAGGCTGAAAAGAAGCAACACTGATCAGACTTGCAACCTATCAGCAGTAGCTTATCAAGAGTTTCGATAAGAAAGTTCTCCCAAGACAATTCACACCTGGAGAGTTAGTTTTGAGAAAAGTCATGGATCACAAAAGGGTGTCTAGCAAAGGAAGTTCAGGACCTAACTGGGAGGGGCCTTACAAGGTTACAGTCGTTGCTGGAAATAGAGCATACTACCTGGAGAATCGCAAGGGCAAAGCCATACCTTAACCCTGGAATATAGCAAACCTCAAGAAGTACTATCAGTAGACTATCCCCTCTAAATATCTATCAAAGTGGAATGACATTTGTCTTTTGATCAATGGAAGAAGTTTCTTTGCTTCCTTGAACATTTGTTTCCAGCACCTGTATAGCCTTAAGGCCAAAACAGATTGATCAACTTAGCCCCTAAGATTCAAGTTTCGGGGTTCAAACTAAAGATGGTTTGGACTAAGGTAGAGTTAGCAATAACTCTTGGAATAAGCTTCATTGGGAATGAACGGATTTTAGCAAAGTCAAGGAGTGACTTTTGGAATTAGCTTCGGTTTTTACCAAACGGAATTAGCTTTGGTGCTTATCAAACGGACTCAGCTTTGGTGTTTACCAAACGGACTTAGCTTTGGTCTTTACCAAACAGAATTAGTTTCAGAGCGACCGAACGGACTTTGGTTTTGGTTAGCACTCAAAGAAGCCAAGTGGAATTGCTTGGTAGAATTATGTTTGGCAACTAAATGAAACTTCGCCAAGTGGAATTGCTTGGTGGAAACTGCACTAACATTTTTTTTTCTTCTTAATTGATCATTTCTTTTATGGAAATCACAAAATTTTTATAGTCACAAACGACTCTTTCTTAAGTACAAGTACATCAATACTTCAGTACTGCTGCATACAAACAGAGTTGGAACAAACTAGGCTAAATTCTATTGGCACTAGTCTTACTCAACTCCAGCTGGGGGCAAACAATTGTTTTTTCAAACCAACCTAAACCTGAATAAGACACCTCTTTATACCTTTATCCCATTCAAATGCACTTATGCTATCAAAGTTGCAACAAACTTAAACAGTTTTGCCTATAGAGCACAATCTTCAGTACCAATCTTACTTAGCTCCAGGTGGGGGTGAACAATTGTTTTTCAGAACCAACCTGGACCTAAGTAAGACCCTCTTCTTTCATTACAAAACCAAGCACAGTCGGACAACATATTCGTTAACCAGACCGAGCAGCTATTTGGCCCTGGAGGTCCCAACAGTGCTTGGCTGTGGGCAAACAGTATAGATAACATTCAGACATAGAAGCAAGAAAACATCAGATTGCAAAATCAAAAGGAAAATTCGATCATCCAACTAAGGCACAGTTGGCCTCACAAACATCAACAAAAAAGAAGAAAATTGTCTTAGCAAATATAAGGGGGCAACTCGTCAAGAAGACCGAGATTCAATACAGTAGAAAGCAAAAAAAAGAAAAGCAAAATGTGAAAAACTTCAAATTGTTTCAAAGATCACTTCAACTTTCATCACAAGGGAGAATCTCAGGAGTAGGGTTCACAGCCTTGTCCAAATCATACTTAGGAGGAGAGACAGATGAAGCTCCAACATCTTGGCAAACAGGGACCTCCTTGACCACCTCCTTTGCAGCGTCAATCTCTGGGATCCCATCTTCTTCAGTATGCACTGTCTTGTTGGCAGCATCACTCTTTGAAGTCTTGTTCGCAGAGCCAGTACCTAGAGATCTTTGATTGGGGAGTAGCAGGTGTGGTAGCAGTTTTCAAGCTCAAGAATTTGGAAGGAACATGGATGTCCTAGAACAAAAGGGACTCCTTAAGAACCTAGGCAGCAGTTAGGGCACTTGTCCAGCCTTTGAGAAAAAGCTTGTCATACAGAATCACGTCCTTTTGTATAGAATCGGTGCATTATCTCTGCACACCAGTACCACGCTGTCACGTGTCACCATAAAATGACACATGCAGAGCGCGTGTGTCAGGATTGAACTGTCACCAAGGTCGAACTGGAGCAGATTCAAAGTGATGCGACGGTTGGGGTATTGAACAGTAGCTCCCCCCAAGGGAAACCTTAGCGCGAGCTAGGGGGCAAATGAAAGGGCTGAATGTGAAGCAGGTCGGATCCAAGCCTTGGGCAGGTCCAATCCTTTAAGCCCAAATCCAAGTGGGTCAGGTGAACATGTGGGCAAGCTAATTAAGCCAAACTCCATGATCAACAGTCCATTCAAGTCCTTAAGCACTTGGGCCCAACTCGCAGTGGAAAAGCCAGTCCAGCCGCGATGCTAGGCTGGGCTGAGCTGCAAGACTTAATCTATGGACCGAACTGATGGGTCGAACCCATCATTAGAACCAATGTAGGCCGAGCCCATACAAAGATATCCGAATGGGCTAGCCCATCTCTACAAATGGTCTTGTGAAGGGCCGAGCCGAGGCACAACGGTACCGAGTGGAGGCAACCTCTTAGAGAAACGTGGAAGTTATGAATGCATGCACATGGAGGATGCCACCTCAGCTGGTCCCCTCCCCCTAGAATCACAGAAATAGTTGATCAACGGAATGTGATCTGTTACAAGCATGGTTACAATGAGTATATGCATACATTGTCAACTGCCCAATGGTCTCCTACCTGGAGCAATGTTAAAAGGAGCCTAGCAGCACCAAAGCTTCATGAAACCATCTTGGGCAACAAGCAAAGTTTTCTATATAAGCCTCACTCTCTTCACATTGAAGGTATCTGATCTTAATTTGAGCACAACCGAATTTACTCTTTCATTTCCTCTCTCTACACCTAGAGAGAGTCCTTTATCTTCTCCGATCACTCATTCCCACTGCGGAGGGGTTTTCCGGCCAACCCCGGCCGGGCAGCCTTGACGGTGTTTTGTGTTGCAGGTCCTCGGTTCCTGGATAGTCCATTCAGTTGCGGAGCTCCGATCCACAATCATCTAGTGCGGTATTCGGTATGCACACATACCAAACCTGCATATCAGAGTATCACGTGGGCATGTCGTCCTTCTCCAATGAAGAGCTACCTAGTAAACAACAAAGGAGACATGTGGCAAAGAGAGACGGACTTGGGAAGCAAGACATCTCCCCTTATATAAAGTAATCTCGTTTACCTTTACAAGAATCTCGATTTCAATACTCTCTTTCTACATTGATCTTCTCTACCTTCTCTCTATACTTTTGACTTTACTATCGGAGGGGTTTTCCGACCTAACCTCCGTCAGGTAGTCTTATCGTTTGCTACCTTGTGCAGTTTTTCCGTGGAAAACTGTCCTTAGCTCCAAAGCTTTACTCCTCTCTATAGTGTAGAAATCACCGCTACATACTAATCATCTCACTTACACATTATTGGATTTAGAAAGTGGAAGTAAACTTGTATATCACTTTCATTACAATATATGGATGACCATTATATTTTCTTAATTTTTAAAGCACATAATAATATATTCTCTTTCCATAATTTATTTATTAGTTGTATGAATGCAAATTAATATTATCACCTCTTTAAACAAAAATGCATATTTTACTTTTAATTATTCATATGTGGACAGTATGCACACCACTTGCATTCATTCTATTTGGCTTTAGTTTTATTTAAAGAAAAGCCAATACAATTATATTAAGCTTATGAATTTTTTATTTGTCAAACTGCATTATGGCCAATTACACCACAATCTTTGTCATTTGTGTCGTAGGTTAATTTGACCTAAGTACGTCTAATTGTATCAATTTTACCTTTAATATTTGTATATTTTGTCAATTTAATTTAATTAATAACATTAGTTAAGAAATTAGAAAACAAATAAATGGCAAAATAATTCATTAAAAAATGGACCATTTTAATTGGACATCTTCCTAACCATCACTATGATGATAGTGAATGAACTATTTTGCCTCTTAATTTCATTTCATCTTCAAAAAAGATGTTATAAATTAGACTATGGGAGTATTTGATAATCTGATTCAACACTTAAAACTGAATATATTATGTAATAATCAATTACGCCCGTTTGACAACTATAGTTGATATCACTTAAAAATTTAGGTATATCTTAAAATGTATGCTAATTTTGTTTTTGTTTTTTTAAATTAAGTCATATATATGAAATTTACTTAATTCTGACTGAATTTATAAATACTAAGCATAAGTATCGATATACACTATTATAAATTATTATCACTACCACCACCACCACCATCACTACCATTGCTACCTCCACCATTGTCACCACTACCATCACCGCCATCACTTCTGCTATCACTACCTTCATCACCATTGTCATTGTTGCCATAAGCACTACCATCATCTTACTATAACTATCATCGCTACCGCTACCGTTATTGCTACTACCACCATCAATGCTACCACTACCACCACCACCACCACCACAACCACCACCAACACCACAACGCCACCGCCGCCACTATCACAATATAAAAATCAAAATATACAATTTGAAAATAATAAATTTTAAATTTGATCTTAGACATATCAAATAATTTATTTTTAATTCAGTACTTTTATTAAACAACTTTTTAGCTTAAAAAATTCAGCATTCATTTTTCAATACTTAATTTTCAAACTTCAATTTTTAGTTTTGAACTTTATCAAACACCACCTAAATTGACATATTGTGAAAAAAAATTATAATAAAATTGATGCAATTAGAATTGGGGACTAAATTGATACAAAAAATAAATTATAAGACCTGTGGGTATAATTTGTCTTCAACATTTTTTACCCCTTTTTTTTCACTCGGATGATTGTGGGTATAATTTGTCTTCAACATTTTTTACCCTTTTTTTTTACTCGGATGATTTTGGAGAAGCTAGGCAGTTAACACATTTAACGCACCTATTAAACACATACAAATAATAATAATAATGGTAATAGCCATTTAAATAATAATAATAAATACAACTTGTTATTAGGGCTGCAAATGAACCGAATTATTCATGAACAAGCTCGGCTCGGCTCATTAAGGGTTCGGCTCGGCTCAAGTCGACTCGTTTAGTAAACGAACCAAGCTCGAGGTGGAATATTAGATTCGTTTAGTAAACGAGCTGAGTTCGAGCTCGAGTAAGCTCGGCTCGTTTATCTTTATTTACATTATATAATAAATATATTATTTATATATTAAATAATAGTAAAAATACATAATTTATATATTAAATAATATTAAAAAAATCTTATCGAGCCAAGCCGAGCCGAACCGAGCGAGTCAAACTCGAGTTTCATTAATATTAATAAGTTGAGTTGAGTTCGAATCCAGTTACTTATCGAGCTGAGCTCGAGCTTGATAAACGAGCACGATAAGCAAACGAGCCGATGTCAAGCTCAGCAAAACTCGGCTCGGCTCGGTTTGTTTGCAACCCTACTTGTTACTATACCAACTAGAGCGTTTTCAAGAGAGGAGGCAAAGGAGCATCCTAAGGTATTTTCGTTAGTGCAACTGGTTTTCTACTTCGGCAAGCGGCTCTATATCAAACGAGATAAAATGTCTATTTTGATTTTGGCTCTCTATAATTAGTTAGTCTTCATTGAGA
This sequence comes from Camellia granthamiana, assembly GCA_036172215.1. Taxonomy (NCBI): domain Eukaryota; kingdom Viridiplantae; phylum Streptophyta; class Magnoliopsida; order Ericales; family Theaceae; genus Camellia; species Camellia granthamiana. The sequence continues at coordinate 75,423,654 of CM069910.1, forward strand.
AGCAAAAGGATTTCTCACTGAAATTGTTCCCTTCATCTGTTCAAGTACTCTTCTTTTGGTTGGTTTTGTGTTTGAATATTGCATCCAATTGATTTGATTTTGTGTTTGCATATCACAATTTGAAAATATGATCATTTAAAAATATTTAAAAAATAATAATTTAATATATTTTTTTAAAAAATAATTTAATTGTATATCTTACAAATGTCACGTCAATATAGGCAATATGTCATGAAAAGATTATTTATTCATTTATCTATGTTTATACTTTTGGGCGATGTACGTGTAGGTCCTAATAAGTGGGCATATTATCCAATAGGTCCTATAATAATTAACGACATTTTTCATCAAACACTATTAAAAAAGTTACTAATTGTTAATTTTCAGTGACAATTTGAAAATTTTATTATAAAAAATGTCACTAATTATAAATTTTAACAACAGTTTAAAAAAATCGTCACAAAAAACGTAATTAATTTTCAACTTTCAGCAACAGTTTGAAAATTTTGATACAAAAAAAATCACTAGTTATAAGTTTTTGCGAAATTTATAAAAACAGTGATAAAAAAGCCACTAATTGTCAATTTTTAGCGATATATCCAAAAATCGTCACAAAAAATTATTTTTAGTGATGATTTTACTAAGATTTATTTTCAACAGGACTTGATGGGAATTAAGTTAAACTACTATGACTTATTGGTAGTTTATTTTATAATTTTTTTTTCTTTTAAAAATTAGTTAAGTTAGTTTGATTGATTAGCTAAAATAAAGAGTATGGTTGGAATGTACACTGACTAAACTAGTTAGGCAAACTAAAAATGATACTTTTCTGTGTATTTTTGCAAGGTATTTTGCCTCCTACTCTTGGAGTTGCTCTTACATGAGTATTTTTAGGCTAGAAACAAATGAAATTGTGATGAATAGTTTAAATTCGCCTCTTTTAAACTCGTTTGAATTCGATTAATTTACTATACAAATGAGTTGAAACTCAATTTTTAAGCTTGTTTACTAGTTGAGCCGAACTGAAATAAACTCAAACTTGGCTTGTTAAGTGTCATGAACATAAATAAAATGAATTAATAATTATTTTAATAATATATCAAATAGTTTATTCTATTTATATTTTGTGTTTGTATAAATTTACATATTTAATTGATGAGATTTATTAATATAAACATTTTTTTTGATATTTTGCTGGTAATTTTTTTTCCTTTTTTCTCTTAATAGACAAAGTAATTTAAAAGTTTTTTTTTTCCTTAAAAATTGGAGCTCAAATTGGTGCTCAATTCATTTATGTAATCAAGTTAATTTTGATCAAGCTTGAGCTCAAAGTCAATTTTTTAAACTCGACTATTTCTTAACCGACTGAGTTCAATTATTTAAACGTTTGACACGTTTGTAGATTGCATGAAGACATTGAAAATGATCAAATACTCCAAACTTGTTTGCACTAATGCATCTTAGTGGTCAACTACTATGGGGGAGGGGGGTCACTGCTGTGAGCCCCGCCCTGCTGTGCCTGCTTTGACGCCAAAAACGGCATGTTTCATGTGTTTTTGGTTTGACAAGTACAGTAATTTGATTTGTTCTCTATGAATGGGTTGGGAAAAACATAATTGTATGTTATAAAATTTTCTTTTTTTTTTATGCCAATTTTTTTTTTATGTAAATTATTTTATACATGTTATGTATTTTTGTGACAAATATTATATAATTTTTTGATAAAATTATGACAATTTATGATTCAGAAATAAAATTATGCATTTTGTGATAATATTACGATCTTATGGTTAAAAAATGTTTGAATAAAAAAAATATTTAACCTTAACTTAATTTTTGAATCATAAATTGTCATAACTCATAAAAAAAAAAAAAAAAAAAAAAATGACATAACATTTGGCAAGAACCATATACACACTTATTATGCAAAGTTTTGATATATGTTTTATATTTTTGCCACAAATGTTATGTCATTTTTTAGTTGAGTTACGATAATTTATAATTTAAAAATTAAGTTAAGGTTATATATTTTTTCATTCAAACATTTTTTAACCATAAAATATGTAACATTATCACAAAATGTATAATTTTATTTCTCAAACACAAATTATCTTAACTCTATCAAAAAATTATATAATATAACCTTAACTTAATGTTTGAATCATAAATTGTCGTAATTCATCAAAAAAAATGACATAACATTTGGCACATTGTGAACCATATACCCTTATTAAGCAATTTTTCGATATATGTTTTGTATTTTTGTCACAAATTTTATGTCATTTTTTAGATGAGTTACGATAATTTATGATTCAAAAGTTAAGTTAAAGTTACATATTTTTTTCATTCAAACATTTTTTAACCATAAAATATATAACATTACTACAAAATGCATAATTTTATTTATGAAACAAAAATTGTCATAACTCTATTAAAAATTATATTATATTTACCACAAAAATACATAATAGGTATGTGGGGACATAATTTTGAGTTGTTCGCGTGACTTAGGTGGTTAGCTGAAATGCCACATAAGTGATTCTGATTAGTCGATGTGTGGTCAAACCACATCTGAATCCGATATTTTCAAATGAGAGACTAGAGTCCTAGATGATGATAGACTTTCTATTTGGGTAAGGTTAGACTCTTGATAGGGTTGATTTTAATCCAAATAGGAGGAGTCTTGGATAATTGATATTCTTGTGAAGAATAGTCCTATGAAGTAAAACTTCTAGGAGACGAGGGCACTGCTGGCTATAAAAAATTATCATAACTCTATCAAAAAATTATATAATATAACCTTAATTTAATGTTTGAATCATAAATTGTCGTAATTCATCAAAAAAAATGACATAACATTTGGCACATTGTGAACCATATACCCTTATTATGCAATTTTTCGATATATGTTTTGTATTTTTGTCACAAATTTTATGTCATTTTTTAGATGAGTTACAATAATTTATGATTCAAAAGTTAAGTTAAAGTTACATATTTTTTTCATTCAAACATTTTTTAACCATAAAATATATAACATTACTACAAAATGCATAATTTTATTTATGAAACAAAAATTGTCATAACTCTATTAAAAATTATATTATATTTACGACAAAAATACATAACAGGTATGTGGGGACATAATTTTGAGTTGTCCGCGTGACTTAGGTGGTTAGCTGAAATGCCACATAGGTGATTCTGATTAGTCGATGTATGGTCAAACCACATCTGAATGTGATATTTTCAAATGAGACTCTAGAGTCCTAGATGATGATAGACTTTCTATTTGGGTAAGGTTAGACTCTTGATAGGGTTGATTTTAATCCAAATAGGAGGAGTCTTGGATAATTGATCTTCTTGTGAAGAATAGTCCTATGAAATAAAACTTCTAGGAGACGAGGGCACTGCTGGCTATAAAAGTAAAGTGCCCCGTGGGTATAAGGTATGCTTTTACTTATGCACTGTTATTTGAGTTGATATCTTTGTGAGATAAGTGATTGACTTGATCGTCAGAGTGCCTTTAGGTGGACGACCCATCCTGGCATTTCTTGTCTTTTTGTGCGTAGGTGCTGACTTAATCCATTCTTCCGTATGCTCTCCAACTGAGTTCCCTAGATTTCGGCAAGGAAATCTGTTTTGTTGTGAGGTAAAAAATCAACACCCACAATGTACATTATAAATATAAATAATAATAAAAAAATTTGACAAAAAGAAAACAAAAGTTTATAATATACAATTATGTCTTTTCCAACCCATTCACAGAGAACAAACCAAACCATTATATTTGTTAAACAAAAAAACATAGGAAACGATTTCGCTTTTGGCCATACAGTAGGGAGGGTCTCACAGCAGTGACCCCATGTTTTTATTTTTATGTCATAAATAACACCAATTAATCTTTTTTTAGGTTTTTGTGCATGTCTAAGGAGAAATTACTAATTGGCTATTGGCCTGGTAGTGAACAATGTGGATAATTTGTCGGTGCTGGTTAAAGTTTTTATTTTTTTTATCTTCTTTGGTAAAAAAAGTGTAAGATACAGATAGCACAGCGGATAAAAAGATTTAAACCATACCTTATGTGATAGAATCCGAAACGAAGAACCTTGTGGGTAAATCACGTGCTTCACAACCATGAACTAAGAACACCTAGCAATGGAGTGATACCACAGTATGAGTATCACTCACACTAGTCACAGTGTAAATGCTTGATCATTATTCTAATGGGAGAGAGTTAGAAAGAGAGTATGAGAAAAATCATTCGTTATTGGATTCTTCCCATATCCCATACATTGTGTCAGACATATAGGCTGATCATCTAATCATCTATCCATATCTCTTGCTAAGATATGGCAGATATAGATATTGATTGTGGGTTATCGAAATAGGATAGATAATAATTCAAATTTAAATTCAAATTACATGGGTAATTTGAATGGGTCATAGGTCATGCCATATGGGCGCCCAAATCTGGGTCCAATACTCGGCCCAATTTCCAACATCTCCCACTTGCACACGAGTTGGCATGACACTGCCACATCTCTATCTCAATCTCCCCAAATATTGAACAATCTCATACTAGCCAATGAACCTTACAACCGCTGAGAACACCTGCATGTGGGAGCTCTATACTAGAAACTCAATATGAGCCAGTATAGAGACATCAACCCAAAAAGAATAGAAATAGTGTCTCATGTACCCAGATCCATCTACCTATATTGGTCCAAAACATCTCTAATCCCTCAAAGAGCATGTGTGACCCTCCCAGGTCTCACATTATATTCACACCCAATCAACATCCCATACAGAGCGATGCGAGTTGTCGACAGTGAATATAGAGCAGCGATGTAGAACTATATGATCTTCCCTTCATCCTCATATCATTTAACTCAAAATTGACTGCTTTCCCAGTAATGTCCCTTAAAGCCGAATCATACATGACCGCAGGCAACATACCAAAGTAGCCGAACATCAACTCCTCATCTTATGACATAGTCAAAGGTCACAAAAGGCACAAAATGAAGTCATTGGAAAAAATGACTTTTAGGATTCACACAGTGAGGAAGCAGAGATCCATTCTCTCATCTCGCTAACAAGTCGATAAGCATATGCAGTACGAATGCATGCTATAGTGGAGTAACTCTTCCAAAGAGTGATGTTAACCTCACTCACCATATAGATCTTAGTCTAGTCGCTTTTAAGCTCACAAGTCGCTTCTTAGCGTCGAACTCAAATTCTCTATTTGCTCGCCTCTCAGGCATCAAATGAGATCTCGCATCTGGCTATCCATAACAGGCACATCATGGAAAAGTGGGTACTCTCATATCCATGGTCGGCCTTTAATAAGACCTCATCTTGGCTCCAACCAAGGCGACATAGCTAGTGGGTAATTTTAGCCTCTCTTTTGGCTCCAAATACAATAAACCACTAGTCTCATCCTTGCTCGTTACTAAGCGCTAAAGGCGATTACTCGTGTGAGTGAGCCAATCTTGCCTGCTAACATCAAATTTGTTTATTCTGTGTGTGCTAATTCACAAACCATGGCAAAAAGTAGTAAACATAAATGTGTAATAAATACAAATATGAATACTAATGGCATAAATATCCCCCCTCCCCCCCCTAAAAAAAAAAAGAGTTCAATTAAATACACATATTTCACCACCTACGTGGTCCTAAAGCCCTAACACGAGTAAGATAAACATCTCTGGTAATGGGCTTAGTCAAGGGGTCCGCAACCATGCGACTCGTAGGGATGTGTTCCAAGATCACTTCTTTCTGTGCCACAATGTCTCTGATAAAGTTGAACCTCACATCAATGTGTTTGGTTCTCCCATGGTACTTAAGATCCTTAGCGTAAGCGAGTGCAACCATGTTTGTCACAATGGATAGTCATAGGGTCTGAAGTGTGTGTGACAATATCCAAATGCTGAAGGAATCTCCTCAACCAAACGGCTTCCTGAACAGCAGATGAACAAGCCACAAACTCAGCCTCCATAGTCGATAAGGTGATACATGATTGCTTCTTACTACTTCAAGAAATAGCACTATCACTAAGCATGAAAGCATATCCTGAAGTGGACTTACGCTTATCTAAGTTTCCTCCCCAGCCAGCATCATAATAGCTAACTAGACGTAGATCGAAACTTTAGTAACAAAGTGTGTGATTTGTAGTCCTTCTAAGATATTGTAATATTCTCTTAATTGCTTTCCAATGAGCTAGTCCTGGGTTAGATTGGTAACGACTCACCAATCCGATTGCATAACAAATGTCAGGGCGTATCGACATCATAGCATATATCAAACTTCCAATAGCATTTGTGTAGGGTACAAGGGCCATCTTTTCATTCTCTTTTAAAGTCGTAGGACCCATATCAAGGCTTAGGTTCTCGCCTCTCGCAACAGGAGTGTCAATGGATTTGCAGCTCTGCATCTGGAATCACTCTAGGATAGTCTTAATGTAAGTCTCTTGAGACAAACCGAGAAGTCTCCTAGAGCGATCCCTAAGGATCTTAACATCGAGCACATAGCTTGCTTCACCCATGTCTTTCATCTTAAATGTGGAGAACAACCACTTTTTAGTGGTGACAATCATCTCCTTGTCATTTTTAGCTAATAATATGTTATCCACATATAATGACAATATCAGAAAAATGTCCTTGGACCACTTGGCGTACACATTGTGATCTTCATCGATCATCGTAAACCCATTTGAAATAGTGGCTCGATGAAATCTCAGATTCCACTGTCTGGATGATTGCTTTAAGTCATAAATTGATCGTTGAAGCTTGCAAACTTTATGCTCTTGACCTACTGCCACAAAGCCTTCTGGTTGATCCATATAGATCTCTTCATCCAATTCTCCATTGAGAAATGCAGTCTTAACGTCCATTTGATATAGCTCTAAGTCTAACTGAGCTACTATGGCCAGAATTAGGTGAATAGAGGCAAACCTCACAATTGGTGAAAAGGTTTCCTCATAGTCCACACCCTTTAATTGGGTGTAGCCTTTCGCCACTAGGCGAGCCTTATATCTTTCTATGGAACCATTCGCCTTATGCTTGATTTTGAGAACCCATTTGTTTCCAATAGTCTTGCGCCCTGGCGGCAAATCAACCAAGTCCCAGACGTGATTTTTCTTCATAGACTCTATTTCTTCATCTATTGCAGCACTACATTCTTTACTAGCAAGGAATGAGAGAGCCTCTTTGAGATTCTTAGGCTCCATCCCACCACTCAGAGCAATCATGAATGCTTCTGCTTCAATCTCAAAACGACGATAGGGCATAGCTCCACGTTTGTTTCTATGCAGTTAAGAATCTTGAGAATCCTCATCCATTAGATTTAATCCATGGGCAGGTAAATCGCTCCCACTATCCCTAGGAGCTTGAGGGATTATTTTCTCATTCTCTACTAGGCTACTAGGTGTGCCTTCATGTAGATCCTCTATCTCATAGAACTCTACATCTCTAGTCACCTCACATTTGCTAGGAAAATCCTCCTCTAGGAAATCCACGTCACATGACTGAATTTCAGTCACACTTCCATCCGAATGCTCCCCAATAAACACATAGCCCTTAGAATGCTCATTATAGTGAATGAAGATACACTTCTTTCCTCTAGGGCCCAACTTCCCAAACTTACGAGAAGCGTTGTGTATGTAAGCTACTGAACCCCAAGGCCGCAAATTGCCCATATTGGGCTTTCATCAGTCCACATCTCATATGGAGTGGAAGGAACTGATTTGAAGGGCACACAATTAAGGATGTAGACAACAGTCAACAAAGCATCTTCCCAATACGAAATGGGAAGATTAGCTTGTGCCATCATAGATCTAACCATGCCAAGCAATGTGCGATTCCTTCTCTCTGCTACACCATTTTGCTACGGAGTCCCAGGAATTGTTAATTGCCTGATAATCCGTTTTTCCTCACAGAGCACTTTAAATTGCTCAGATAGATACTCGCGTCCCTAGTCAATCCTTAAAGCTGTAATGCTCTTGTCTAATTGATTCTCAACCTCATTAACATACCATCTAAAGCAATCCAATGCTTCTGACTTGTGAGAAATCAAATAGACATGGCCAAAACGTGTGCAATCATCTATAAATATGATAAAATAAGGGGCTTCATGCCTTACCCTCACATTCATTGGTCCACATATATCAGAATGAATAAGCTGTAATGGGATAGATGCCCTTTTGGCTTTCCCAAATGGTTTCCTTGTTGCCTTTCCAACAAGACAGTGCTCACAAGTAGGCAAAGTGACTCTAGCGAGTTGGCCTAAAAGGCCTTCTCTAGTCAATCTAGTCATCTTGTCTTGCCCTATGTGGCCTAATCTAGCATGCCATCTCATAGAATCATTATCACAAATAGATACAATATAAGAGATAGAGCCATTGACATTTTTATTAAAACTAGAATCATCCATATCTAAAACTAAGAAACCATCTAAAAGATAACCAAAAGCATAAAAAATTGTTCCCAAATAAATGCTAACACCATTATTCTCCAAACAAAAGCTAAAACCAAGGCTCATCATGCTAATAATTGAAACTAAGTTTCGCTGAATATTCAGAGCATAAAGAATGTCATGAAGATACAAGGTGTGCCATCGTCACATTTCCAGCTTGCATGTGCCAATGCCAAGCACCTCCATATTGGACTCGATCCCCATGTAAACTTTTCTACTCCCAGCAGGTACTTGGCGATACTCAACGAACCCTACTCTGTTCCTCGCGATGTGGTCTGTTGCTCTTGAGTCTATAACCCAAAAATGAGGAGAATGATCAATTAATGCTTAAAGAAATTAAGTAAGGGAGTACCTTCTTCTACTCAGGGCAATCCTGAGCGAAGTGTCTTCTTTGTTACAATTATAGCATGTCAATTTAGCCTTTACCTTCTTGGCCCTACGCTTGAAATTTCTAGCGCCAATGGGCTTTAGCGCAGCTGCTCCTTGCTTTTTAGGAGCACCTTTTGCTTTTCCACGCTTGAGTTGAGAAGTCCTACATGAGCTTGACTCAACCACCATAGCAGAACCATTAGACTTAGCTGCCTCTAAGCGCTCTTCCTCTAGCTCCAAAATGACGTGATATGTCTTCGAATGTTTTCACACTCTTATTATACATCATGTTCTGCTTCATCTGCTTCCAAGAATTTGGCAGAGAGTGAATCATATCTTGTACTTGTTGCTCTTGAGTCAAATTGTGCCTAGTAGCCTTAAGCTTACGTATCATGGCTGACATGACCCTCAAATGTTGCTTCATAGAGTGATACGCCTTTTTCTGATAAGAGTCAAACTTCGTAGTCAGCCCATGTACCTTTGCAAAGAAGTGACACCAAACTTTTACTTGAGAGTTTTCCACATCTCAAATGCAGTCGAGCAATGCTCAAACTCATTAATCAAGTTGTTGTGTATGTTGCTCAACATGGTAAAACGCGCACACCGATCTTTGTTACTCTAAGTCTGATAGACTTCAAGATCACGACGATGTTAAGCTATATTGTCCTGCTCAGGCTCAACCATCACTTGTTCAAGTGTGTTCAAAACTTCTTACTCATTGAGGAGGTATTGGATCTTATGGTGCCATATGTCATAATTATCGCCATCCAATTTCTCTCCCTTAGTTAAGTCTGCCACCACTCTCTTAGCTGCCATTTTTATATACAGAGTAAAGGAAAAACAAATGCACAGGGGATATTAATGATAGCAACACAAAATTATTTTGCAGCAAAATAATCTAAATTAAATAATGATAACATTACACACGTCTCAAGATCAAAAATTTGCTATGCTTATAATCATCTCTTGCGCCTCTAGTGACAATTATCAAAATTTAATTTAATTTCATGCGCAAAAAAAAAAAAAAACCTCCCACTTTTTATGGCATGTACACAACATGATAATTCCATACAATAGCATCTTAATGCAAATTTACAATTAACTCATGCTATATTCATTTAATAATGGAATTAAAAAACTAATCATGCTTCTCTAATCACAACATATTACAAATTCAAGGAAAAAATAATAATATGTTGTGTTTAATATTCAGATTATGTCATAACAGAAAGTACAACACTTCTGATTTTTTTTTAAAATTTTATGGTATTTTAAATAATTAATAAACACACATAAAATCAGAAATAAATATTCTAGAATCTGGGAAAATGCAACAATCATACCAGTAAATAGTAAACCATTACAGTAGTCTATAGTAAAAATTTCAGACCCAGAAACTTAGTCATGCAACACCAGAAGCATTTTAAAGCACAAATAATAAATTATTATCTCAGAAAAAATATTTTTTATTTTCATAAAATTTTGAAAATTTTACAGGAGATAAAAAATTTAATTATAAGTCTAACAGTACCAACCATACTTAAAACAAAGCTATAATGACTTACTTATGACCATTTAAAGCTTTTCAAGATTTTTTAAAACAAACAAACAGAGCCTTACATCCAGCAACCAAGCCGTCAAGCCAGTGCAAAAAACAGCGTGGCTCAGTGCGCGTGTAAGCAGGGCGCAAGGCGTGCATGGGAAGCGAGCCTGGCGCGTGCGGGCTGGCGGTGACGCGTAGACGGCACTGACGGCGTCATCTGGCGCGTGCTGCTCACGCGCCGCTTTCCGGGGTGTTTTTCTAGTCTAATTTTGGTACTGCCAGACTTCATTTTCCAAAATAAAAATAATGGTGGTCTCAAAAATAACATTTAACAAACACAAATAATGGGGTGTATCACACTCTCTCTCTAATGAGAGTGGAAGTGCTGCACTTTATCTTTTTCCTTAAGCCACTAAAAACTCAAAATGAACCCAAATTAGGGTTTGATTTTTCTTATCAATCGTAAGTCCAAATCTAACAAATAATATATGGTTTCGAAGGTCTCGAAACAAGGATTCTAAATACGTAAGATTTGTAGGCTGAAATTAAAGCATATAAAACCATCATGCAAACAAAGTTTCAAGAATATAAAATGGGTCTCCATTTTTTTTTGCAATCTAACCGTTGGATTTTCATAAAACTTTACAGATATGTTCTACATGAAATGTAGTACAACATATATAAATTTCAAGTTGATCAGAGAAAGTTCGAAAAAATATTAATTTTTCATGCATATATCATGTGTATATATATATAATTATATACATATTTTAATGTACAAAAATAAACATGAAAATATCCATTTATGGCTCTGATACCAATGTAAGATACAGATAATGCAGATGATAAAAAGATTCAAACCATAGCTTATGTAATAAAATCTGAAATGAAGAACCTTGTGGGTAAATCACGTGCTTCACAACTACGAACTAAGAACATCCAGCAATGGAGTGATACCACAATATGAGTATCACCCACACTAGTCACAATGCAAATGCTTGATCGTTATTCTAATGGGAGAGAGTTAGAGAGAGAGTATGGAAAAAATCATGTGTTATTGGGTTAATCCCACATCCCATATATCGTATCAGATATATAGGCTGACTATCTAACCATCTATCCATATCTCTTGATAACATATGGTATATATAGATATTGATTGTGGGTTATCCAAATAGGATAGATAATAATTCAAATTCAAATTCAAATTCAAATTCAAATTACATGGATAATTTGAATAGGTCATGAGTCATGCCACATGGGCGCCCAAATCTGAGTCTAATACCCGGCCCAATTTCCAAAATAAAGGAACAACATTATAGATTAAGAAGAGAACAAAGCTATGGAGTATGAAATTGAACTCGCATTGTCATATAATTTTTTTTAGGTATATCGGAAAGAATATAATTGATTTGTAATACACGTAAGATAAGTGATGAAAATATGTAATTCATCAATTGTATTGTTACCTTCATTAGTTGTTATATACGTATTAAAATTTCTACGTTATTTAAAAAGGCAGAGAATTATCACGAAAAAAAGAATCTCAATTATGTACCTTTTTTTCATATTGCATCTTCTTTTGTATGAAGGTTAATTCTAATGTATTTGACTTTATTTTTTTTCTTGGGATAAAATGGAACTTCTTAAGGTAGAGTTAATTACCCGCAAATTATAGATATCGGTTAAGTACATTAACAAGAATTGAACTCAAAATATTTTTAAATTGTGACCTTTTGATTCTGGCAGTGATATGAATTCAATCATTCTTATATTTATTCAAGCTTTAATTACCGTCCATTCTCAATCTCTCATTGGCATGGTTGCTAAATTTGAAAATTGATAATCTACCAGAAAAATTTTAAGGCAGTCATTTGCTAGTTTTAGGATATTCAGTTTTTTAAAGGAAAAAGATTCTCTCAAGTCCAAAATTTGGACTATAAGGCACTGTTTGGGCCCATGGGATCTATCACAGATCCTGTTTTGATTATCCGAACGGTTCATTTTGTTAGACACTTAGTGTATTTCATCCAAAAAAAAAAAAAAAAAAAAGATTTAAGTCGATTTGATAATTATAACTTGTTCAATTTACCATATTTTTAACTAAAAAAATGAATGATAATTGTATTTTTAAAAAATAAATCGTACATTTTTTAATGACAAAAATAATAAATTGAGCAAGTTGTAATTATCGAATTAACCTAATTTTTTGAGTAGATAAAATACACGAAGTGTCCGATAAAATAAACGGTTTGGATAATCAAAACAAAGGTCCAAACAGCTACCTCTATTCCAAACTAGACTAGAGAGAATCCTTCTTTTTTAAATTCAATTAATTTACTTTTAAGGTAAAATTCATTTTATTAAGAGTTGAAGCACCTTACGTCTTTATAATTTAAATATAGACGGAAAATTTCCACTTGATTTAAAACTAACTTGCAACAATAATTCCGATAAAATTAACAATAAAAACATATTTATGCTCTTATTTGTCTTTCTTTGTTTTATTGTTTTCTTCTTTTTTTCGCATACCCTCTCATTCACTTCTAGCTCAATAAGCATTGAACAACACTTACTAATTTAAAAAAACAAAACAAAACAAAATAAATTTTAAATTGTGACATTAATTCAAAACTGATTAACACCCACAACAAGCGAAAAGCTGAAAAGATTGTTTTATGATGAGAAGTTTGTGGAGGTGTCAAATAGCCATAAACCCAGGTGCAAGGTGTCCCGTCAAATACAAGAGTTTAAGGCTATCCAAAGAAGGTAGATTTGATTTATGATTTTTTTTTAAAATATTTTTTTATCCTTAATTAATCCATTCATTAAGGAAATTTATGGTCTCATGATATTTTTACAAAATAAACATGATTTATGTAGGATTTGCGAGGAATCTCGCACACATAGTTGTGTTTTTGTTTCCTATTTTCACTTAAAAAAAAAAAAAATTGCTAGAAGAATATTTTTGAAAGTCAAATTCAAAAATTAATTCTAAAAGCAACTTATTTTTTGAAAAATTAAAAAGTTATTTATTTGTTAGTGTTGAACATAAAAAGGTTACTAACCACAAAGGATAACTTCTGGGATTAAATTCTATAAGGAGCCGAGACCGCAGAGGTCATCTTTAGGTAGTTGATAGATAGTAGGGCCATTCAACTATATAGTGGCAAGTTACAGACTCACACACAAGAGGAAATTTGAATTCACACTCTTGAAACTGGGTACGGTTCGCTCAGGCTTGGAAGATTTGTTCTACCAATCATATGTGTTGTTGCCCAAGTAACTAGCCCCCGAAAAGAGTGGAATCTAAGACCTCAGGATTCATGTCTCCGAGTCTTACTAAAGTATCACACCCATTGGATTGTTAGTGCTGAACATCCTTTTTAGGCCCTAATAAAGCAATTTTGCTAGGTCTCAAATTTACTTTTCCTTTCACTCCTATCATGATAATAAAAGCCATGTTTGGAAAGTTGACTATTTTAGTTAGTTATTTGACTTTTTGACAATTTTTGTTTGATTAAAATAGTTGTGTTTGGAAAGTTTGTTAGCTTTTTGTTAGTTGATTTGATGGTTGTGAGAGAAAAGATGAAATGATTATGGATTAAATGTGACATTTTATCTTATATCTATTTTAATCTATTTTATCTTTTAATAGATTATTTTAATCCAATCCTCCTCTCAAACAAAGCTAAAGAGAGGTAACTTTATATGCGGAGAGTGGGCCAAATCAGATGGGTACAGAACCAGTTCCAGATGGAAAGGGCGTTTAGAAAGAAAAATTATTGATTGGTTTTGGGGCGTCATGTGGTCATATTCCACACCAATCATAATTCATCATACTCATTTATATTCTTCAAGTACTCAACACGTGAGTACACTCCCTTCACCAATCATAACACCATTAGAATATCACGTGACGGTGTTCTAAGACCAATCAATAACTTCTCTGTTGAAAATGGGTAAATGTCATGAGAAATAAACAATAAAATGTAAAAACTATTATAAATATTCCCTCTATTTCAAAATATTAGTCTCTTATTTCATTTTTTATTGTCCTAAAATATTAGTTCTTTTTCATAAATCAAGGACTAAAATAATATGAATTTTCTATTTTGCCCTTCTAGATTTAGCTTGACAAGACGAGTCAAAAAATTATAATTTTTAAAAAAAAATTCAGAAAAGACAAAAAATAAACCAAAAAAAGCAATTTTTTAGGCTTATTTTCGTCTTTATCGATTTTTTTTTTTTTGGGGATTTTTCACAAAAAATACTTTTTAGATTCGTCTTGACAAGACGAGCTAGAAAAGTAAAACATTTTGACATAATTTTGAAAAAAAAAATACTAAAGACAAAAAAATTCAGAAAAGATGTAACTTTTTTATTTTAGTTTGTTGCCAACCTTTAAATTTATATTTGGTGTTTGAGGAAAAACAGGAGTATATGCATTTGTGATTGGCGGAATGTATTACCACGTGATACCTTATTAACGGGTTATTATTCAATATTCTAGGAATATGAACATGTAGTGCTCCATAAGGTTTTGATTGGTAGAGAGGGATAGGGGCCCACGATTTATGTTGGATATGGGGGAATAATATGGAGGCTAGGTAATTGATGATTGGCTTAGAGTATGGCCACGTGATATTCCGAGATTATTAAATAATTTCCCCTATTAATAATATAATTAAAAATATACCAACGATATCTTCAAAACAAGACTACTATTAAATATATAAATTTTAACACCTTAAAATAGATTAAAAAATTACATTGTTATAAAAATTTACATAAGTAAAATGAGATGTATGACTGAAGTTGATATAAATAAAAAAATAATGATATGAATAATAAATTTACTTAAAAAATATTATGCAAGTGAGGAAAAAAAAAAAAAAAACTGAATTTTATAGCAATGGTGTAGTTAATAGTTGTATTAATTTTTATTATATGATTTGAGTTAATAAAAATATAAAAAATATATTTTTATGATTTAATCATTATTTTTATTGTATGGTTTAACCATATGAATAAAAACAATAATATTCAACCATAATCTCTTTCCTTTTTTTTTCCTTTTCTTTTCTTACAATTAATAATATTTAACCATACATTTAACTCAAACCATACAATAAAAATAATAATTAAAACATAATTTTTTTGGGGTATTTTTATTAACTCAAATCATACAAGAAAAAGTAGTACAAATATTAACTCAAAATCATACAAATAAAAGAAGTCACTCAAAATTAACATAAAAAATGTATAAATTAGTATTAAAATAGTTACAAAAAATTAAGATAAGAGAAATTCAAATCATCGTGGTTGAATTCAAATGTTTGGTGAATAAATTAAAAAAAAAAAAAACAACTCGTCATTTTAATAATGGACTTGCACTCATACATAGGTTAGACTTGTACTCCACATAGATCTGACTTGCACCTTGCATAGATTGGGCTTGCACCCACACATATGTTGGACTTGCACCCCATACAGATTGGATTTGCACATTGCACAGGTTGGACTCGCACATCACACAAGTTAGACTTGCACCCATGTACATGTTGGACTTGTACCTCGCACAGATTTAATTTGCACCCCACACAGCTTGAACTTGCACCCATCATAGATTGGACGTGCACCCCGCACAGATTGAACTTTCACAATGCACAAGTTGTAATATTTTTTTTTTTTAATTTTTAGGAAAAATTAGTGAAACATCCCTCTCAAACTTTGGGTAGTATGAGAGGTCTAATTATTATTTTTTTATTAGCTAAGATCCCTCAATGAAATTTCTCTGTGAAATCAGAGAAATTTCTCTATGCCAGGACAAAATTTGTCTGTGTCGAATTTTCTTTGTGAAAATGTTGAGGGACCCCAACTACTATGAAAATATTGTATGTCTTTTATCTTATAAAATTTTAATATTAGAGATCTTAAAAAAATTCCCCTCAGAAATAGCAACTAAAATGGATTTGGTTTCAAACCTTTGGGATTTGATGAAGTCTTTGGATTTAATTTATTTATTCCAAAACGTTAGAAAACCAATGTTTGCAAAAGTCTTCAGTTATAATATGATTATTTCCAAAGTGTTTTGTTTTGGAAAAAGAAACAAAATTTTAGTATTAGCTAAAATATTTCTGACTTTTATTCGGAAATAATGGGCTTAGTTTCGGGAGTACCGGTTAACTTTTATGAGTGGCGTAATTTTGGTATCAATTTTTATTTGCTTGGGAATTGGTTTTTTAACCTGGTTTATCCCCTGGAAACTTAACTCTAAATTTGTTTCCTATTGATAATGAGTCAACAAGCTCTTGAAAGTTTTGTCTAAGTGTCACGACTCAAACCTACCCCTATTGGTTTAGCGTCGTAACCAGCCAGTAATCCTGGGATTACCAAAGGCCTCTGACCTGAATATCATAATACAAAGGGTTACTGAAGCAAATATATAAAATGCGATATCCATAGAGCTGTGCAGACATACATGGGACAGTAACAGTAAAACTTATATATAGACATATAACGTCAAAATTACATAAGTCATGCGCCACCATACAGATATTATCGAAAGGAACTTAGCTCAGTGTACATATAAACAAAACAAAATGAATAAAAACATCTTTAACATGATTCACAAAACTAGACTTCTTCCGACGGAACCTCCTCGAGAGGCACTGAGGCTGGCTGACAAAACGGAACTCTAGGCCATCAACTCTAGGCTTGAATTTGTACATGAACTAACGCAATTACACAATTATATGAATTGAGCAAATCTGGTCGCTCGAGCAAAAGTGCAAAACAAAGAGTGGTCGCTCGAGCGCAGTTCTGTCGCTTGAGCGGAGAAGCAGAATTCTGGAATTTCTAGATTTGCTTCGCAGTTTCAAAACTCGAATTCAAACCAAAAAATCATGTTCTTTTAGGCTAAAAGCTTAAGGAAACAAGTGTAAACTTGGAAAACATTAGGAATTCAAAATCATTTCGCAAAATCAAAGCCCAAAAGCATGCTAATTGTTCAAAATCAAACTTAAAACTTTAAAACCACGACATGCATGCAATGGTATGGACTCCAACATTCTAAAACATGGTCAAATGAGGTGTTTAACTAAAAGACATGTTGAATTCTTAGAATATAACCAAAATAAGGACATGCAAGAGGGAAATTCTTTGAAATCAACTTCTTAATGCCATGAACTATGCATGCATGCATGGTTTGAGTTATAATTCTTTAATTCTAGCTTAATTCTCATGTCAATTCACCTCTTTCACTTGAATTTGTACATGAACTAACGCAATTACACAACTAAGGGTTTGATTTCTTACCTTAGGTGCTCAATTATGGTTTATGCAAAGATGGTTTGAGCTCACAAGTCAATTCTTTAATTTCCCTTCCAAGTCTCTCTAATTCTCAAGCTTAGATGTGAAGTTCTTGGCCTCCTCTTCTCTCTCACGTCTAGTAGGCTCAAAAGGTTGAAGATGAGATGAGTCTAAGTGGTGTATAGGCCTTATATAGGCTTGATTAGGGAATTTAATTAATTAGAATTACCACTAATCAAATGAGCATTAATTATTCTAATTATTTCGTTCCGAATCGAATTTCAATTTAACCTACCACAATTTTCTAAAAATCTCAAATAACATGTAAACCAAGTCAATTTCATGTTCTGTGGCTGATAAGGCCTTTAATTCGCAGAACGAAACATAAACACAAATAGATACTTCTACGATAGACAGATATAAACACAAATGATGTAACATATATGCAATTAATTCAGAATTTCATCTTAATTACTTATTAGGCCTCTTTAATTGTAGTTTAACAGTTAATCACAGGCTGGGGTTGTTACAGTTTTCCCCCCGTAAAGAGTTTGGTCCTCCAAACTCGAATTACCTTCATTTTGGAAGAATATTAGATCCAAAGGTCGGTGTATCCAGGAGGTGCCTACAAATGCATTGGAACTGATCAATGTCCAGAAGGAACAAATATCAAAGAAATGAGAAAACTAAAGAATGAGGTACATACCGGTGGTGCATCAGGGGCTCTGACGTATCTGTGTCCCGCTGCTGCAGGCTCAATCAGGATCTGATATGCCCCCCAGTATACCGCCAACATGTGAGTGCAATAGGCAACTCTGGCCAACCGGTCCTCTGCCTCGTCTGTGTGGTCCCTCTACCACGAGTCTCAATCGCCCTGGGTACTCTGGCTCTCTCTCTCGCAGCTAGAGCTCTCATCCCCTCACCTCCGCGAATACCGGTCAAAAGAGGCATGAGGTGTGTCTTGATGAATGTAGCATAATCACCCTCCCCCAAGAAGTAATCGACGTCTAAGCCTTTGGTAAACTGGATCATCTCCTGAGAGGTGAGCTCCTCTATAGCTCTAATACATGGTGGAGGTGCCATGGGAACTATCGGCTACGGTAAGTCGAAGGTCTGGCGTATGAAACGCTCGCCTAAAAACCAGGCCCAGCAAACCAGACCCTCGAATAGAAGCCGGAAACGGGTGGCCCCCCGAGCTCCAGCAAACTGGTCCCAACTCCCTCAAGCATCATCGCCCAAGGCTGCCACGTTATCTGTAAATAGAGAATGTATAGCTTGTTAGTTGCTATTGGAATATTACAATATGAATCAGAGCTGAAGTAGAATGAAAATAATAGTGAATTTTGAGTTACCTCTGCTGTAGTCACAGTGTCAAAGTACCAGAGAAGAATGAAAAAGTCTCACGTATCCTCCGTAGGCATCTCTCGTCATACCGGTGAGAGTACGGCACGACAAGAGGCATCTCCACTTCTGGCTCTGGGGCAAGGGCCGGGAAGTAGGCATATACCCAAAGCTGCAAAAAGAAAAGGGCCATATTGAGTGTACAGTAAAACACAGGGAATGCAGAAATCAGAATGTGTGTACAATGTCTAGAGAAAGCAGAGAATATAGAATGCAGAATGCAGAAAGCAGTATGTGTGTGCAGTGTACAGAAAGTAAAAGTGTGAGTGCAGAAAGCAGCATGTGTATGCAGTGTACAGAAAGTACAAGTGTGAGTGTAAAAAGCAGAATGTGTAGTGCAGAAAGTACAAGTGTAAAACAGAAAGCACGGCAAGAAATGCAAAGCAAAAAAGGTAAAACATACCTCCCAGGCTCTCCAGTAGCCACCAACCCTGTTCCCGCTCCGGCGGGATGTCAAGCTCATGTATCCATATAATGTGACAAGGCCAGGACCGCCCCAGTCATATACACGGACCTGAGACAAGTCCACCAGTGCACTCAAGAGATATAATCCAACAGTGTTCGCTCTGTTTGCGAACAAAGTGGTGTCGAAGAGAAACATCAAGAAGCCTCGAGCGTAATGCTCGGTCTCTTCTGGGGTCACTGGCTCTCTCCCTCGAAACTGCTCTGTAAACCAGCTGTACCGTACCATCCCCGATCGGAAGAGAGGTGGGTGTGCTCCTAGCAGGTAGATCCATGTTGCCTCCCACTCACCCATGTCTGTATCATAAGGGATCGGACGACCCCCTACCTCTATGCCAGTGAGCATAGAGAAATCATATGGAGTCATCGTCATCTCTCCTGTGGTAGAGAAGTGGAAAGAGTTGGTGGTATCCCACCACCTTTCCACTAATGCTTCGAGTAGAGGTTGACTCGCTATGAGCCGTGATAGCCCCATACAGAACAAGCCAAAGTTGGCCTCATCAACAATGTGACGGACACCATCGGGGAGCTCCATATACCACTCCCTCACGGATGTGGCTCCATAGCCTCTGATAGAGTGAGAGTCCCCCTGTGATCAGAACAAGCAAGTGAAAGGCAGTGTAAGAAATACAGTGCAAGAATATGTTTGAAACGAGCAAGTGAAAAGCAATGTAAGAAATACAGTGCAAGAGTGTGAGTTAAGCAAGAAATGCAAGGTACAATGAAGAAAACATGAGAATACCGTGTATACCTCGGCAATGCCATAGGATAAATGGGAGGTTGGCTCTCATAGCAAAAGGTCCTTTGGTGCACTTTGTTCAAACCTCCTGAAATGCCGGTCACTCTCAGGTGGTAGCACATACGTCGGAGGATCATATGTCATCGGGTCGAAGGGTCAAACCCTGGGTGGTAGTAGCACAGGCTCGGGCTTTGCCTCCATCCCTAGGGACAACTGAGGTGGAACCTCTGGGGAAGCTCTGTCATGAGGAACGTCATCAGCCATCTGGAAAAAAGATGAGAAAAGTGGCTGAAAGTTAGGAAAATTGGTGGAAAATGCCAAAAGTCAACAAAAGTCAACCCTAAGAGAAAGAAAATGGAAGAAAAAGTCAAAGCCTGAGAAAAGGCACAGAACCCAAGAAGAACTCGAGGAAAACAAGCCTCAAGTGGTGAAACTCCAAGAAAAAGCATCGAAATTGAATTTCAATCGGTTTGAAACGAAGTATACAAAGAGGATTTAGCGAATCAAACGTGCGTGGGGCTTTGGAAAACACGTATAAAGCTCAGATCTAGAGAGGGAAAGTGTCTAGAGAGAAGGAGGAAGAATTTTCGACTATGGAGAAGTATGGAAATGAAGTTTGGGTGTGTTTATTTAAAGACCCATGGTAAAATGACCAAAATGGGCCCGAACTGCCATCAGTGGCCGACCGGCCACCAATGGTGGCCAACAGTGAATAGGGGTGGCCGACAGTGAATAGGGGTGGCCGACAGGTGGCCGACGCCCTCCCCTGGTGGCCGACAAGTGCCCAGTGCTCCTCCTTTGAGTTTTGATGCTGTTTTGTGTCTTCATTTCTCAAGAAGTGCAAGGAAAGTTCACTTTTAAGTTCCGATTGCCTCTGCGGAAGCTCCAAGCCGTGTCTTCAGTACATGATGTTCATTGCTAGTCGACACGAACAAGGTGTATCCTTTTAAAACATATTGCAACTCTTCTAAGAGGTAAATCGGAAGTTGCGACTGAGTTGGTTTGATCAAATACGCTTTTGTCATTACATCGAACGTGCATCTCTTTGTCGTTGTATGGAACGTGCATTTCACGCATACTGTTGCATAGAACATGCATTCTGTTACATAGAACATACTTTCAACTTTTCATGCATAGAACATGCTGTTAATCTTGCATAGAATATGCATTTTGTGCTATTAATCGTGCATAGAACATGCATTTTATAATGTTGCATTGAACATGCATTCCAATGTGGCATAAAACATGCTCCGGCTCTCGCCACATAGAATATGCTTCTGTTTTGTTTCTCGCATGTTTTGCATAGAACATGCCATTAACATTATATCTTCGTTATTTGTCTTGCGTAGAACATGCATTCTTACTACATTGTACCTTTTAAGTTTCTTTCTTATGCAGGCATGATATTGTATGTACGGTTCATTCAAAGGTGTTCCAGGTAGAATCATTTGTACCCTTCGAACCGTCATTCAGTTAAAAACATTTGTGTGCGTCCTGATGTTTATCACCTCTTTCGGTCACCGTCCTTCGGTTAAAAACATTTGTGTGCATCCTGATGTTTATCACCTTTTTCGGTCACCATCATTCGGTTAAAAACATTTGTGTGCGTCCTAATGTTTATCACCTCTTTCGGTCACCGCCCTTGATTAAAAACATTTGTGTGTGTCCTGATGTTTATACCCCCCTTTGGTCATCGTCCTCCAGTTAAAAACATTTGTGTGTGTCCTGATGTTTATACCCCCCCCTCCGGTCACCGTCCTCCAGTTAAAAACATTTGTGTGTGTCCTGATGTTTATACCCCCCTTCGGTCACCGCCCTCCAGTTAAAAGCATTCAGGTGCACCTCGGTGTATACACCCCCCCTTTTCCTTCCGTGTGCAACACATTAGGATCTCGGTTGAGACCTTGGGTGCGCCCGATGGTTGCTTTTCGTCTTTCCTACGCGTCGCGTAGTTAAGCTTGCATAATTTTCTTACATCTTTTCTGCATAAATGTTGTTCGGTCTGTAATTTCCATGCGTGGCGTGTTTGCTTACTCCTTCTTATGATTGAGATTGTTGTACCTTGTTTCGGTTTGCTTGTATTGCATTTGCATTCAAATGTTTCGTTACAGCCTCATTGCATGATCATAAGTTATGTTCTTGCATCGTGCATATCATTTGCATCTTGCCCCAGAACTACGCTGGTTTGATTCCTTACAAAGGGATATGTAGGTAGCCTGCGAGTGCAACCATTTGTTTTGCCTTGCTTGTTTGTTTGTCCAAGTTTTCGGCCTTTTCAAAAATGGGTCATTTCTGGGCTTTGACATTCACTCCCGTCATTTCATGACTTATGAGTTCTATTAAAAGGGGGTAACTGTAGACACCTCATTTTTAACCGTCCTCAAGACTTGGACGTCATCGCTTGTGCACTCGATGATTATGATTACATGTGTTTGTTTTGAGTGCTCGAAGTTCTCGATGGAGTGCCTTGCCTTTGAGCCTTGAAACCTTATCTGTTTTGTGCTTGGTTTTGGACCAATGCTTGTTGTTTTTGAGTCTGGAACCTTTTGGTGACCTGTCGGCCACCACCATGGGCTGTCGGCCATGAATGATGGTTGTCGGCTAGAGGTGTGGCCAGTCAGCCACCAATGGTGGCCGGTCGGTTACTAGTGATGGCCGACGACCACCAATGCCTTTTTCCAAATATTTGTTGACAGCTGTGCCAGCTGTTAGCACAATAAGCTGCATCTCCCTACATGTGTATGGTGAGATGTTTCCAAGCTTAGAGGGTATTTTTCTATAAATATGGGGGTTCATCCCCCATTTTGAGAGGTTAGCAATTTTGGAGCAAAATTCTCCCTCTCTCTCTCTAGATTTCTCTCTCTCTCTCTCTCTTTTGCAAATTTGTGCTCTGTAGTTAGTTTTCTCTTCACATACTACCTTGATCAAAGTTAATTCGTTTTGAGTTGAGGTTCCTTGAGACTTGTTTTGAGCTCTAGCAAATGGTTTTAGCTTGGATTTGTGCCTAGAGTTGCTCTTTGCTTCAAAAGGTAGTTTACTTGCTTTGTTCACTTAGTTAGTATATTTGTTTTCTTATCTTTTTAAACTGTTTTGAGGCTAGTTTTGAACCATAAGAAGCTCTATTTTTGTGTCTTAAAAGTGGTGGTTTGAGCCTCTTTTTAGTTAGGGGTGGTTCACCATTTTTGCTTGTTAGCTTGTATAGTTTTTGTGCTCTTCATTCATCATTTTCAAATCAACCTTTTTGGGCCTTTTAACTACTGAATTTCAGAGTATTTTCAGTGGCCAAAAACTTGTTTTGAAGTCCAAAATTGGAGGGATTAGCCTCCCATCCTCATGTCTTGTTTGCATGCCTAGTTAGCTTCACATGTTAGCATGTTTTTCTAGCTTAACTTAGCTCAAGTCCAGCATGTTTTTGATTCTGAAATAACATGTTTTAGCTCTATTTTGGGCTGGTTAGCTTGTTTGAGTCTTGTTTTGCATAATTGTAGTGTTAATTCCTTCACTAGTTTAGTGTTTTAAGGTTTTAACCGTCATTGATGTGAGCTGGTTGCATGTTTTTAGTGCTTTTATCACTCATTGCAGCACTTAACAATATCAGCAATCTCCCTCATTTCTTCACTTTTTCATTTGTTTTGAGGATTGTTTTAATCTTAGGGTTGTTTAAGCTTGAGGTTGAGGCTCATGCTTAATGGTTTAATCCTCTTTTGAGGGTTCATTACTAATGGCATGAAGCTTCCTCATGCCTTGAACTATTCCTTGGTTGACACTTCTTTCACTCTAGAAGACACTCACCAATGGACAAATTGACTAATGAATGGTTTGGTAATTAAAATGAGTAAGTAAAAGTGTGCAAGATAAGCATTCTTTGTGTTGCATTGCATGTGTTCAAATCGGACGTTAATTTGAACACAAGGAAAATGGGACATTTCATACTCAAAAGTGATGAAATGTGTCATTTTCCTAGGTCACCATTGCCCTTGATTATGCATGATAGGGTGGTCTTTTTGGTCTTGCTTGTGCATTTATTGAACTTGTACAAACTTGGTCCCTTAGCCATCATGCATGGAAATTGCTTGATTGATGGTTTGAAGACCAAGAGTTTCTCTCATTTGAGCTTGTGTAATGATATGGAGGGTAAACAGTACAGACAACCTGTGAGAATACACTATTTTGCTCTGTTTTGCTCTCTGTTGTAGCGTGGAATTGTGAACCAGTAGTGGCCGACAGCCACCATCAGTGGCCGATCGGCCACCAATGGTAGCCGACCGGCCCCTTGTCCCTCTTGTCGGCCATCAATGACTTTTGCACAGTGTGTTCCTAAGGTGGAGTAGTGGTGTTTTGAAAGTTGGCAGAATTTTCAATGATCATATATGCAAACAAAGGCTGTAGCAGCAAAGCAGTGGCTTTTTCGGGTGAAAGATCAAGCATGCATGCATTCCTTGTTTCTCGGAATTAGCTAGTTAGAGTTTAATTAGCATTAGATCAAGCATGTGCTGTAATTAGTTGTAGCTAATTAAGTGTTTTCAATAATTAGTTAGTTTAACTAGTTATTCGTTTTCGATTTGTAATAATTAATTAGCTAGAAACAGTTAATTAATTCGGTTTGTAATAATTAGTTAGCTTAATTAGCGTAGCTAGTTGGTTAGCTTATTCATTCGGACCCTCTTTCGCGAGGGCGTAATGTTGCAATAAGTGTGCGTGCATGTGTGTATGTTTTCCAACCCCACATCTTTCTCTCTTTTATTTAATCGCTTTTGAGGGTTAGATTAGGGACATGCTTTAATTAGCATATCACATGCTTGCATCTATTCATCTTGTATTGCATGCACCAAGGCTTGGCGTATCAGTCAAACTGCATTGCAATTTCAATACTTATTTGAATACGTGTTTAATTGCATGTTGTTCAAATTGTTTCATATGCCATATTAGTAGCCGAGCTTATTAATTGTATTATCGCATGTGTTGCATTAGACATCTTGTATAGTTAGGATCATGCATTTTTCTAACTAGTTTCTATTTTGGCTTGGAGTATTCGGTAAATTTTTATGCTTTAGCATACTTGCATGAGTGTGATTGCCATGTTGCCTTGATTCGCATGCTTGCCATGAGGCTATGTGCTTAAATGCTAAACTACTTGAATGCCTGTGGATGAAGGCTTGCTGTTTGAATTGGAACAATTCAACAAATGTGCGTTTTAAGCCCACTTTGTTGTGGCACATCATGTTTTAAGCCCACTATGTTTGGTGGCAAATCCGCAAACTTTAAGCCCACTTGAGGTGATAAATTCAAACTATTTTCGCAAACAAACATGAGTTGAATTGTTCCAAATTGAGCAAACTAGTCCATACTTGCTTGTGCGCATCACATAGTAAAGCTAGTTTAATAACCGGAATAAGAACACATAATGTTTATAAAACATCTTATCATGATTAGTAGAAGCCGATCTTTGATTGGGTGAGCGGGGGTGCTCATTTCAGGACCTTTTCCTCTCGTACCTAAGTTCCTGAGCCAAGGCAACTTTGGTGATGATGGACACGTGGCCTTTGGCACGAGTCAGGGTTTTCTAAATTTCCCCAAAACAAAATGTTTAGTTGGCGACTCTGTATCTGGCAAAACAGTCCAATTTTGGCATTATTTGATTTAAAATCGATTTTCCAAAAAGGTTTGCCGGATTTGGACTCTTTGGTGATTATCAGTTTCACATAGCACTTTGTGAGACTAGATTCAGAACCGCGGGAGTCCGAACTGTGAGGCCTTCTTTTCAAACCTTTCCGAAAGGCGGGGCGCGGAAAAAGGCGAGTCCACAGTTGTGAAGAAATATTTTCCTTTCGTTTTTTGTTAATTGTTTCGATTTTCCTTATTCTTCCTTTTATAGTGTTATTGTCTTGGCCTCGGCTATTGGATTGGTATCTTCATCTAAGGAGCTCTGGTTACTACCAGACTTTGGTTGGGTAAGTGGCTAGGTTGCTTTGATATTTTGTCGTTAGATTATCTTGTTGTATACGGCTTAGATTATGTCAGGCGTTAGTGGCCAACTTGCTAATTGATCTAACCATCCGATTAGGTTCATCGGATGGTTATGTCATTTGAGTTGGTTGGGCCTATGCCCCTATCTCTGACGATTGCGATCCTTGCTGTTGATTATGAATGAATCTAAAGGCATCTCTGCATTCTACAAATCTTCTTCTAGAACGTGATTTTACTCAGGCTTTGGTCACGTGATGCCCCTCGTCTGACGAATCTATTGATGATTTGGGATTTTCTCTTGATTCGGGTTGCTTGGCTAGACTTGGACTTTGGGCCAATATTTTTACCTCTTGGCTTTGGGTCAATGTTTTTGCCCCTCCACAATTGCCCCTCTTCGGCGATCTTCTGAGGCTGATTGCCAAAGACATCATGGTCGACCTAATTGGAGCTTGGATCGCTGCCTTTGTAAGTGACATGCATATTTTTTTGTGGTTTTAAATTTAATGATGACGTGCGTCATTTCGTCTTTTAACGTGCTGTTACGCTTTTGACACATTAATTGAGGGGTTGTCCCTTGCTTTTCACCATTTTGCTCATCGTCTTCTCAGAACCCTATACGCATTCCTTTTTGTCCTTCGCTTGAAGTCCCAGTCTGTAATCCTTGTAAGTTTTTCCTTTCGTTTGCTTCTTTCAATTTTGAATTTCTTTCAACTTATTATTCTGTTGTTTTTCCTTTATTTTCATTATGAATCGCCTAAGAGATTTCTTTGAGTCCGAGGAAAGCATTACGGAGTTTAGAATTCTATATAGAATTTCTAATGATGTTGTCATTTGTCTTCCTTCTTCTGACGGTGGCATCACAGAAGGATCAAAGGAGTGAATTCCTCTTCGTCTGATAAACATAGTTGAGGGAGGAGTTTAATTCCCCCCACATCCTCTCCTTAAGAAGGTGTTTCATTTCTATAGGGGTACCTTCTTCCTAGCTTTCACCCAATTTTTTTGGAATTGTTATGGGTGTAATTGCTTTGAATAATATCTTAGGGATCAATCTAGGCCTTTTCAAGATTAGATATTATTATAATTGTGTCCTAACTACCAAAGAAAGATCAAAATTTTACTTCAAGCCCAGATTGACGAAGCGTCAACTTGTTTAGTTGCTTCTTGATTATGGCAACAGTGTTAACGATGTGTTTCTCGTAGTAGAGGGGAATTGGGAATTCCCTCTTGGTGCTGATCGGATCCAACCTATTCCTAAGGTCATTGGCTAACCAGGTTATTCTCTGTCTTTCTACTTGCCTATGATATCATCTTTTATGATTTCTGTCTATTAATACTTTCCCGTCACTTTTTACAGCTCTTGAAGTTTTTTCTCATCCAAGCAAGTGGGAAGATCAAGTGAACCCCCCCTCTTTTGCAACAAGCTTGGTCGTACAGAGGGCCACCAGAATAACAAGGTCAAGGTTAGGCAGCCCACGTGCTGCTTTTCTACGTCCCCTATTATGGTACCATGATCGCGACAAACGGTATAGACCTTGGTGCCGACGGCGGCTTCCATTTTTGCATCATTCCTCATCTTTGAGAGAATATCAAGGAAATAGCACCAAAAGAAGAACAACCACAAGAAGAATCATCTAGTTCGGAGACTACAATTTTGGACATCATGCCCTCGAAGAATTTCTTGGAGATTGCTGCTGCCAGAAAGTGTCAAAGAGATGGTGAGTCTGCCTCAGCTTCCCAGGCTATTTCCAATCGAAGTAGTAGACGATTCCCTTCCCTTCCATGTCATGGCTACTACTGAGAGCACTTCTCCCCAACCCTTGGGTCAAAGATCGGGCAAGTATCCCACCGACCAACCAGTAGAGGTCTGGAAGAAGATCCAATTAGATTCTTCTATTGCTGCTGTTTGTTCTCTAGCTTCTACCTCAGAGGCAGCAGTCGTTGGCTCCCCGATCATCCTCATGCCTGCCTTGAAGGATTGATAGATAACCAATGCCGATACGGTTATGGACAATGCTAAAGTGGCCTCTGTAATTATTTGAAGCTCTATTCTCCCTACTAATGCCGCTCGGTTGGCCGAATAGTCAAATGTAGCTGTCTTCTCTCGGGCCTTGCACTTTTATTTAGTGGTAAGTGCTTATCATCACCCTACTGTGAGGTTTTTTTTTATATATAAAAAAAAAGCAGTTCCCGTCAACCTTACACCTTTCTTTTTGTTTTACAATGTCTGTTCTCTGATTATGAGGCCTTGGTGCGCCATGAAAAAATAATCAGGGCTGCTGACAAGCTGAAGATCTTGAGTGACAGGCAAAACGAAAGGGTGAAAGAGCTGGAACTTCGGCTGGTTACTTCAAAGGTAAATGTGGCGAAAGCTGAGAAGAAGTTTCAGACGATGGACTCTGTGCTAAAGTCTTTGAAGCAGGAGATTAGCAGTTTGAAGGAAGAGAAAGAGCAACTCTCTACTGCCCTCACTGCCTCAAAGGCAAGTCTTTCGAATTCAGTTAAGGTTGCCAAGGACGAGGGATGCAATGAAGTCACTGCCATTTACGAAGTGCAATTTGCCAAATTAGAGAATATGTTGTTTGAAGACGGATGGACATCTGCATTTCAAGCTGCTAATGTTCCAGTGGAGTCCAAACTACGGAAGAACATCCCCTATCTGTGCACAGATGCTTTGGAAAAGTCAAGTGGAGAGACTGCTGAAGGGGCTGGAGTAGAGTGATGTCGAGTGATAAAGAGTTCATCTTTTTTTATTTATTCTAATTATTGTATTTTTTTTACTTGTTTTTTTTTTATATTTTATTTTATAAGATTTCGTGGATTACTTTATAGTTTGTTTAATGAATGGTTTTTGATTGTATGAATGTAGTTTGAAATTACGTCTTTGTTAGAATAACTTTTTATAATCTGTTAAATTGGTATCCTTATTTTTAGCTATTGCCGATTTGGAATATTTCTGGGATTTTTAGGAGAATCATCAGAGGCGTATTCTTTGCTTCCAAGCAAGAGATCGGCATCATTTTTTGGCCGATGTACTATCCCTGAGATATATTTTTCTTAGAAGAACCCTCGTAGGTCCGTTCTTTGCTCCTAAGTAAGAGAACAACATCGTTTTTGGCTGATGTACTATCCCTGGGATAGGTTTTCTTAGGAAAACCCTCATAGGTCCGTCTTAAGAGAACCCTCATAGGTCTATTGCTTGCTCCTAAGCAAGAGATTGGCATCATGTTTGGCCGATGTACTATTTTTGGGATAGGTTTTCTTAGGAGAACCCTCATAGGTCCGTTCCTTGCTCCTAAGCAAGAGATCGGCATCGTTTTTGACTGATGTACTATCCCTGGGATAGGTTTCTTAGGAGAACCCTCATAGGTTCGTTGCTTGTTCCAAAGCAAGAGATCGAGATCATGTTTGGCCGATGTACTATCTCTAGGATAGGTTTTCTTAGAAGAACCCTCATACGTCTATTCCTTGCTCCTAAGCAAGAGATCGGCATCATTTTTGGCCAATGTACTATCCCTGCGATAGGTTTCTTATGAGAATGCTTATAAGTCCGTTCTTTTCTCCTAAGCAAGAGATCGACATTGTATTTGTTCGATGTGCTATCCCTGGGATAGGTTTTCTTGGTAGAACCCTCATAGGTCCGTTCCTTGCTCCTAAGCAAGAGATCGGCATCGTCTTTGGCCTATGTACTATCCTTGGGATAGGTTTTCTTAGGAGAATCCTCATAGGTCCGTTCCTTGCTCCTAAACAACAGATTGGCATCATTTTTGGCCGATGTACTATCCTTGCGATTGGTTTTTTAGGATTTTGGGGGCTCCAATTTTTTATGTGCTTACGTCACCTGAGCACATGTCAGTGATTCGAAACGTCCATTAGTACTCGACATTAAATACGAGGGCATGTTATTTGAATGAAGTAACATGCGCGCTGGAAGGGTGTGCCGTTTGTCCTTTCTTTTCACATATAGAGGTACAAATCATTTGCATTGATATTTGGAATATTTGCTTCGACAACATTTTCGACCAAAACAACGTTTGGTGCTGACACATGTTCTTGTGCCATCGTTCAACAAAACACCTCCTATGGGTATCCTCTTCTATCTATCGTAAGTTTTTTTTGTTCCTCTTCTTGTTGTTTTAACTTCCATAGATTCGTGTAGAGATGGGAAAATATGCCTACTTGCTTAGTAGTCCAAAGGGTATAGCTCAGTTTCGAACAACCTGTGATATTCTTAATAGTGTGAATATAGAACCTCCTCGCCCAAATGATAATTTATTGTTTCCTAGTGATGATAGGGTTCCTTGGTTAGTTTCGACCGTAGTAGATGACGGGGTTAGGTTTCCTCTTCGTCCCCATCTTCGCGAGATCCTGTCGCACTATGGAGTTCCCCCGTTTCTGCCTAATACGAATTTTCTCAAAATTGTGAATGGAATGCTTGCCTTAAACAACATGTTAAACCTAGATTTAAGCTTGAAGGAGTTACAATACTATTACAGCCTCTATCAATCCCCTTCGTGAGCATTTTTTCTTGCATCCAAACACCAAGATCGGGATAGGTCGCTTGTTCGGCTACTTCCTGGAACCTATGTCGTAGAAGCAGAAGATTTAGTTATGGTTTCAGGGGGTTGGGAATTTTTGTCTCCTCTTTTTGCCGATGGTGCTGCTACTAGGGCTAGGCATATGGTTATCCGAACCGCACAACGCACCTAACCCGAACCAATCCGCATACATATGGGCGGTTTCGCAGACACAATGCGGGCGAATGTGGTTTGGAATATGACATTATTGCGGGTTACGAGCAAGTTATGAGTTCTACCCGCACCTGTAAGAACCCGCTCGCACTTAGACTTTTATTATTTTTTCTTTATTTTTTATGAGGGAGTTTACGAGTTTGCAAATGTTTTTTTATTTTATTTAATGGGTTTGAATTGGGTGAAGTTTGACAACAATTTATTATTATTTTATTATTGCATTTTGAATGAATGTAAAAGTTAATGAAGAATTATTTTTAGGTAAGTTTAGGATTTTGAATGATTTTACTTTAATTTTATTGTTGGCTAGTGAATGATTTTGATGATTTAGTTTAAGATTTTGAAAGATGTGCTTGTGTTAGTTTATGATTTTATTTAAAAGTTTAAGATTTTGAATAATTTGCTTGTGTTAGGAATTGATTTTGTTGTGTTTTTAATTTTATAAGTTTTAATTCATTAATTATTAATGTTGAGCATTAGAAAATGGGAGGAAAAGGGCCTAAAATAAATATTTACAAAACAGGAAGAAAGAAAGAAAGAAAGGAAAAAAAAAAAAAAAAAAAGGGCCCAAAAATAATTTTTTCAAGAAAAAAGTCTAATCCGCAACTCGTCCACAACCGCCCACTCATCCGCAAATCGTATCCATACAAACTGTAACCCGCACTATGAGCGGTTGCCAGTTCAATTTTTCCCAAATCGTACATTTGCGGGCGGGTCCAAACAGCAATTCGAACCATCCAAAATCGAACCGCGAACACCCTGTAGATCATCGCTCCGTAAATACGGATCGGCATAAAGAGTCAGGGGGGGTGAATTTGCAGGCTCTACAGACGGTTTAGAGGTGCACCGTCGCGACTTCCCGATTGATCGAAGTGTTAATAGATCAGTTGCTTCCCCGAGTATACAGCGACTTTGGTTTAGATCCGACCCATTGATGTTTTGGATATGGGTTTCATTGTCTTATATAATTGTTCATGTCTTGCTTTCCCTTATTCCTCATTGAGTTTGGCTATTGGGGTGTGTTGGTTGCATTTGGAGTAGGTTTGTTGCTTGTTTTTTCAAAAAACTATTGTTGCTCTGAATTTTGTTTGAGCGAAGCTTCTTGCGCTCAAGAGGTGTTTAAAAACTCTCAGTACTTTTGCAAGTCTACAAAACTATTGGGAGGGTGCATTCTTTTCTCGAGCGGTGATTCTTAGGCTCGAGCGGTCACAACTTGTCGTGTTTGTTCGCTCAAGCAACACTTCTTGCGCTTGAGCAGTCTATCCGAATTCAGCAACTATAAAAGTCACTTTTGGTCACATCTGGATCACTTTTCTCTCTCTCTTCTCCTTCATTCCACCATTGTTGAGCTTTCAAGCTTTTTCTACTTCGTTTTCATCTACTTTTATACATCTTTGACCCCTAGTTCCATATACCAAAACATAGAGCTCAATGAGGGCTTCCATTTGATCTAAGCGGATCATGTTTTCGTTGAAGTTGGATTTTCAGGTTTTCTTCTCTTCATTGCTTGAGGTAGGGATTCTTTTGCTTCTTTTCAATACTTCGTGTATAGATAGACATGTGGTAGATTTTATTGAATAAAAATCACATCTATTATGGATATTTTGAAAATCATAAAAGGGGATCTAGGGTTTGATCATTGGGATTCAAATTGATTAAATTGGTTGTTGTTTGATTAGTTGGGGAGTGGTTTAATGTGTTTATGTTAAGAGAAAGAGAAAGCCCTAATTTTATAAATTGACCTAACAAATTAAAAAGGGATAAAATTGAATAAAGATTGTGTTTTGATAAATTGGGTTGTGTTATTGTGTTGGTAGCAGAAAAGGGTGAATTAATTTTGGTATCGGAATTTATTTGGGTAGTCATGCTAAGTTGAGTTAGGTTATGGCTTGGAATTCATGGATGTGGTTTTATCGAAAATGTGGAAATTGATCTTTTTGAAAGAAAATGAATTGAACAAGTTAACTTGGAAAGCAAAAGGGTTGATTTTGAGGAGAAGAACGAAACCATGATGTATTGTAAATTTAGAATTTGAACTTGAGGTTGGATTTTGAAATATTTGAATATTGTTGTCAATATCATTGCTATTGGATTTAAGGTCAAGTGAGCATTGGACTATCGTGTTACATGTGTTTAACCATTATTGCTTAGAGGTTTTGTCCATGGTCATCGGTGGAGGATGACATTGTGATATTGAATAGATTTTGTATATGTAGTACACTCGAATTATGTTTGTTTGTTGAATTATGTGATGGTTGAAAATGTGCACGCGTTGAGAATAAAGGGTACCATTACCTTCCAGGTAGCGCCTGGAGAATTGGCTACGCTGAGAATGTGGGGTGCTAGTACCTTCCAGCTAGCGCCTGGAGAACTTGGCAGAGGTACCATTACCTTTTAGCGGGTGTCTGATAAATTGGCGTGGGCATTGGAAAAGTGTATCCTTGGCTTACCGTGCTTGAGGGAGGTAGAGCATTGTTGGATTTCTCGTTATCATTGCGGTTCTATTTATGTGTATAACACCTAGTGATGATTATTTTGTGGAGAATGTCAGTTGTCTTATGTGGTTATGAAAGGAACGTTTCATATGTATTATCTTTGTGTCCATTTGGGATGTTGTTATTTAGGAATGTAAGTGAAATTGGTGTAAGTTCGGTAATTGAAGAAAACGCAATTGGGTTCTATGGATTTGTTTCAAAAACTGATTGTCGTCGGGTGAGTTTAAAATTGAAAAGGTAACAAGAAGAAGGAAAGAAGAATGGTTGTGTTGTTGAACAAATTGAACATTTCTGAGGAAAATATCTATGTAAGTATATCTTCTTGTATAAACTGACACTTATGTATACGGTATGACTTAAAGCATTCGTGATCATAGCTCTCTGTATGTTGCTATTGTTTAGGATCATGTTGAGATTCCTACTGGACTTTATGTTCATCCCGCGTTGCTAATCATTTACAGGTATATATTGAGAAGTGGTTCGAGATCGAGGATCTTCATTATCTTATTGGCCACGGGCCTTTTATTTGTTGGCTGAATGTCGCTGTAAAAAGGGTTGAACCTTTTCTCTTTTATGTAATGATGTAAGCCTGTAGACAATCTATTGTAATTATGTAACATGTTGCATTTATTTTGTATACGATTAAGAGAACCTTCTTTTATTTATCTTTATTAAGACTTTGGAACTTCTGTCTCCTATCTCTAAAATTGTTGATAATAATGATTTGGTAATGTTATCCGTGAATTAAAAAGTGGGGCGTTATAGAGTAATTGTTACTCCGTTGCCTTCACCTGCTCTTGGCCTTACTGCAAAGGTGCTTGAAAAGCCTCAGGAGGAAGGGTCGTTGCTACCCCTGTTATTGGAAGTAATAAACCAACAAAGGGAAGGCGATCAGCAACTAGAAGTGATTCTTGTGCCGACGGAGTCATCAAAATCTTTGGTACCAGAAATGTCAGGGGGACGTCGTTGACGAGGCAATTGGAGGCTACACAAAGAGCCTATCAGGAGGTCGGATTGCATCACCGATGAAGAAGGTGGGAGTAGATGATTTAGCCAAATCATCTGCATTATACTCACAAATCACCTGCATTGAACCCTGATATCCCTATTCTGGCCGAATTGGACAGTTTGTAAAGTCCTAGCTAGTCCTTGGTTGCTTTTCTTGTTTGTTTTTGCGTGTTTTATTATTTATTAATTTTTGTTTGTTTTGGATCGATCGACTATTTAACTATTGTAAAATGTCATTCATGCTAGTTGTAAAGTTTTTGATAACTAATGAAACAAAAACATCCTTTAAAATAAATAATGCAATCTTGTGTTTATTGATTATGTTTTATGTCCAAGCATTATTACATAATAGCTACAAGGTTAATGATAATACTTCCTCAAATGCATCGCATTCCAAGGCCTTGGGAAAAAGTTTCCCCATTGGTTGGCGATCTCATATGTCCCTTCCCCTACCAGATCTGTGACTTGATATGGTCCGTCCTAGTTTGGGCCTAGTTTCCTTTTGACCACCTTGCGGTTGCTCAAGAGCACGTTCTTTAGGATTAGTTTGCCAATCGTGTATCGCCGATGTTTCACGTGCTTGTTGTAGGCCTGAGCTATTTCTTGTTGGTATCTTGCTAGCTAAAGTGACACCCTCTCGTGTCTTTCCTCAGTTAGATCAAGATCTATCAAAATTAGACTTTCGTTTACGCCATTTTCTACCAAGTTAGCTCTTCCTGTCAAAAAATCAATTTCTAATGACAACCTCCATTCCGAATGCGAGGAAGAACGGTGTTTCTCCAATTACACGTCGAGGAGTAGTTCGGTATGACCAGAGGACCATTGGGATTTCTTCGGCCCACCTCTCTTTGGAAGCGTTTAACCGTTTCTTAATACCATTCAGGATAGTTTTGTTTGAAGCTTCTGCATGCCCATTGCTCTGAGGATAAGCTTGCATAGAGTATTAAGCTTTGATTCCATATTGGTCACACAATTCCTTATATAATCTACAGTCAAATTGCGTGTCGTTGTCAGATATGAGCGCTCTTAGAATACCAAACCTGGTAATTATGTTGCGCCATAAAAATTGCCTAATATCCACATCCCTGATATTGGCCAGTGGTTTGGCCTCTATCCATTTTGTGAAATAATATGTGACTACAACCAACCACTTCAACCAGATCCAACCAGATCTAATCCCCATTATACAAATAGCCAAGGACTCGCAACTGGGTTGAGTTCCTCGGATGGTTGCCGCATGGTCGGCGTATATCTCTGGCATACCAAGCATCGTTGCATGAATTGTTAGGCATCTTTGTGCATATAGGGCCACCAATACCCTTAGGAAAGGGCTCAATGTGCCAAAGATATGCCTTCAGTATAAGCTCCGCATGACCCTTTATGAATTTCTTCCAATATGCTTGCTACCTGTAGCTCGGCTTTTTCGCGCCCCCTTTCGGAAGCTTGAAAAGAAAGCCCTATAGTTTGGACTCCTATGGTTCTGAATCTAATCTCACAAGTGCAATGTGAAACTGATAAACACCAAAGAGTCCAAATCCGGCAAATAGTTTTGGAAAATTGATTTTAAGTCAAAAAGTGCCAAAATTGGACTGCTTTGCCAGATATAGAGTCGCCACCTAAATATTTTATTTTTGGAAAAATTTAGGAAACCCATGACTCGTGGCAAAGGCCACGTGTCCGTCATCACCAAAGTTACCTTGGCTCGGGAACTTAGGTACGAGTGGGGAAGGTCATAAATTGAGCACTCCCGCTCTCCCGATCAAAGATTGACCTCTACTAATCATAATATGATTTTTATGTACATTATGTGCTCTTGTTCTAGTTATTAAACTAGCATTACTATGTGATGCGCACAAGCAAGTATAGACTAGTTTGCTCTAGTTGGAACAATTCAACTCGTGTTTTTTTGTGAAAATGGTTTGAATTTGCCACCTTAGGTGGGCTTAAAGTTTGCGGATTTGCCACCAAACATAGTGGGCTTAAAACATGATTTGCCACTCAACAAAGTGGGCTTAAAACGCACATTCGTTGAATCATTCCAATTCAAACAACAAGCTTTCATTCACAGGCATTCAAGCAGTTTAGCAAGTAAGCATTTAGCCTCATGGCATGGCAACATTCACACTTATGCAAGTATGCTAAAGCGTAAAACTCACCTAGTACTCCAAGTTAAAAAGATATGAGTTAGAAAACTATGCATGATTCCTAACTATACAAGATGCCTAATGCAACACATGCAATATGCAATTTAATAGGCTCGACTATTAATATGGCATATGAAGCAATTTGATAACATGCGGTTAAACACGTATTTAAAGACTATTGAAATGACAATGCATTTTGAATGATGCGCCGAGCCTCGGTGCATGCAATACAAATGAATGGATGCAAGCATAAGGTATGCTAATTGAAACATATCTCTAATCTAATCATCAAAAGTGGGTAAATAAAAGGGAGAAAAACGTGGGGTTGAAAGACATACATGCACACACGCACATTTATTACAACATTACGCCCTCGCAAGGGAGGGTCCGAATGAAACTAGCTAAGCTACACTATTTAACTAATTATTACAACACTTTGAACTAATTAGAAAACTAGCTAAATAAATAATTACAACACAAATTAATTAGCTACAGCTAACTAGTTAAAGAGGCTAATCATAGGCTAATTAAATTAAGCTAATGAACAAGATAACTCATCTTGGGAAGTGAGGGAGGCCTATGCATGCTCGGTTTCTACCCGAAGAACACCCGTTGTCTGCCCTTGAAAGCCTTTGTTTGCACAACACTTACACTGTTTTCCTCCTCCAGATCAACACTGCTCTGCTTCAGAAGCACAATACTGAATTTTTCACTGGTGGCCGGCCGGCCACAGATAAGGGTTTGTCAACCAACACTAAGGGGTTGTCGGCCATTGGAGGTGGCCTATCGGCCACTGAAGAGGGTTTGCTGGCCACTGAAGCCAAGTCTTTCCTTGCTGCAACAGAGGACAAAACAAAGCAAGAAAGGGGTGGTCTCACAGGTTGTTTGTACTATGTATCACCCATTATCATCAACACAAGCTCAAATGAGTGATACGTTTGGCCCTCAAACCATCAATCAAGCAATTTCCATGCATGATGGCTAAGAGACCAATTTGTATAAGTTCAATGAATGCAAAACAAGATTCAAGTGCCATCACCCTATCATGCATGATCATGGGCAACGGAGACCTAGGAAAGTGGCACTTTTCATCACTTTTGAGTATGAAATGTCCCATTTTCTTTATGTTTAAATTAACGTCCGATTTGAACACATGCAATGTAACACAAAGAAATGCTTATCTTGCCACTTTTACTTGCCAATTTTGTTTACACATTTTAGTTACCAAATCATTCTTTAATCAATTTGTCCATTGGTGAGTGTCCTTTAAGATGAAAGAAGTGTAAACCAAGGGATAATGTAAGGCAAGAGAGAGATCATGCCGTTGATAATGAACCCTCAAAGAGGATTAAACCATTAGGCATGACCTCAATCTCAAGCTTAAAGGGTCCCAAGCTTGAAACAACCCTTAAAAGCAAATGAAAGAGTAAAGAAAAGAGGGAGGTTGCAGAGTTTATAGTGCTAAAATGGAGTGAAAAACAACCCCAAAATATGACCCTAAAACACCAACTTATGAAGACTATTACACTACAACCATGCAAAACAAGACTCAAATGAACTAACCAGCCCAAAACAGAGCTAAAGCAGGCTATTTCAGAGGCTAAAACATGCTGGATTGAGCCGAATTAAGCTAGAAAAACATGCTAACATATGAAGCTAACTAGGTATGCAAACAAGACACAAGGAGGGGAGGCTAACCCCTCCAAATTTGGACTTCAAAATGAGTTTTTTACCACTAAAAAACCTCTGAAATTCAGTGGTTAAAAGGCCCAAAAAATTTGGTTTGAAAGTGGTGAACAAAGGTACAAAAGCTTTACAAACAAAGAAGTAAGAAGAGTGAACCAACCCCTAACTAAAAATGGCCTCAAACCACCACCTTTAGGCCACAAAAACAGAGTTTTTTACAGTTCAAAATCAACCCCAAAACAGCCCTAAAACAAGAGAAGAAGATGGCAAAACAAGTATGTAAAATAAGCTAACAAAACAAGTGTTATACCTCTTGAAGCCAAGGCACAAATTAGGCAACAAAGCAAGCCACAAACACCTTCTAAAGCTCAAAGAGAGCCTCAAGCAACCTCAACCCAAAGAGAAGCAACTTTGGTCTTGGAAGTGTATGCAAAAGTATAGGATTTGTGAGCAAATGTATACAAAAATACAAGAGAGAGAGAGAGAGAGAGAATCTTGCTCCAAAATTTTCTAACCTCTCAAAATGGGGGAGAAGGTCCCATATTTATAGAAAACAAGCCTTCAGCTGAGTTATATCAATCCATACACGTGTATGGTGATCAAGCCCATTGTGCCAATAGTTGGAACAGTTGTCAAGAAAATATCTGCAAAAAGGCATCAATGGCCGGCAGGCCACTTGGGTGGCCGACAGGATCAATTGGTGGCTGGCAGCCTCAATTGGAGGCCGGCAGCCACCAAGGGTTGCAGGCTTGAAGATTTTGGTCCAAAACAGGGCACAAAATAGATGGGGTTTGAAGGCTCAAAGATAGGGCATTTTGCCGAGGACTTCGGGCACCAAAACGAGCACAAATAGTCACAATCATTGAGTGCACAAACGATGACGTCCAAGTCTTGAGGACAGTCAAAAATGGGGTGTCTACACTACCTCATTTGGGTGGATGTGCCTGAGGTAGGGACCAGAATATGACTTCCTAAACAACTAGTTTGAGTCATTCATCTAGAAATGCATAGCCTAGAGCCGAATCCGATGTGCTTCCTTTTTGTCGACTGGTAGTATTCCTTTGGAATGATAGCGGACGAGCGGGGTTATCTAGCTTTCACCCTGCTAGATGTACCATACGTCTCCCTCTGCAATGCTGGAGGAAACAATAGTTCTGACCTCAATTGTTCGGCTTTTTGTTTGATCAGCCGTTGTGGCTAGGCTAGTCAATGCGTCCGCATGACTATTTTGATCCCGTTCTATTTGTTGAATTTTGAACGAAGAAAAATGCTTTGCTACATTCTTGGCTGCAGCCAAATATTTCATCATTCTTTCATCACAGACTGCATATTTCCCATTCATCTGCTTTGTGACCAACTATGAGTCATATTGAACACTTATAGAGTCTGCCCCTAGCAATTTTATGATTGTGAGCCTATTAATGAGAGCCTCATATTCACACTCATTGTTGGTGGCCGAGGAGGCTAGCCGAGCAAAAAAATTTATTGCCTCTTTGTCAGGCATGGTTAGTACAAACCCTATTCTTGTACTTTTGTTGTTGGAGGCCCCATCGCAGCGCATGGTCCATGATACTTCTGACGAGAACCCATCCCCTACACTGGTTCCTTCTTTTGAGGAGAGTTCTGCCACAAAACCTGCTATGACTTGTCTCTTGATTGCAGTTCGCGGTTTGAATTGCATGTCGTATTGCCCGAGCTCGACAGCCCATTTGGAAATTATTCTCAATGAATCTAGCTTGTGGAGGACCCATTTAAGTGGATGTTCAGAATAAATAATGATAAAAAGTAATGCCACAATTTCCTGGATGTTACGACAAGTGCCAAAATGAGTTTTTCTAAAGGCACATGCCTAGTTTCTGCATCGAGCAATGTTTTACTTATGTATAAGACCAATGATTGCCCATTCGAAGATTCCCTAATGAGTGTCGAACTTACAGCATGATCAGATATGGCTAGGTATACATACAACTTTTCCCCTACCTTGGGGCTTGTGAGTAGGGGTGGTTTGGCCAGGTAGGTTTTCAATTCTTGTAATGCAAGATTGCAATCTAGGGTCCACTCAAAACTGAGATTTTTTTTTTGTTAATTGGAAAAATGGTTGGCACCGGTCTAATGATCGGTTAATCAATCTGTTGAGTGTCGCTGCCATTCTAGTGAGCGTCTGGTTTCCTTTTACTGATGTGGAGGAGTTAAATCGAGTAGCACTTGGATCTAGTCGGGGTTGGTTTCTTTTCCTTGATAAGTAATGATGTATCTGAAGAATTTTCCAGATCCAATTCCAAAGGCACATTTTGCTACATTGAGCTTCATCTTGTATTTTCAAAGTACCCCTAATGTTTTTTGGAGATTGGCTAGATGATTCTTGGCATCTTGTGATTTGATCACCATATCATCAATGTAGACTTCAAGGTTTCGACCAATTTGTTTACTAAACATCTTTGTAACCAATCGTTGATATGTAGCCCCTGTATTTTTTAATCTGAATGGCATTACCTTATAACAGAACAATCCTAGGGGGGTGATGAATGACGTCTTCTCTTGGTCATCCGGATGCATAGCTATATGATAGTAGCCTCTGTATACGTCTAAGAAACTCATCCTCTCGTACCCGGACATTGTATCCACCAACTAGTCAATTTTGGGTAAGGGAAAACTGTCCTTGGGACATGCCTTATTCAGATCGGTGAAATCCACACAAACTCTTCACTTTCCTTTCTTTTTCTTAACGACAACAGTGTTAGACAGCTACTCCGAGTATTGTACTTCGCGAATGGCATCAACTTCGAGTAACTTCGTGACTTCTTTTTTTATGGCTTTCGCGTGTTGTGGTGCTGATCTTCTACTCCGCTGTACCACTGGCCTCGAGCCTGTATTTACGTTAAGCTTGTGGCACATCACCCTTGGGTTGATTCCCTCCATTTCATATGGGGTCCATGCAAAAACATCCTTTTAACGAAGTAGGAAGTGGATTAATTACTCATTTTCTTCTGAGGGAAGACCCTTTTCTACGAGGAAGAACCTTTCCTTATCTACGAGGTCGATCAGTATTTTTTCAAGCTCTTTGGCACTTTTATCACTTGGCTGGGCACCGACCTTCTCTTATTCTGACTCATGCGTTCGGAATTCTTGAATTATTTGCTTTGTGGTAGACACAGCCATGCATTGTTGTGCCATTATCTGACCTCCCCTTATTTCCCTTATGTTGTCCCCTTTTGGGAAGCGAACGACCTGGTGGAATGTGGATGGGATAGCCCCCATTTGGTGGAGCTATGTTCTTCCCATTATGGCATTATATGGAGACGACACTTGAAATTCAATTTG
The DNA here is from genome assembly GCA_036172215.1 of Camellia granthamiana. Classification (NCBI taxonomy): domain Eukaryota; kingdom Viridiplantae; phylum Streptophyta; class Magnoliopsida; order Ericales; family Theaceae; genus Camellia; species Camellia granthamiana. The sequence goes on from CM069910.1 coordinate 75,465,317, forward strand.
TTGAACTGTTGTTCCGGCTCTTTTTGGTAAGAATATTTTTCCCAAGGAAGAAATTGGGCTAGAATTGAAACCATAGAGTGGTGAATCAACTGGGAGTAGGGCTCCAAGGGATAGTTCCAATTGTTTGAAGAGCTCATAATACATGATTTATGAAGAACTACATTGGTCTATCAATATCCTTTTAACAATGAATTCCCCGATCTACAAGGTTACTACCAGAGCATCATTGTAGGGATGATGAACCCATATCAGATCTTCATCAGAGAATGTGATCCTTGATTTGGAACAACACATTCTTTTGGTGGGGACTTCTGATAAAGCCATCAATTCCCCATGATATGTCGACCTCCTTATTTCTTCTTTCTTTTTGCTTGTCTTTCTTTTTAGGTAGACTAAATATGTTGATAATTTCATTGGTTGCGCGTCGCTACCTCTGTCCTTTCCTTTCTCTTTTCGATTAGGGAAGTGGTCGATATAAGGTCGTAAATGCCCGCTTTGTGCCAATTCTTCCAAAAATTGCTTCAATGCTTTGCAATCTTCTATAAGATGTTCATAATCCTTAAGGTAAGAACATCGTAACCTACGATTTTGAAGAGATGGATCTCCTATCATCTTTGGAGGCCAAGAGAAGCAAGGCTCATTCTGGATCTTTGCCATCAAACGATATATTGGCTTAGTGAAAGTGTTGATGATTGCTCGGAAAACCTTTTTCCTTGGTTTTGGTTGTTTGACGATGGCGTTTGATTGATTTCTTTTGATGTCAGGAGGCTTATTATCGTCCTTTATTAGAACCTTTAATAGGAGCCCACAAGTTTTGGTTCTTCGGTCCGTTCCTCATCTGTAGGATCGATCAGTATTTTTTCAAGCTCTACGGCGCTATTATCACTAGGTTGGGTGCCATCTTTCTCTTCTTCTAACTCACGCGCTCAGACTTCTTGAATTATTTTCTTCGTGGTAGACACATCCATGCATTGTTTTGTCATTGTCTGATCTCCCCTTATTTCCCTTATGTTGTCTCTTTTTGGAAAGCGTACGATCTGGTGGAATGTGGATGGGATAGCCCTAATTTGATGGAGCCATGTTCTTCCTATTATGGCATTATATAGGGATGCCACATTTACCACTTGAAATTTAATTTGTTGAATTGTTGCTCTGACTTTTACTGGTAAGAAGATTTTCTTTAAAGGAAAAACTGGGCTAGAATTGAAACCATATAGTGGTGAATTAACTAGGAGTAGGGCTCCAAGAGACAATCCCAATTGTTTGAAGAGTTCATAGTACATGATTTCTGAGGAATTTCATTGGTCTATCAATATTCTTTTAACAATGAATTCCCCGGTCTATAAGGAACTACTAGAGCATCATTGTAGGGATGATGAACCCATGTCAGATCTTCATTGGAGAATGTGATCCTTGATTTGGACCAATGCTTTCATTTGGTGGGGACTTCTAATAAAGCCATCACTTCCTCATGATGTGCCAACCTCCATATTTCTTTCTTTTTTTAGTTTGTCTGCCTTTTTAGGGGGATTGAATATATCATGTTGATAATTGCCATCCGTTGTGCGTCGCCACCCTTGTCCTTTCCTTTGTCTTTTCGATCAAGGGAGTGGTCGATATAAGATCGTAAATGCTGACTTTATGCCAATTCTTCCAAAAATTGTTTTAATGCTTTGCAATCTTCTGTAAGATGTTCGTAATCCTTGTGGTACGAACATTGTAACCTACGATTTCGAAGAGATGGATCTCCGATCATGTTTGGAGGCCAAGAGAAGTAGGGCTCATTCTAGATCTTTGCCATCAGACGATATATTGGCTAGATGAAAGTGGTAACAATTGCTCAAAAAACCTCTTTCCTTGGTTTTGGTTATTCGACAATGGCGTTTGATTCCTTTCTTTTGATGTCAGGAGACTTCTTCTTGTCCTTTCTTAGAACCCTTGGCAGGAGCTAGCATGTTTTGGTTCTTCGGTCCTTCTTACGTCGTCTTTGATTTTGTAGTGCTGTTCCATTTGCCTTATTAGACTACCCACGTCAGTAAGTGGCTTTTTCGTTAAAGACTGTCGGAGCTTACTTGTAGAATGCAATCCTAACTTGAATAAGGTAACTGTATACTATTCGTTGCAGTACCATCGAAGTGCCATTTCTCCTAAGCTCGAGAAGAACATTCGGCACATGATTGGACCATTATTGCTCCATAATGTCATGGCTTGAGTATAATGCTGACTGAAGCTAGTCGGATCCCCTTTACCATCGTATAGGTTAAACTTCAGTAGGGTAAACCTCTTTGGTGGGTTGGCACATTCTATTGCTCGAGAGAATGGTGAAGCTAGTTCTTCTGTGAAGAGCTTTCATCGAAAGGGTTTAGGATTGTGCCCCATTCGTCCATCAAGCCAGCTCCGCAAGTCATTCATCTAGTAATCCTAGGAGTCCTCTCTTCTGGTGACTCGGCGTTTTCTCTGCGTCCGATCAGGGTGGCTGCTGGTTACTGGCTGTTTGGCTGGTGGTTCCATGAAGACTAATATTCCTGTGGTTATCGGTAGTCTTTACTCGGGTATCAGGTTTACTTCAGGCCAAGCGTAGTTCTTCTTTGTGGGCTTTGACTTGTACTACCAACCGATTTATGAGTGGAGTTCCTTGGTGGTCATCATATGTCTTTTTCCTAAGTCTTCAGGTACCACCTCGGAATCATGGCTGAAGTTTAGATTGGCCATGTTCCCGATCGGTGTGTTTTGATAACTGCTTAGTATCCCTTCCAGAGAAGGATGGGTATTCATCTTCGTCCTTCTCACAAACGGTGCCAATAGTGGAAGGTAGAAAGATTCTCCACAGGGAAAGCAAGATAAGATGCTATTTCCTTCACTTGGCAAAGAGAAACCAACTCGTCTATGATCATATCTGACCAAGGATGGTCAGGAGGACCCTCCAACAATTAAGTCAAAAATATGATCGACCATATAGTATTTGGTTAGGAAGAAAGATTTTCCTTTCCTTTTTTGTAACATGTTTCGCTTTTCCTTATTTAGTCTTCGCGTCTTTATCTAAGGGCTCTGATTACTACTAGATTTTGGTTGAGCAAGTGGCCAGGTTGCTTTAATCCTTTGCCGTTGGATTATCTTGTTGTGTACAGCTTAGATTATGTCAGGCGTTAGTGGCCAACTTGCTAATTGCTCCATCTGTCTAATTAGGTTCATTGGATGGTTGTGTCGTTTGAGTTGGTTGGGCCTATGCTCCTATATCTGATGATTGCGATCCTTGCCGTTGTGTAACGCCCCAAAATCTGAGACCATCAGATAAGTACAATAAAACAACACAAGTAGGATAGATAACAAAAACATCTTAATATACATATATAACCAGAGTTAATATCATAGATAATTCGTTTGTGTTCCATTACAGGATTACAAAACATTCCCAAACCAAAAGTCAAAAGAAAAAAAAATATAACTAGTCTAAGTCTTCAAGTGAACTACGGCTCCAACACTTCATCTTACTTGCCTTCAAAATAACCTTTACCATTATAAACTACTTTATCACCTGGCATGAGCTTGGAATGCCTAGTAAAAACACACACACACCCCCATACCTTCTGTCAACCAATCAACCATACACAGAACAAATCAGGAAACATAAAATACAATAATATAATAAGTTAAACTGAGTTAGTATTTAGACTAGACATCTAGAATCCCCCAAAGATCCTTCCTCCCAACCACAATGATTGGACACTTGACTATTCAAAACTCTCCCGTTTGCTGCTTTACAGACCTTACCACCTATGCCCACACCAGTTATATACCGAGTAGGGATATGGTGGACATTAAAAGGGACGGCCAAACAAGTCGGCTCACTTTCACCCAAATCGGACCTAAGGCTCGCTTACACCTTGCACATACCATACAAAGGACTCGCTTACACCCTGAAGCCACCGCATGGAGTCTGAATACATCTGTGTCGTCCTAGGGATTCGCTTAGACCGCTTGCACTAGACTTAACTCATTTGGTATTAATTCCATCACAATTCATCTCATTCATATGTATATTACATAAATCATTCTGAAACACTAGTGTGAACGTCACCCATTACCAACCCCTTTTCATTTCCCGTTTATTAGATATTTTGATAAGCGAATTAGTCACATTCAATAATATAAACGAGCATAAGGCAACCATAAGAGAGGAAATATAGCCCATGAAAATCATACATAAGTATGGTAAGGTAAGCAAACAACATTAGGCATGCTTTGAAGTACTTGGAAACAAATAACACAATAAGGCACAGTTTCCAGCACTTATCAGAACTGTAGAGTTAAAAAGAATGCTTGGGTAAAAATACTTCCAGGTCATATTAGGGGTTGAAATTACACAGAAACAATAAACAACATGTCTATTTTCAGTTCCAAATTTCAGAATTTGCATAGCACATCCAGAAATTCATCTACAAGCTATGTTTGAAAACCTATCCACATTTGTCACCTTTTGGGAAAACTAGTTTTCCTCTCAATCTACCCAATGATTTCCACCCAAATAAATTCTGTTGGAAAGAGGACTCAAAATTCTAAATTTTAACAAAAGAACCAACATGAGATGATATTTATGGAATTTTATAAAATTGCAAGAAGTGGACTATTTTCAAAGACTCAGGATCAGATTTCTTAAACAAAATATCCAAGCCATAAAAACACACAATAAGGGGCTAATAAAATTATTGTAAGTTCTAGACACACCAAATATCCTATATTAAACTCAAATTTGAGAAATAAATTAATTTGATATTTCTTTTAAGATAGAGAATTTGCAGCAGTGCATATTTTGAACAAAATTGCAAGACAAAGTCACCAATTCATACCCAACTTGCATACACACCAAAACCCTATTTACCATTAATATATAACACAAGAGAGCATACTAGACAATAGGGTGAGATGGCTCAAAGAATTAGAGAAGACAAGAGAGAGATGTTGTTCTTACTTTATCACAAGAAAGCAACTTTTCCTCCTTTCTTTTTTTTTCCCCTCTTCTTCTCCACTTCCCTCTTCTCCTCTCACCCTCTCCTTGGTTGCTGAAAATATGAGTAAGGAATTGGGGAAATGGTCTCAATGTATAGGCAATGAGTTTGGGTTGAAAAGACAACTTTACCCTCTAGCTTAATAACTAAGGAAAGTAGAAGACTAGTAAATATCTAGATATTTTTCTCAAGTCTTCTAGGTGGTTCCACACCCAATTTTCTAGAAAATAATATTTATAAGTACCTATGTAAATATTCATTTTCAAATAATAATAAATTAAAGAAAAATTATAAAATGTATGGATTAATTTAGAGACTAGGAGGTAAAATAAATAAAAACCAAGTGCTAGGGTATTTCCAATTATAAAGTGGTATTCTAGGATTTAATTATAATAATATACGGGAAAATTATTCTTTATTGGACCATTTTGCAGACTTTTACAAAACTAGGGGCTAAAATGCTATTAACCTGAGACTCAGGGTTTCAAGTGTAATTACCTAAAGTTAGGGTCTTTACAACCTATCCCCCTTACATAAATTTCATCCCGAAATTAAATTGTACCTCACGTCTCAAATAGTTGTGGACAATTTGCTCACATCGCATCTTCACGTTCCTTAGTGAACTCTTTAACACCATGGTGACACAAGAGTATCTTAAGAAGTTGAATTGTCTTTCCTCAAAAGTTTTTTTCTTGTCTGTCCATAATTGCTACTAGTCCCTCCTCAAAGGTAGCGCCTTCGTTGAGTTAGATTTCTTCCCAGTTGATGATGTGAGAAGAGTACATTATGTACTTTCGTAACATAGATACGTGGAAAACATCATGTACTCCAGCCAATTGCAGGAGTAGAGAGCCAATTTGTACGCAACCTCTCCAATTTTCTGAAGTATCTCGAAGGGTCTGATATATCGAGGTGATAATTTTCTTTTCTTTCCAAAACGAATGATCCCTTGGCAGGGCTGAATTTTCAAGAAAACATGATCACTGACTGTGAGGCCCCTGAAAATTTTACTTTCTTAAAAGTCCCTTACTTTTAAATTATTTCTTTGAAGTCCTTCAATTTCTTAATTAATTGCAATTCTAACCCTAGGACCAAAATGCATGGGCCAACTAAAACCATGCAAACCCTAATCAATTTTGGTAACTTAGGAGTCAATTCTAATACCCTAATATTGATTAATTGACTCCCTAAATATGGAATTACCACTTGAAAATCCTAGATTTTCTGGTTTTCATCATGTTCGTCAGTAGATAGCCTTTTTATTCGAAACAAGAATCTAGACCGAATTAGACTCTCTAACCTTAATTTAGTTTAATTCTACACTAAAATAAGTGTTCCAATTCACAAATTGAACCCAAAGCCCTCACATTTTTATTAAATCACCAACTGACCCCAAACAAGTACGATTTTATATATATACACACTTGTACCTTAGAACTTATTTTATATACCATATTTTGCAATTTCCAACATTTGTACACAAGAAAAAAAATAAATTAATTCCCTCAAATCATCATCATGTGGCCAGCCACCCTAGAGGAACCCTTTGTTGTAGACTGTTTGAGACAAGTTTGCATAAATTATGGAAAATATCTTTGACTTGGTACAAACTTTTATATATATATATAACTAGGTTGGTTTGATTAGGAGGAAAACCCTAACTAGATCATGTTTAGGAACCTAATTAAGGCCTCTAAACTTCCACTATTCCATTGGAGTCAAACTAAATCCAAAATATCCCATTCAATTCCAACCAAAGGGCATTTTGGACCTTTCACACCAATTTTTCTATAAAAGTAACCCCTTCCTTAGCATTTTACATACAAGAACACACACACACACACACACACTATATTTGGCTGAGAGAAAGAGAGGGAGCAGGGTGAGCTTGGTAGAAGGTAGGAGTGGAAGAGAAGTTTGCCAGCAATTCCAACAAGCCTCAAGTAAGCCACAACACAACTCTCTCTTATTTTTCCTTTCAAATACATGCTCTTAGAAGTTTTAAACATTTATTTCAAATGTGTTTTGATGATATTCTTGTGTTAAAAAATGAAAGGAGTTGAGCCTTGATTCTACCCTTCTTGTATTTCTCCTGATCGGTATAAGACTACCTTTTTCCATATCAATCTCTCAAAATTTTCAAAGGCACACCTTCACCTTAAATTTCTAAGTTTAATACATATTATTTAGCATGTTTTAATCACAAGTGAAGTGGAAAATTTCCCCTAGTTGACCTCTTTTCTCACTAACTTTCTTATTTCAAGAACTGTACCAGAAAAATCTATTTTACTGCCAACTTTTGAAAATTCTAGAAAAATCTAAAACATCTTCTGGACCTCAATTTTGTGCTCTTGAATTTATGAATGTGCTTACTTATATATAATCATGTCTTCGTATGATATTATACATGTCATGGTTATGTATTTTTTTTCCTTTGATGATGTTTACACTTATGTAAATTTATTTTCCTTCTCGCTTGTATTAACTAATTACAATGATTAATCTAACAAAAAACTTAATGGGGTGGCTAATGGGGTTTCAATCACCCGATTATTATTATGAGAATAAATTATTGGTTAGTGGGATGCGTCCCCTTTAGTAAGTTAAATCTTGTGCAAGTGGTTGTTTCGGAACTATAATAACCCCGACCTCTAATTAGCGTTAATCCGTACTTAATTATGTCTAATGGTAATTGGGAAGGATTTGGGATTAATTTGCATATGTATTGCATTATTTTTGTGTTTCTATCTGTTTGCGATAAAACGATCTGTTCATGTTTTGACTTTGAACTGCGAATTGAAAGCCTTATCAGCGACCGATTCAGAAATTGATTAGTATTTTATACTATTTAGAATATATGTGATTTTATGGTAGGCTTAATTAAAATTTGATTTGGTATGATTGAATTAGATTAAATTACATTGGTTAAGTTTATTACCAAATTGCCATTGAGTGGCCCATTACCTAAGGCAACTTTGAGACTTGATTCATACATTTTGTTGCATCTTTTCATCATCCATTGAGAGACCAAACCGTGGGAGGGAGTAGGAGATAGGGAAAAACTTGGTTTCAACAAGATTTTGCTTGGAAATTTGAGGAATTGTAGAAGAATTGCATAATTGAGCCTCCATACTTGGAATTGAAGACCTAAGGTAGGAAAAGCATCTTCTTGATTGTGAACTTAAGTTATATCTTGCATGATCCATGGTAAAATTGAAGATTAAAGTCAAGAATTGGTTTAAAATGTTGAATTGAGTAGTAATTCATGCATGCAT